>OU015496.1:44726910-45326910 GCA_907164885.2 Dolomedes plantarius
TCCCCAATTGGATTCGGAACTCTATTTCCACATCCGTGGATCGAAGTAAACAGTGGTTTCTAGTGTCTAAAGACTCTTTTTCTTCCCTTCTCCGTAACTTCCTGGGAGCAGATAAAAGGAAAGAACAAAATAAACGATAAAAGTATCAATTAGGCTCTCCGTAAAGAAGTTAAACACACGAGCGCTATTTCTTTATTATTATAATCTCGTATTTTCTAACTATAAATGAAAGAAACTGGAGCTTTTGGAAAGTTATTGACGTCGAGAGAAGTGTGCCTGGAATAAAAATATTTTCTTTAGAAACAGACGTTTTCAGAACCTATAACTATCTTAAAGCAATATGTTGAAAATAATTGCATATAATAGAACTGACATTGACTGGCTCCAAGTGCTTCTTTTTTTCTCTCTTCTGATTCATACAGTTCTGTGCTGATACAAATTTGGAATCACCAAGTCGGAAAAGACGTTATTTTGTTGCTCTTTGGAAATCATTATTTCTCTGCAATAAAGACTGCAAAGAAATGATTTTTTTTACTTTTCTCTTTGTATTCATTTGACATGATTGAATGTACTGTATAATTTCTATGCTTTAGACTATGAGTAAATGAATAATCAGGTTGTTCTAGAATGTATATTTATTCTTGTAAAGCCAGGTTGGGAAAAGGTCTTATTCAGCATAAAAATTCTGAATTAAATCTCTCATTGGATTAAAATGCGAAATAAATGTTGAGCAGTATGAAAATGGACATCATTTTTGCATTCCTTTGAATTCTAATAAAGAGAATATTTTAACAACTAAATGATGAAAACCTTTTCAAAAAATATTTTACTCGGGTATGTTACTGACTTTTTTACTTATGTTAGGAGCACGTCAGTGCAGGTTATCTCTCTTTTCTGTGTGTGTCAGTGTTGAATTCAAGATTTAGAGTTTTCTTAGTTCCAAAAAAGACTTTTTTTAAAATCCTAAATTACTGTTTAAGTTTAAATGATATATCCCAACAAAACCTATAAAGGGATCTCACCATCAATCTCTGGTAGCCAGCCTCTGGTAATCAGCAAGACGGATCTATGACGGACAGTGTCTTGCGAGAAATTACGTAGTCATAAACCTAGGAACGGAGTCATAAACCTAGGAACAACGAAACAGATGGACTTGCCTACGGACTGCTGCAAAATTGTAAAAGAATATCCATGAAGTGACATAAAATCAAAGCAGGGAAAAAGAGTCTGATGGAACTTTGGCCCACATGCGATGTAATGACGTAGAATGCATCGCATGTGGGATGTAATCTGCGTCACATGGGATGTAATCTATGTACATGGATATTCTAGACAAAATTGTAAAAGAATATCCATGAAGTGACATAAAATCAAAGCAAGGCAAAAGAATCTGATGGATCTTTGGCCCACATGCGATATAAGAGCACTTTAGTGTAGGTTCTCTCTCTTTTCTGTGTGTACCAGTGTCGAATCCAAGACTTAGAGTTTTCTTAGTTCCAAAAAAGATATTCTTTAAATCCTAAATTACTGTTTAAGTTTAAATGATATATCCCAAACAAACCGCTAAAGGGATCTCACTATCAATTAGCCTCTGGTAACCAGCAAGACGGTTCTATGACGAGAAGTGTCTTTGCGATAAATTACATAAGAGTCATAAACCTAGGAGCAACAAAACAGATGGACTTTCCTACTGACTGCTGCAAAATTGTAGAAGAATATCCATGAAGTGACATAAAATCAAAGCAGGGCAAAAGAGTCGGATGGAACTTTGGCCCACGTGCGATGTAATGACGTAGATTACATCGCATGTGGGATGTAATCTGCGTCACATGGGATGTAATCTACGTACATGGATATTCTAGACAAAATTGTAAAAGAATATCCATGAAGTGACATAAAATCAAAGCAAGGCAAAAAAATCTGACAGAACTTTGGCCCGCGATGTAATGACGTAGAGGGTAGGAAGTAAGATGAACGGAAATACTTGTTTTATCATACACCCACGCAAGGTATACGTGCCATACGGCGTTTTACAGTCCAATATAGTATAGCAAGCAAAGGGGAAGCTGAAACGCCGGTATCTTTATGCTTTTCTCTCTCTTGTACAAGAGATATAATAATCCAGTAAGTGTGCTCTTGTCACAATGTCTTGGTTACAGAGTGGACAGATTGAAGAGTCCACTAGGCCAATCATAGCAATTCTGTAAATAATCACGCCCACTTGTCTTTCTAGAGAGTGCAGAAAACTCATCTTTAGGTAAGTAGCTTAGGTTTCTGCCACGTTGATGAATCAATCACGCCCAAGATTTTCCTTGAGCACACCTTGCATTTTCTCCGGGAAGAAGGCTTAGAAGAGTATTTTTCATAACACCTTTGACAGCTGTAGGATAGTGGTATGTCTAGTTGCGGCATATGAATGGAAATGCCTGTAGCTTCACCTACAATGAAGTGACCGCTAAGGAAAGGCAGATTAAAATTCCAGTGAAAAATAAAATGTGTGAGGGAAAATATATGAGCGATAAAAACTTAGGCGTCGTGGCTCTAATTTAAATTTCGCCCAGAATCGAAAAACGAAACGAATTATAAAAGATGCTGGGCTAAGACTGAAATTTTCAAGAAAATTGCATCAGTTTGGAAAAGGTCTTTAGAAAATTATGCTGGATTGTTATTGCAGTCTTCATAAAAATTGCCTCGACTTCTAATCAGGAGCCCAAGGCTATGACTTGAGAACAGAGAAAGAAGATCGCTTCAGCTTATTATCCTTTCAATAATACTAGATGGTGCACCGTATATTAATGCCCCCTAAGGCAGCGTCTAATTCGGCTTTGTCCAAATCAAAATAAAAAACACCACAGATTAAAAATATGGAAGTGTTAATACCAGGAACGAGTGGTAAAGATGAGGTGTTAAGGGAAAAAGATAAAGATATATTAAAACCAAGTACGTGCGGTAGGGAAGAGGAGGTTATGGGTAAGGAAAAGGAGAAGAAAGATTATGATTCGGCGTATGCCTGCGGGGAACAAACAGTAAAATATATTCATGAGAGTTTACAGATAACTATCACTTTGAGAAATTTGGAGCAACAGGAAAAAGAAAGGATGTTGATAGACATTAATACATTGGTCAGTCTTTTTAAGAAGCAACAAGCACACACACAATTCGTTACAGGAATATTACATGAGAGGAAAAAGTCGAGGGAAGTTGGTGAAACATACGCAGAGGTAGTCAACCAAAAATCTAGATCAAGATCAATGTCCAAATCTTGGAAAAGACAGGAAATAGAAAAGCACTTAATCGCAATATATCCAAATGCAGAACAAACATCCATTGAAACGAGACTAACTTTGCAGAAAAATATAGATCCGGGTAAATTTAAAGGAGCCGTGACAGTATGTAGGAGAATAAATAGAGAGGGAGTCCTATTTGGGTTTAAAAAAGAAGACATCGAAAAAATTATAGAAGAAATGGGGAAAAATGCTAAGCTGAGAACAGAATTTAAAGTTGAAAAACCAAGGAAAAAGAACCCTAATATAATAATATACAATGTTCAGAAGGACTATGAAGATAAAGAGTTTATTGAAAAACTGATAAAATTTAATGAAGAATTGGAAGACGCAGAAACCAAAGTGATAACGAAATATAAAATGAAAAGAGGGACTAATTGGATAATTGGTGTAACAGGAGAAGTATATAAGAGAATTAAGGTGACTGCCTACGTTGAAAATGCCATTTTTGACTATTTTGATCAATTTAATTTTTTGCAAGAATCTTGTTATTCAATCTTTTCTCTTTTCAAAACAGTTTTGATTTTCATTCTACGTCAATTAGAAGCAGAGTTATAGATATTTTAAAAAACATCGTCTAATACAAAATTTAAGTGACATACAACTTTAAATGCGACCATTTTTTGACCATTTTGGTCAATTTTATTTTTTACAAGAATCTTGTAACACAATCTTTTCTCTTTTCAAAACCGCTTAGATTTTTATTCTACATCAATTAGAAGCAGAGTTATAGCTATTTTAAAAAACATCGTCTAATACAAAATTGAAGTGACAAACAACTTTAAAGGCGTTTTTCTCAGAATTATGTTTTTAGCAAAAATCTCTACCGTTATCATGATATTTCAGATAATAATGCATATAATATGATAAAATTTTCAGGAAATGTTTTAGATGCTGTTGTTAATGAAATGACGTACAATAATTGATGTATAATAAATAGTTTTTTGTTTGGGGCTGTTTTTATAAGGAAAGGAATGACGAATTGGGGAAAATTTTCATATTGGAACATAAAATTGTCTGTATTATTTTTGCATTTCAAAATTTCTCTTAGATTGTAGGTCATTTTGAAGATAACTGTTATATGTATCATGTGTGAGAAGGAAATTAAAATAGTAGCATTAGAATTTTGTTCAGAGTGATAAGCGTTTTAGCTAAATTTCATTAAAAATTACTTCAAATTGACCAATTTATAAAAAAGTATGGTGTTTACAGGAAAGTTTTTTTTTTATTTTTTATTTTTAAATGCTGTTTTACCATATGAGACCAAAAAATCCTTAAAAAAACAATTTTTTAAAAAAATTGGCTCCGAACGTAGGCAGTCACCTTAAGGATCTTAAAAGACTTAAGTTAGAGTGGGAAAGCTTTAATTTCAAGGATTATGTACGACCAAGAGTCTGTTTTAGTTTTGGAAATTCGGTCACCCAATAAAATATTGTAAAGCAGAAATACCGACTTGTAAGAACTGTGGTAGAGAAGGTCGTGAAATGAAGCATTGTGCAAATGACACATGCTGTTCGAATTGCAAAAGGTTAAATTTAACGAGAAGAATTAAAGTAGATATCGACCACAAGCCCACCGATATGAGGTGCCAATTTTACAGCACCGAGGTGGAGACGAATAAAATCGCAAACTGATTATGGATAATACCTCAATTGCTTGTATTAATGTGGCGCATCTAAATATAAATAATTCTTATACAGCAGCGGCACAACTTTCTATAGACTTCATTGAACATATTTGGGACGTCGTCTCAATAAATGAACCCTACCTTTCAAAAAAAAAAAGTGGCTGGTTTAACAGGCGATTTTCGCCTAATTCACACTTTACAAGATGCTAGAGCAGTAATCATACTGAACAAGAGAATTAAAACTGTAAAGATACATGTTACTGAACACGTAGTGGCGGCTAGGTGTGAATATTTAAACTTTAATTTTATTGTTATTTCGGCGTATATACCACCAGAGCAAAATGTAAATATTGATAGAACAGAACCTCACATAACCTATATCAAAGAAATTTTAAGAAAATTTAAAGATGAAAAGTTTTACAACTGGGTGATTTAAATGCTAAATCAACAACTTGGGACCAGAGACCCACAGATCTACGCGGCACGATGATATTGGAAATGGTTACTACGTATGAGGGTATTATACATAATAACCCGGATAGTCTACCGACCTACTGCGGTCCTTTTTTACTTGGGTGGATAGTCCTGACTATCACATTTGGCTTTAGTGAAACACAAATAAAGAACTGGGCTGTAATTGATAATAATACACTGACAGATCATAACACTATTATTTTGACCATAACGCTAGATTATTTACAGACGGAAGATTACTTCAGGAAAAGATGGGATATTAAAAAATATCCAATGGATAAACTTTCAGGTTAAACTCAGGAAATTAACGGAGAAGTGGAGGGAAGCATTAATAGATAAAAATAGCGAAGAATGCGTATGACAATTAAATTACGACTTAGACTTGTTATGTAAAAAGTGTAGATATAAAAGGGGAAAGCCACGAAGAAATGCATATTGGTGGAATCCTAATTTGACTACAATAAGAAGTAAGGTAAGAGCTCTTAGAGGGTTATATCAGAAGGAGATGTAACATCAGAAACGCCTTGAGTTACAAATTAAATATAAATTAGAGAGATCTAAGTATAGAGGAGAAATATTGAAGGCAAAAAGGGATAAATTTAATGAATTCGTTGAAAGAGTTACAATTAAGGATACGTTTGGTAATATATATACTCCTTGATAAAGAATAAAAATACTAAAATAATCACAGCAGAAGGATTGAAAGATAATTAAGGAAATATTAAGTATAAAGAAGAAGAAATAAAAATAATTCTAGCGGCACATCATTTTCAACGAGAAGACGAGCATATAAATTATGATTATGTAAATTCTGAGGATGAGCAATTAATTACAAATATTGATGTGGAAAAAGTAATACCAGAATTGAAGCCTGAAAAGTCCCCGGGTTTTGACGGATTTACGCAGAGTATAGTTCAACAGATCAGAAATATAGATAGCCTATTTTTGACTAAGTTATACAATAAATGTTGTCAGGAAGGAAAGTTCCCTAGTAAATGGAAAAAAGCTAGCGTGGTGTACATACACAAAGATGGTAAAGACCCCTCAAATCCTAGTTCTTACAGACCGATATATCTACTCCTCATTTTGTGGAAAGTTTTGGATAAAATCCTCTCCAATAGAGTGATTGAACATCTTGAAAGTATGAGCTTATTGTCTGAACATCAATTTGGCTTTAGGAGGAATAGGGGAGTAGTAGAAGCATTGAATAGTGTTTTTGATAAAATTAAAGAAAACAAAGAGAATGGCTACCATACGTGCTTAATTGCTCTGGATGTAAAAATTGCATTTAATTCAGTTAGAATAAAAAGAATAAAGGAAGAACTTGACAAAACATAAATGGATACTAACTTAAGGAAAATAATAAGGGATTATCTGAAAGACCGTACTGTAATTATAAATGAATAACAAGAGTGGGAATATAATATTGGCGTATCACAGGGTTCGTCCATTGGGCCAATCTTATGGTTACTAATTATTAATGAGTTGCTATTAGAGAATGTGGGCGATGGCAACAAAATACAGGCATTTACGGATGATATAGTAATACTGCTTAGGAGTAAAGTTATATATACATTTACAGAGATAGCGAGAGCAATAATGGAAAAATGTTCGTGCTGGGCCGATAAAAACCAACTACGATTTAGTGTCGAAAAATCCAACTACATAATAATACCACACAAAGGAGAAGTTACAAGGAGACCCACGAATAAGTTTAAAGGGGAGAACATCAAATACAATGCTCATATTAAATACTTAGGAATTTATTTAGACGAGAAGCTAAATTTTAACTTTCATATGAATAATATTAGAGTCAAGGCATTAAAATTTCAACACAGTATCAATAGAGTCAGTAAGAGTACGTGGGGTTTGAAACCTGAGATTGTCAAAAAGCTATATTTAAGTGTTATAGAAAAGATACTTTTGCATGGAGTGCAGTCGTGGTATAATGGTAAACGTACAATGGATTTAAAATTAAGACAGATACAACGACCATTCTTAATAATGTTAACTAAATGTTACAGAGCAGTTTCGACAGATGCACTCCACGTTCTATCAGGATGCATACCATTAGACTTAACAGCTAAAATTGAAAAGAATATCTATGAAATCTACAATAAAGGATCATAAATAAAATTAGGAGACATCGTACTGAACGCGCAGAATTGCGAAACAAAAAGCCGACCTCTAAAGAAAGTACGTGAAATGAGGAAATATGAATGGACATATAACATGGAATCAAAATCGAACATTAAATACTACACTGATGTCTCAAAAACCAACGAAAGGGTTGGTGCGGCGTGTACACGTTACAACCTTAATGTTTTAGAACAGACAAAACTTAAACATCTACCTAATAATGCATCATCCTATAGCGCCGAAGTTGAAGCCATTGACATGGCCATCACTGATGCTATAAGTAAAGGAATACAGGAAATCGACATATACAGTGATTCTAGAAGTACACTGCAAGCTATATGCGCATATTATTTTAAGGGAGATAGGATTGAAAATATAAAAAACCTAAGAGAAAGTCATGAGATAGCAGTAAACTTACACTGGGTTAAAGCCCACTGTGGCATTAATGAAAATGAGATGGTAGACGCAGCAGCTAAACAAGCAACAACACTGAATGAAATCACAGGAAATTATAAATGAACTAAAGAACAGATTAAGAATAAAATTAGGAATTATTACATAAATATATGGCAAGAAAATTGGGAGAGAAGCAGTGTAGGAAGGAAAGTATTTGAGGTATTCCCTAGAGTTTCTACGAAAAGACTGTCGGCAGATTTCCTTGTTAATCAAGCAATAACTGAACATGGCTGTATAGGAGTCTATCAACATAAATTTTTTGCTAAAACAGATCTTTGTGAGTGTGGCAATATACAAACTATAAAGCACTGTATATACAATTGTAGCAAATGGGCTGAAGCACGAAAAAACTTACCTTTGGGATTTCAAGATTGGGCCCCTAGTAAATTATTTACGGATTATTATTGTAGAAGGTACATCAAGAATATTATGCAGGAACTTATGAATATACACTTCCCCCTACAAGGAGAAGGTGGATAGCCCCTCAGATAAAAAAAAGACACGTAAACGAATTGCAAAAAGAAAAACTTCGGGACCCGTCTGGGCTGGATTGCCGTCGGGATGATTAGTTTTATTATTGAAGGGCCGTATAACCTTCGGGTGTGGACGGCGGCGATATTACTTACTTACTAATTTTTCATACAAACAATAATGAATTTCGAGGAGAAATAAAAAATAATAACTACAAACCACTATGCGATTACTTGTATCCAGGAAATCTTTGTGGTTAAAATTATTTACCAGTAAGATGAAATATTTCAATTCAAGATCGAAAATATTTTTTTAAATTATCATGAAATTAATCATATGATAATATGATTAATTGCATATAGTTATAAATAAGTCCATGCCCTTTTTTGATATCTTGATCAACAATTTTAATAACATAGGAACCTAAATTTAAAGTAACAGTATACTTTTTTTATTTTAAGAATAATTTTTTTGTTTATTTCAGTGTCATGAACAAAGTTTGTTTACTGAACAATGATAGACGTATTTGTACCTATAAAATGCGAAGTCAAATTCTTCAGTTCACTAAAACATATATATTACATAACTTACGAAATTTAGATAAAACTTCCCAGCATCTTTAATTTTTAAATTTGTGTCATTGCCATAAAAATGATCTCTCTGAATGAAATTTTTTCCTTTAATCCTAATGTACTTCCTTTATAATAAGTACCCTTATTTAGAATGAAGTTTTAGCAACTGAGTTATGTGTGTAAAGCGAGTTTTTCATTTCCCTCTGAAAATTTATGCTAGCCAAGTCCATGCTATATCTAAAGCATTCTATAATGTGAATAAAGTGTATTGAAAAATATTTAATGAGATGCTTTATACGAGATAGACAATATACTCACATTAAATGTTTACCAAATGAACGCATTTTTTAACATGAGAAAAGTTTAAGAACTTTGATCAATTAAAAAATTCGCAATTATTGACCTGAGAAATGTACCTTAACAATTTTTAAAATAACCTAAGTAAAGTACCTATACTCAAATTAATTTTAAGTATAACATATCCCTTTTTCACGACCGCATAAGTTAAACTGCCAAATTTTCAATAAAGATATTCCAGAACGAAAACTAAAAACACCCTTTTTAAATAACTTTTTCATATTAAATATACACTTATTGCTAAGGTATGTTTAAGCTTATCGAAAACCTTAAGTTTTAACATATATTAACTTCCTGGTTTGTTAATAAAGTATAGAAAATAGGCCATTTTTTATTTGAAAAGATATTTCTGTTTGAAATCAATTTAAGCAAATAAATTTCTTACAAATGAATATGCACTTATATTTGGTGAAAGTAACCTCCTTTTAATTAAAAAATTATGCTTTTATCCCTAAGATGCAAGTGTTTGTTGTTGATAATTACGTATCTCATAGAAGTTTTTATAATATAAATTCAGGATGCAAGATATATAGATCAAAATATTCGTTGGGAAATAAAATAGTAATTACTATAAATCAACAAAATTTATCTATCCAAATTTTATACGTATATCTTATTTTTCTAAAAAATAGAAAAAGTATAGTAAATAAGATATATCGTTCTATTCTTGGATGGGCTTCTGCTAAAAATTTAATTTAATAACAAAACAACAAATTTCAAGAGATCGGCAATTATTTTAGATAAATATCAGCAGGTTGCTTTTATTAATTTAAAGCCTTTCAAACATTGTTTGTCAATAAAAACTAGTTCAGTGTTTTCTTTTCTAAAATGAATTGGTTTGTTTCTCCTATTGTACCCATGCCGTGTAGAAAATATTTATTCTTGTGTAGAAAGTTCCTTTAGACATTTTTTTTCTTGTTAGGAAGAAAAGAAAAATTAAAAATTTATAACGTAAAATGCATCAATTTTGCAACGGTATAATATTTATGGCATTGAAATCCAAATCCGAAAGACTATTAAATTTACTTACTCTAATGAAATTTATCCTTTGTAAAGTTTTATCTTAGGTTTATGTGTATATATATATATATATATATATATATATATATATATATATATATATATATATATATATATATATATATGTGAAGAGTTCTTCGAATAGAATTCCCCGTTGTTCCAATAAGTCACTCCTTTGTAATGCGTTTGAAAAAAAAGCTTTGCATGCTACGCACATACTTCTCATTGAATTAGAAGCATCGTTACATAAAGTTCCGACTTCATTAAAATTTTAAGCAACTCTTAAGTCTTGAATTATAACACAAACGGGAGTTAACGAGATTTAAACATTATATAAATGCATGTATCAATGGAATTTATCTTGAAATTGTCTCCTCTTGTCGCATCAATTGAACACTAAGAGAGAAAATTTCGTCAAGTGTTCATATATATACAGTAAAACCTCGTTTATCCGGACTAACTGGAACCATAGGTAATCCGGATAATCTCGGTAATATGGGTAATAAGCAAAGCAAAATCTTTAACTAGACAGACTTACCGTTTATTACGATAAAAAAACTATGTTTTGTAACAAAATTACATAGCATTGTTTATAAGACATTAAAAAATAAAAAAATAAATTTTTCTGAGTGAATCCACATGAACGTCCTGCGACACTCTAGTAAAGCTTTCTTAAACTCAATAAAAGGCATTTTATTACCAAAATTTATTGCACAATCTATGCAGGCACTGTACATGGAATCAAACTAAAAAGCGAACATTTGGGGTACTTATAGTTACGTTCTTGCTATCATAGTTTTAAAAAAAATTATCTCATGTGAACATTAAATCTTAAAAAACATGTCCACAAATCTGATATGGATTATCCGGAGTTCCGAATAAACGAGGTTTACTGTATATATATATATATATATATATATACAGTAACCACCGCTTATAGTGATCAGTGGTTATAAGAATCAACCGTTTATAAGAATCAATATCGCAAAAACAAAAAAAAATGTATTATTTCCATGTTAAAATTTTCACTTGAAAGAATCAATCTACCGGTTTTAAGAATCAGCTTGCACTCTTCGCTTTCCTTTCATTTTTCAAAAAAAGCCACTTAAACCCTCAAAAGGCACGAAGTTCTTTTTTTATTTTATTTTTTAAAGAAAGAGTGATAAGATGGGATGGAATACAGTCGTAAAATGCATCCATTTCTTTGTTCGACATAACATAATGGTTTCCCCTTAAACACTTTAGATAAACACTGCCCTTTTAGCTTGACCCAGGGGCATCTAACCCGTCCGAGTCCGATTTCACTTTTCTCCACTGACAAACAAAGACAGGGACTCTTTTTTCCCACCTCCCACATCCTGGTTGCTGCTTCCTGGACCCTGAAACACATAAATCTTCGGCGAAGTGTCCACTATCATTTAGGCAAACGTGACATTAGTAGATTCAGCACGTTATCAAACCCTGAAACGTAAGCTAGAAGGTGAATCTTCATATGAGACTATTGGCATTGAAAGAGGTATAAACAGCCTCCTGAAAACTTCATTACGTCAAACTACCATAGAAACTTTTTCTTGCACCCTTCCTGTAGTTGAAATGTTAAACTGTTAAGCAGGTATGTTGTAACAAATATTGGAATTTTTTCTTCTCTTATTATAATGACGTGTATCTACTTATAGGTCTAGAAATTAAGTTGTAATTTTAAAATTATAAAGAATAATATTAATAAAAGATAATTAACGTAAATTAAAGAGTATTTTATGTTAAGTTATCTAATACATGTATATATAGGTGTGTGTGTGCCTGTCCAAAAACCTAAATTTCGGCTATAAGAATCAACCGCTTATAAGAATCAAAAACAGTAATAACAAACGTGATTCTTATAAACGGAAATAACTGTATATATATATATATATATATATATATATATAGCTTACAAATGTAAGTAGAGAATATTAACAATTCTGGTAAAAAGCTAATTAAGAAAGAGTAAATAAAATTTAGGCGCTAAGTTGGTCATAAAATTTTTATCACATAATATTAGATAGTTGAAAAATAACAAACAATTGGGGGATGATGCGACATAATAATACAGTAAACCCAGATATCATTAAGGTAATATAGAAAAGTACTAAAACAGAAAGGAAATGGAGGTGTTATAGTTAATGACTGGAGGGAGTTGTGACCCCACATCCCCGGTTAAACATGTTTTTTCTATCCGGATAACACTCCCGGTGGTCGGCTACAACACCAAAACCTTATAGATAAAAAATGAGTGAAAACAATTAAAGTGAGACAAACAAATTAAACAAGAGGTTATCATGAAATAATATTAATTAAAACGCTAAGAAACTAAATATTAGATAGTTGAAAAATAACAAACAATTATATATATAATAGCCGTTGTCTCTGTATAACACTTCCGGGCTGTACTCATCTTTCAACTGAAGTCCTCAGCAAACAAACAGCCGGTTAGGCTTAATTTCAATTTGAGATGTGGATCAGAATTTTTTCGTACCTGAAAACTAATATCTTCTCCATCAAATCACGTTTGTTCAGCCTATTTTTCTATAAAACATTCAGAACTAAAAAAATTGGATGCTTTTAGCTGTATATTTAACAGTTCTTAAAAATCTGTTTTCTTTTGCGATGAATTCTGAAAGTAAACAAACTTGAATGTGAATGAATCAAGTAGATCAAGTATTCATATCGCGTATTGAGCTGTAAAAAACTGGATGGCAGGCTACTACTCCAATCGCATGAAAAACTAAATAAATAAAAAATAATGAAAGGGTTTGTTTTTACAAGGTGTGGATTAAATGCAATATTTTTAGATAATTCGGGATATTTTTTAACTTTCATATACCTTTTCCATTATGACGTCATTATTAGTATTATGACGTCAAAATGACGGGTTGAATGGCAGTCTACTACTCCAATCGCATGTAAAACTAAATAAATAAAAAATAATTAAAGGGTTTGCTTTTACAAGGCGTTGATTAAATGCAATATTGTTAGATAATTCGGGATATTTTTTAACTTTCATATAATTTTTCCATTATGACGTCATTATTAGTATTATGATGTCAAAATGAGGGGTTACCTTCTAGTTGGAGGAAGATGTGACATAATAATACAGTAAACCCAGATATCATTAAGGTAATATAGAAAAGTACTAAAACAGAGAGGAAATGGAGGTGTTATAGTTAATGACTGGAGGGAGTTGTGACCCCCCCCCCATCCCAGGTTAAGCATGTTTTTCTATCCGGATAACACTCCCGGTGGTCGGCTACAACACCAAAACCTTATAGATAAAAAAAGAGTGAAAATAATTAAAGTGAGACAAACAAATTAAACCAGAGGTTATTATTAAATAATATTAATTAAAACGCTGAGAAACTAAATATTAGATAGTTTAAAAATAACAAACAATTGGGGGATGATGTGACATAATAATACAGTAAACCCAGATATCATTAAGGTAAAATAGAAAAGTACTAAAACAGAAAGGAAATGGAGGTGTTATAGTTGATAACTGGAGGGAGTTGTGACCCCCCATCCCCGGTTAAACCTGCTTTTCTATCCGGATATCAGTCCCGGTGGTCGGCTACAACACCAAAACCTTATAGATAAAAAATGAGTGAAAATAATTAAAGTGAGATAAACAAATTGAACCAGAGATTATCATTAAATAATATAAATTAAAACGCGTAGAAAGCTGAGGGTTAATGTAGAAGATTTAAAATCAATCATTTAAAAATATGTACATTTATTTCTATTTTAAATTTGTGATAGTTTTGAAGCCTCTAATGGACTGCACTGAAGAGTTAAATTCGTTTATTCGGGATATCAATATCGATAGATTTAGTGACTAAATTTTCTTTTCTCCTGAGAGAACAACTGTACCAAAGTAGTTACCCGTGTCGTAAAAAAGCCCCCTTATCTACTCCAGACTTTCCTGTTGTACACAGAGGATGGAAATAAAAATAAAACTGATGGAGTTTCAGTCTAACAGCATCAATTCTCTAAAGTGTCGAAAGAAAGTACTCCTGGATAAAAAAAAAATAAGTAGCTTTCTATCTTTATTGTAGCACGCGTGTGTTTCCTTATTACTCGACTATATCAAACCTTCAATTTTGAATCTAACGCACATTCGAGTGTAAAGGCAAACTATATTACTATAACATATATGTGTTCAAATTGATTTTAGCTATTCTAAAGAATAGCGAGGTAATTTATCAATTCATCTGACATGTGAGAAAAATTATTCTTTGTTTTGTAATATATTTATAAAATTTCATTCTGTCTTGTTGTATAAAAACTCATTTTCTGTTTTAGGACGCAATAGGTTTAATTTCGTATCAAAGAAGCTTTTAGTACATAGTATATCTCGAAATTGTTTCTTAACATCCTGTACATGAATAAGAGCGTATCCATGTTTCATATAATTTATAAAGGAACAGCTATTCAGTACTGCGTAATATAAATTCATCATAATCTTACAACTTTACACTATACGACAGAAATTGTAAATAAATACTTCAATAGTGATTCTTAACCCTACGAGAAATGCAATAAAGTAACTTTTAAATAATTATTTTCAAGCATTTAATGGCTATACTTTACTTACTTACTTACACACACACACACACACACACACACACACACACACACATATATATATATATATATATATATATTGCATCGCATGATAAATTGCCATTTACTAACATCACGTTGCTTTTTTCTCTAATATCCAAAATCGATTCTTGTAAATTTCATTCAGATTTTTCATCAGTTTAAAACATGAGAGAATTTTTAGTGAGCATTTTAAAGTGACAATCAGTCCTGTAACAGTCTTTTACATTAACCAGAATTTTTTTTCTTAAATAACAGTCCACAAATTTTAAATTATAAATTACTAAGCTTTTCGGACATTCCTTTCGTTGAAAAAAAATTAAGCGAAAACTGTTACGAATTCCCTAGATTGAAATCAAACTGTAAACATCTACTCGAATACTTTTCCATTGTTCCCTTCAAAACCAGTTTTGCTGAAAATAATCTGAGATGAGACGAAAAATTTCAGATGGGCTATGTAAAAAAGCAAATTTTTGCTGAGGAAATTTTAATCATTGCATCATTTACTGTTCGATAACATTTTAATAATCAAACTAGTCAAATAGGAAAACTGTTGCAATAGAAATGTTTTTAATACAATGAAAATAATTTCATAAAGTGTAGTAAGAATTGTCGATGCTTTAAATGGCATTGAATTTTTACAGTTTCATTTAGCTTTTTGGTTGAATCTTGAATGACTTGTGAATAATAATGAAAATACCAGTTTAAATACAAGAGCATTTTATTCATTCTAATTGTTCAAAGTGATGTCATTCTCTTCATTTATCAATGAACAACTTCATGGGGAAACATATGCTATATTAAGTAAAATAAACATACGGGCCCATTCAAGCATTGGCTTTAATTCTTTTAGTAAACAGAAATGTAAATTTTAATTTCCCGCAAGCTATATATTTTAACAGTTTAATCTTAGTTTCGTAATCACGTAGAAGTAAAGTTTTTTTATATAACCTCTTTAGATCAGTTTCCCGAAAACGTACGCTTTTTATTTCGCTCTCAAATTTTAAGGCTCTCAAAAGGGAAGTTATCACTTTCTTGTTTTAAGTTGTTTGAAAATTCTTCTACTGAAAATTTTTCACGTTTAAATTACCATCAACTTTAGAAATTTGCAGTAATTAGGCCTGTCATCTTTGATCAAGGATTTTAAAAAGCTCGGTAAAGTCTAATTAAGCACAAACTGCTACGCAAGTTGAATTTTTTTAAGCTCTAAATCCTGGATATTAGTCTTTCAGGACATTATACTACGCTGTGAAACAAAATATCATATGTCTTAAATACATTCGTGTATAAGAAAAAACTGTGGGAAATTATTTGAAATTAAAAATACTTATATCTTTCAATATTAAATGTTAAAATGATCTTTGTCAACGTATAACAGTATTTTTCTGAATCAAACAATTAACAGCATTGTATCTATATTTCCGATGGGAACTTGCTTAGAATAATGAAATATTTTTGCACATGATGTTAATTTTACATAAATATTTATAAAAAGAAGGAATTTTCAAACTTTTTCACTCAAGTTTTTTTGCACCATGTTCAGATTCATGCTCAATAAAATAAATGCATAATTGTATGTATTGATAGCTAGATAAATAAATATACAAAGAGAGTATATAGGCATGTTTCTCATTAAAAATTTTTAACTTTTCACTCATATTTTTTTTTGCACCAGGAATTTTCTTAATTTTTCACTCAAAAAAATTTTTGCACCATGTTTATATACTTACATACAAAAATAATTGCTTAATTATATTACCGACGGTTAGATAAATAAATATACGGTAAGAATATGTAGGCGTGTTTGTCCTTCACTATAGTTGGTTTTATACTGAAATTAATTATAAACGATTTGAAAGTTTGTTTGGTTTTTTAATTTATTTTAACTGAGATAACGTTTCTTATGTTTCAATGCCAACAGTTTTCATCACTGTTATGTGCCTCGTCTCTTTTCAAGAACAATTTCTCTGTATTTACCGCAAACTTTGAACGCAGTGAGTGACTGAAACTATTCCAATTTGGTTACAGAGTTCTCTGATTTCAAACATCAACAATTAGCTCATATGGACAAAATCTCTTTTCTTATCCTTCATATTTGCATTCTGGTCGACATTTATAAACTTTATAAACTAGTTACAACATATTATCGTCCGTGTGTCTTCTTCGTTTCTGAACAGCTATCTGCCAATGATATGAGAATCGTTAAACTGCAATTAAACTCTCACTTTTATACAGTAAAACCTCGTTTATCCGGACTAACTGGGACCATAGGCAATCCGGATAATCCGGGTAATATGGGTAATATGCAAAACAAAATCCTTAGCTAAGCAGACTTACCATTTATTACGATTATAAACTATGTTTTGTAACAAAGTTACATAGTATTGTTTACAAGACATTAAAATATATAAAAATAACTTTTGATATCATTTCTTAACAAAGATTTGGTAAGTCTAGTAAAGCTTTCTTAAACTCGACAAAAAGCTTTTTATTTCTATAATTTATTGTACAATCTATGCAGGAACTGTACATTGAATCAAACTAAAAGGCGAATATGTGGAGTACTTGTAGTTACTTTCTTGCTATAATAGTTAAAAATTATTATCTATTGTGAAAATTAAAGAAAAATGTCTATAAATCCAGTCTGGAATATCTGGAAATCCGGATAAACGAGGATCCGATAAACTAGGTTTTATTGTATTATACTTTTGATGTCCATCTACTGAAACATTTCACATGAAGGGCTGTCATAAACAGAAAAAGAATTTAGATAAAACTTTATATATTTACTAATATACTACCATTTCCTAATAGAAGATCTGCCATTTAATATTGCTTAAGTTATGCAACCCAAAGTGTTCAAAGAAATAACTATACTTCTACGACCCATAGTGACTTAACAATGTAATTGTTATTATGTACAAAAATAGATTACGCGTAACCTGTGAATACTAAGGTATTCTCTTATAAAGCAACTAAAATTAATAATTTTAGGGAAATTTATTGCATTTAATGGATAAGTTTTAATGTGTTCTCGTAAAAGAAGGAATATAATTGATTAAAAAAATCATTAAAATCTAAACAAAAACTCTTGTTTTATGATACAGTACTTTCTAATATCGCCATTCGCAAGTTTGAAATGTAATGTCATTCAATGATTAGGGACTATATACAAGATATACCGATGAAGAGGATAAGTTCTAGCTTTTTTTATGAAGAAAAGAAACTACTTTCATTTAATTGAATATCGTGTCTGAACTTTCCTCTTTTCCCTATTCCCCTTCTGTCATCTATTTTATACTAGCCAAATAAAGATTAATTTTAAATATTTCACTACAATAATGAGGCTACTTTATTAAAAACTAAACACTTCCTTTTTTCTCTATGGTTGTGCATATTTTTTTAATTTCATTTATAAGTTTTGTTCTATTTTTTATTAAATATCAGTAAATAAACTTCTTTTTTCTCAGAATTAAAGCTGCTGTGTATTAACCCTATTGGATTCGCTCACCTCAATGTTAACGTATAGAAAAAATATGTCCAAGGATTGCCGACTTGGAAAGATTTTTTTAAATTATATTCCGTAATAGAGAAAGAAATTTTACAGCTTGGGGAATTTTTCATTTTTTAAACAAACAAAAAAAAGGCAAATAATATTTTAAAATTTAAATTATTTGGGGGGGGGGGATATGGTATAATGTGTTTTAAACGCTCCTAAATTCCTTTGGTGGACGCAATTTATAAAATGAATCCTGTTGCAAGATGCAGAAAAGTTCAGGCTATCTGAAAATACCATTTTTATTAGATTATCAGCATTTATGGAGTTGGAAATTGTAACACATTTTCTCCATAGGTTAACATTGAGGTGAGCGAATCCAATAGGGTTAGTACACAGCAGCTTTATAATCTATCCTTAAAAAAAAGTTGTATTTATTAAGGGGGTCCAGTACACAAAATTGTTCGAATTTTCGAAAAAAATTGTTATTGCGTTAAATTTTTTTTTGTTCTTTTACGCTTAAAATGACGTTTAAATCATGTTTCTATCTTAATTATAACAGGATAAATTTTTATTTTTTCTTTGCAACATTCTAATAGTAGCCAATTGTTGTTTAAACCTGTTAGTGTGTTTTTCTGCAAGACGGGATTTTTCCCCATTTCTCGTCTTTAAATTGTTATAAGTCAAGAACCGTTAAAGCTAAATTGTTGAAACTTGGAACGTGCTTTTTCAACTATTTTACTTTAATTTTGATTCAGAAAATTTGAAAAAAATATTTACTTTTGAAAATATGATTTTTTTTTTAAGTTACATATATTTTTTTGTAATTTTTAATCTAAATATTTTTAATTTCTTTAAAAATTAATATTTCAAAAAATGCTGAATCAAAATTAAAACTTATATATTTCTATTTAATTAAATGAAAAAATTGTGAAATTCGACAAATAATATTTCGAGTTATAAAGATTTAAAATTACCCCACTTTTATTGAAAATTTTAAAATTCAAAATTTTTTAAAAACTTTTTGAGAAATTTTATGATGTGATTTTGTTTACAAAAATTATATGGTTGACCATCACAAAAAAATTCAAAATTTTAACTCAATAAATAAAAAAAATTTTAAATGTGTCCCGGACCCCCTTAACAATGCATGCTCAAATGAATAATCTACATATACAAAACAGTTCCGTAACTGACTGACTGACTGACATACAACGCACAGACCAAACCGCTAGACCTAAAGGGCTGAAATTTTGCATGGCGATTCTTCTTATAGTATAGGGGTGCACTAAGAAATATTTTTGAAAAATTCTTCTTAGATTTTTTTAAATTAAATTTTTAAGCGGTTTTAGTAACTTTTTTTAAGTTTGCATTTAAAATAATAATTTGAGGGTTATAAAATTTATATCACTGAAAGATCATAAAAATTCCTTTAAAATTATATCTTTTTCGAATCTTTACCCCCATTTTCTGAATTTTGGTGAATTTTTAAAGATTAATTTTTAGAATTCAATTTATTAAATGTTGATCACGTGATTTCTTTTTCTGGTACAATAAATAAATTTATCGTCACCTGCATAACAACTAAATAGACAAAAAAAAAATTTTCTTGCTAATGCGGCAGACGATTGGCGGACATTATCAAAATAATATTAAAATACAATATAAGATATTATGTTCCTCAAACTGTACTGTATTAATTGTACTATATTCTTTAATATTTCCTATTACATTTAATTTGAATATTTTCTTCTACATCATTTTGTCTATAAAAAATATCTCTTACGATTTTTTTTACATCGATTGTATACATTGATCATCGTATTTATTATAAATAAATATATATATATATATATATATATATATATTGGCATTAATTGCATACATTGACCGTTGTATTTAATTTGAATGTACTCCGTAGCGAAGTACGGGTTGTCAGCTGGTATTTATAATATTTTAGCTATGACAATCTTCAACGTTTACGCATAAGAACATGAATAACCCTTTTTCGGAGCAAACAATTCCTCGCAAATCCGACAGGAAAACAGCAGACTAGACCGGGAGATTTCCACGAACAACGATAGATTATTCATTAAACATTGATATCCGTTTCTCCCCACACAAAATTTCTGCTACATCATGACCGGAGTCATCGGAGTTTCTCCGCTAACAGCCATTTGCTCCGCATCCACACTTCCAGCAATAGGGGGGAACATTTGGCATCGTTCCCACGTGAATCTTTACAACCCACAAAATGCAAAAAGTGAGAGAGGAAGGAGCATAGAGAGAAAAGAAAAAAAGAGTTTCGATTATTCCTTTGAACGTTAGGGGACAATTTTTATGAGTTGTGCTTAATGTAACGAAATTGATTGCGTTTACACGTCAGAGGAGAGAAAAAAAAAAGAATTAAAGAATGAAGAACATTTATGGAAACATTCTTTTAAAAGTTTTGTGGTTCTTAACTTTGGAGTTGTAAATAAAATTTTTATCACAGAAAATAGCTGAATACCCGTGCTTCGCTACGGAGTACATTCAAATGAAATACAACAGTCAATATATGCAATTAATTTGTATGTTTAATATCCATAAAACATACTAATTTGGATTAAATTCTTAAAAAACTTCCATCTCAATTAGTCTAGTGGTTAAATTTTATCTTTTACCGTATTTTAATTTTTTTTTGTCAATTTATTTCGTTGTTATGAACGTGACGCAAAATTAATTTAAAGTATCACAAAAAGAAAAGAAACTACGTGATCAACATTTAATCTTTAAAAATTCACCAAAAATCAGAAAATGGAGGTAAAGATTCGAAAAAGATTTCATTTTAAAGGAATTTTTGATTTTTCTCGTGATATAAATTTTATAACTCTCAGATTATTATTTTAAATGCAAACTTAAACAAATGCTACAAAAACACCTTAAAATTTTAATTTTTAAAAATCTAAGAAGAGTTTTTCAAAAATCTTTCTTGGTGCACCCCTACACTATAAGAAGAAACTCCATGCAAAATTGTAGCCCTTTAGGTCCAGCGGTTTGGTCTGTGCGTTATCTGTATGTCAGCCAGTCACAGAACTGTTTTATATATATATATATATATATATAGATAGATAAACAGATCTTCTTTAGTGTTTTTGATAGTTTAATGATTTCTACATCCCCAATGCAGAATATATTAAGGTTTCTAGATAACTACGTTAATTAAAATACACCAAACTAGTGTTTTATTTACTGGAAAAGAAATGACGTCAATAAACAGAACGAAGCTAGCGAATTCCTCTCAATGCCTTAAATTTCATCCATTTGCCATCAAGATGGTTATTTCTCAAACACCAAGTTTTCATTGGGAATAAATATTTTGTCAACACAAAATTTTTCATGAAACTTTTAAATAAATAAAATTATAAATTCTGTTTACTTCTAATTTTCTATAATTTTTTTATAGTCAGAAGGATGAAATTTATAAACAGAAAAGAAATTAATTAAAATTAATCATTTACTGATATATCTTTAAAATAAGTAAATAGATAAAACCTGATTACGTCTACTTTTGTGTAAGTTGTCAAAACCTACGCATTGAAAGTTATGTAATATACTTTAACTGCAAAAAAAATAATTACAGTGGAAATTCATTTCACTCTAAATTTAAGTGATTTAGATCCCTGAATTGATAATTTTAAAAGTTCACTGTCATTAATATTAATCAATAAGTACTGCATATCAAAATTCTTTTAATAAATAAATCCGTATGTCATGATTACTTTTCAGTTTTCAATAATTCTTTTTTATACTTAAGAAATAAAAATTATGTAATATACATCAATTTAAAAAAAAAGTCGTGAGAGATAAAATGTATTAAAGTTTTAATAGAATTTTGCTCAGTGCTTCCTATATCTCTACTATAACAATTTGAAGCTTGAATTTCAAAATATTACAGTTAGTTATCTCTTTCAATCGATGCATATAATTAAATTCTTCATTTTTTCCTCTTGGTATGGTTAGAAATTCTCGTTTCAAATTTCTGTAATAAAGTTTAATAGAACCTCTGTCGAAACTGTATAAGACTTGCTTGTTGCAGGTTCTCATCAACTCTCTTTTTGCTATTAAATGAAATTTTTCTATCGTAATACTGGCGATTTATCAAAATTAGTTTCAGAGCTGGAATTACAAATTACAGACTGCTTTCCAGTACGAATAATTTTCAGCAGTTTCTTAACTTTGAGAACGAAATGAAATGAAATAATCTGTAAAAAAAATATTTTTCTTAAGTAAATATTCAACCCAATTTTAACATTTGTTCAAATCTTTTAAACTTTATTTTAAAAGCTGTTTTTATTATACTGTCCTTAAATTTTCAGTTGAAATTCCAACTTCTTTTTAGACTTTCTTCTACCTCTAATATCCCTGGCCCTTAAATAAGGAAGTTTAGTTAATAAACCACTTTATTTTATTTTCCTAACTACTGTACATGACAGTTTCGTTTATAATGAACAAGGAAAGGAATTGCGTCGGAATTGAATGTTTTATTTTAATGGACGCTCTTACGTTGTGAGTAATCAAAATATATTAGCGGTACTTCTTGTTCTGGAAGTTGTGTAAAGTCTTCAAATGCAACTTATTTCTTTAAACATTCAAGCCAATCTCTTTTGATTCAAGTAATGTTCTGTAATTTTGTTTGTCCGAAAACTTGAAAAACAGGAGAAATTCAACATCTTCACTCTGAACATTTTTATATAAACTGACGTACTTCTCCTTTAATTTCAGTCGACTTTTCAAAACTTATATGTCATTTCTATGTATACACTATCTGGCCAAAAGTATCCGGACGCCCAGTGGTACGGACTCGGAGAGTCCTCAGGCATATATTAATATCATGTTGGTCCTCCTTTTGACAACCTATTCATATCTGGGGAGACTTCCGCCAGTTTTTGATAGGTGTCCGTAGGAATTGGCTTCCAGGCGTCTATAAAAGCTGAAGTGAGTGCTGGCAGTGAGGATGGTCAATTTGGCTGGCTACGTAATCTGCGTTCTAATTCGTCCCAAAGGTGTTCAATGGGATTTAGATCGGGGCTCTGAGAAGGTCAGTCCAGTTTTTGAACACCCATTTCATCTAACCATGCATGCGCAAGTCTCGATGTGTGAATGGAGCAGTTATTCTGCTGGAAGAGAAATGGGCCTTCCCCGAAATATTGCCTTGGAGTTGGGAGAGCAGGATTGTCCAGAATGCCCACATATATCTCAGAGTTCATGTTTCCAACCACAGGAACTAAATAACCCAGTACAAACCGTGAAAAACACCCCCACACTATGATGATGCCACTACCAAACTTAACAGTCCGCACAATGCAGTCACGTAAGAAGCGCTAGCCAGGCATCCGCCAAACCCAGACGCGTTCATCGGACTGCCAGATTGTAAAGCGAGATTCATCACTCCGAAGAACATTTTTCCACATGTCCACAGTCCAATGACGGTGAGCTTTGTACCATTGCAATCGTCGCTACGCATTATGGAGGGTGATATTCGGCTTGTAAGAGACTGAACGACCATGGAATCCCACGTTTTTTAACTCTCGACGAACAGTCCTGCTGCTAGCACTAACGCCTTATGAACATTGGAACTCCTGAGTGATTTCAATCAACGAGGACTTGAGTTTTTTTTTCACTACCCTTTTCAGAGTTCTACGGCTGCGTTCACTAATTAATTTCGGCTTGCCACTTCGTTTTTCTGCAGTTTCACTGCCTCGACGTTTCCACTTCCCAATTACATCACTCACAGTGGATTTTGGCTTCTGTAGAATGTCCGAAATTTAAAGAATTATTTCCCACAAAGGTGGTATCCCACTATAATGCCATGATCAAAGTCACTAAGCTCCTTTGACTTACTCATTGTCTCACAAACGCATAAATATGACCTGGCAAACCACTACGAACACTTTTATAGCTTTCGGTTATGCATCAAATTACGTCACCTGCCAGATTCACTTCTTTCGGGGGTTGTCTCGATACTTTTGGCCAGATAGTGTAGATTAAAAACTTTCATGATGGCAGTATTGTTTCTCATAATATATGACGTGTAATAGAAAAATTTGACATAGTTCAATACATTATTCTTTTAATTAATGATCATATAAAAAACCAGGAAAGTCGTATAAACGTCGTATCCCATTCTAGTAAAGCTGTAGTAAAGACTTAACCATAAAAATACTTATTCCAACTTGAAGCATACATAATCCGTACCCACTTCCCATATATAATAATTTCAGCACAGTATTTGGAGAAACCAGTACTTTGGGCATTTTACAACTAAAGAGTGCCCAGGGCTTCCTTGCGGTTATCGCGTCGGAATTCGATACTGAGGGTGCTCGAATCAAATCCGGACAAGAGCCACTGAATACCCTAGTGCTTGCGCCGGGTATGGTCTGTAGGCCCGGAAAGTCCATACCGTGGGGTTTGTAGGTGTAAGATGAGGCTAAGAAATCTCCAGGTGTCGCCCTTGAGGGGGGTGGGTGTAAATTGAGAGGGGGCACTTGGTGACAATGTTAGTACAACTATACGGTTTTCTCATTACAAGTAACCAACAACTTTCTTTGTGTTCAAAGAGCGAATGTCGAAAAAAATGTACCTGCCGCGTTTGAAAAAAAAAA
Organism: Dolomedes plantarius; assembly: GCA_907164885.2. Lineage (NCBI taxonomy): Eukaryota > Metazoa > Arthropoda > Arachnida > Araneae > Dolomedidae > Dolomedes > Dolomedes plantarius. The sequence goes on from OU015496.1 coordinate 44,752,086, forward strand.
ATTTTAAAATAAGTGAGAAATGTGTTCTATAAGTAATTTTTTACTACTAAAAGAAATATCTCTAAAACGAGCGAAATAATCATTAGCGTCATGTTTGGTTCAGACTAACTGGCTGTTCTTTCACAGGACAAATTTATAATCAGATGCGTTCTTTTAAGGAGCACACTGTAAATATGAGAAAGTATTCTGGGAAAACGGGCTTTTCCTTCTTTCCTTCGATGTCAACAAACGCTATTTCGTAATCGATAGACAGAGGCAGTATCATAAAGAGGGGTTAAAGAACCTTGCATCACTGACAAAAATCATCTTTAAATTGTTCATGAATTCCGTATCACGATACTTTAGGATTGGAAGTGTTTAATCCTATGAGCCGGCAAGATAAGCTATACGGAGGTAACTGAGGAGCTAATGATAGTCAAATATTTGCTAACTTCCATTGAAAGGAGTATTACGGTTAGAGGAAATAGCGATGAGGAAGGTAAGGACTGGACAAACGGCACGCAGTATATTGCCAAAGTTTGACTCAAAACGGGTGGTCTTAATTACGTTAGAAGTCTGATTGAAAGGATCAATCATAGGCAGTGGACTGTTATTTAAATTTTATTTTTAGAATGAGTGAGCTCATGTTTCTACGGCGCGTGCCGCTGCTCGACTCCCATATTACAGATAGTTGCCACTAGGGGCGATACAATTAAAGAGATATTTCTTTCCATACTCCCCCCGTTGAAATGGAAATTTCAACAGGAAAGAATGAAGTTACATTAGAATAATCACAACATTTGAAATGTAAAGTCTAACATTTAGGTAACACAGTGATGTACAATGAGTATTTTCTGCAATTAGAGAACTTAATACAAAATTTGAATTATAATATCAATAATACACAATTCTTAGTACACAATACATAAACTAAAACATAACCTTTTATTACTTGTCATTTTACTCAATTGTATTTGAAGTAGGCAAAATGCAAATTTTAGAAATAGCTCGAGTAAATACACCTTTTATAGTTTGCACCTTGACTACTCTGACCTTCGTATCAGGACCTGGTATTGCTTCTATTATCCGACCCATATGCCACTTACACGGTGGTAAGTTGTCCTCCTTTAATAATGCCAAAGTTCCTTTATTTACATTACTTTTCTGAAATTGCCATTTGTTTCGATTTTGTAAGTGGTTTAGGTAATCTCTACTCCAATTTTTCCAAATCAATTGCACTGATCTAGTGATACGTTGCCATTTCGACAACTTATTTTCATCTATATCAGTAATGTTTGGTTCTGGAATGGCTTCGATCGATCTGCCGATGAGAAAATGTCCAGGGGTTAGGACTTCATAGTTATTTATCTCTGAGGATAATGGGACTAAAGGTCGAGAATTTAATATGCCCTCGATTTGAATCATAAGAGTTAAAAACTCTTCAATTGTGAGCCTTGAATTTCCCACAGTTTTTTTAAAATGAGTTTTAAAGGACTTAACACCATTTTCCCATAGACCGCAGAAGTTCGGAGATCTAGGAGGTATAAATTTCCAACTTACACCCTCAGAAGCCAAATAATTTCCTACCTTTTCATCAGGACTGCATACCATTTTTTGAAGTCTGTTCAACTCTGTTTGGGTTCCTCGGAAGTTAGTTGCGTTATCTGAAAATATAGAAGAGCTTTTGCCTCTTCTGGCAAAAAACCTTTTTAATGCCGCGATGAATGCTTCTGTTGTTAAGTCTGAGACACTTTCAAGATGAATGGCCTTTGTGGCTAAACATATGAATATTGACACGTATATTTTGGAATAATTTCCTTTGCGCTGTCCCTTATATTTTACTTCAAAGGGGCCCGTAAAGTCAACACCAGTATTAGTGAAAGGTGGGCTTGGTTGTATCCTAACTGATGGTAAATTACCCATTAATTGTTCACTAACAATTGGATTGTGTTTAAAACATTGCATACAATTGCGTACAACCTTCTTTGCTAAAGACTTACCTTGAATAGGCCAAAATGACATTCTAATAAAATGAATCAAAGTTTGGGGTCCTACATGAAAAAATCTTTTATGGAAATATGTAAATATCAACTCAGTTAATTTGTGATTTTTTGGAATAATCATTGGATGTTTTTTATCATAGGATAAATCGGAATTTTGAAGTCTACCTCCGACACGAATAACTCCATTATTATCGAGTATCGGGCACAAATTTTTTAACTTACTCTTTCGAGGAATTGGCTTGTTACTTTTTAATGCCTTTAAGTCCTCTGGAAAATCCTCACTCTGGACCATTTTAACTAGTTTAGAAATGGCGTATTTTAACTCAGTGTTTGTTAGCGTACCTTTTCTCTTAGATTTCGGATTTTTGCAATTGAAGATAAATCTGTAAATACAAGCTATAATATGAACAATCGTCATATAATTATTACTAATATTTAAAATGCTGTAACAGAAAGGTTTGTCATTAGAGGAAATTAATGATATTTTAGAGTCAATAACAGGAGAGTCAATGTTTTTTCTAAGTTCGTTGGCATACTCTTCTTCTTGCACAATTAGGTCCACATCATTTGCAGGGTTCACTTCTTGGCTCAAGAGAGAGGGACCGTTCCACCATAATGCACTTTTGGTAAGAGACTGGGCACTGATTCCTCTTGTCACCAAGTCAGAAGGATTGTCTATACCTGGACAGTGCATCCAGGCTGATGGATCTGTCAAAGTCTGGATTTCGGACACACGATTGCTTACGAAGGATTTCCACCGTTGGCTGGAACCTTTTATCCAATACAATGTAATCTTTGAATCAGTGTAGAAGAACATTTTAGTTTCTTTCTTTAAATTAACAATTCTTTTCACTTCGTTGGCTAAACGTGCAGCAAGTAGTGCGCCAAGAAGCTCCATCCTCGGAAGCGTAATTTTTTTCAAGGGTGCGACTCTACTCTTGGATGTGACTAGTTTCACATCAATGTAGCCTTTATTTATGACGCGTAAGTAAATGGCTGTTCCGTAGGCCCTTTTTGCTGGCATCACTGTAGCAATGTAATTCTATTTCAGAATCAGGATCATTCAAACACAGTCTTGGGACTTTCAGCTCAGCAAGTTGAGAAAGTTCAGAACACCATTGATCCCATTGATTTTTAACATCAGAAGGAAGTTCTTCATCCCATGCTACTTTTCTAACCCATAGCTCTTGAAAAAGGCACTTGATACGGATGGTGAATGGTTGTATTAGGCCTAGAGGATCAAAAATTTTCCCAGCCGCTTGTAATAGGAAACGTTTTGTGTTCTTTTGGGCTTGTACGAAGTCCATTAAGCCCCGTACGTCTACAGTGAAAGTATCTTCATCAGTATTCCAACTTAGTCCTAACACTTTGATGCTTGATTTTGAATTATCAGAGTTTTCAATCGGATGTGTACTAAAATCTTTCTCCTTCCATTTTTTCATCAAAACTCGATCATTTGTCGACCACTTTCTCAGCTGCATTCCAGCACTCGACATGATCTTCTTCGCTTCGTAAGATACCTGAAAAGCTTCGTCAACAGTATCTCTTCCAGTGATTAGGTCATCGACATAAAAACATGAGTCTAATATTCTCGCAGTTATTGGGAATTCATTTTGGAAATTTTCTACATGTTTCTTTATGGTTGCTGACAGTAGAAAGGGACTTGCATTTACACCAAATAGTACACGTCGAAATCTGTATATTTCCACACAAAATTTTCCTTCATTAAAGTGATTTTCATTTATCCAAAGAAATCGAACTGCATCTCGGTGTTTCTCGGTTAAAGATATCTGAAGAAATGCCTTTTCCACATCTGATGTAAAGGCAACTTTATGTAATCTGAAATTTATCAGTAACTCTAGGAGATAAGGATTTAAATTAGGACCTGTGTATAAACAATCGTTCAATGATAAATGACCGTACTCATGTGCACTGGCATCAAACACAATTCTGAGCTTCGTCGTCAGACGATCTTGTTTGCATACCGCCTGATGCGGCATGTAATATAATGCTTGGTTTGCGGGTTCTGTTGAGTTTTCAACCCGTTCAATTATTCCATTTTTTAAGTAATCACTAATAATGTCCTTGTATTGTAAATACATCTGTCGATTTTGGCTAAGTCTACGTATCAAACTTTGTAGTCGCTTCTTAGCTACAGAGAAATTATCTTTTAACTCTTTAAAGTCTTTTTTCCACGGTAGATGTACTTCATACCGTCCATTTTTGAAAACGGTACTTTTATTATGAATCTCTAAAGCTTTGTCAGTTTCGTCATGATTAGATTCGTCTCTAATGCCAATAGTTTCAAGATCCCAGAACTTCTTCAGACTGATTTCTGGCATTTCCTCTGAGGCATGATAGCAGTGAAGGGTATTAACAGGCTCGGTTTCTCTAGTTAACCCTATTGTTCCCGTTGTAAGCCAACCAAACACAGACTCTTGAAGAATAATATTCTCATTATTTAATTCTATCTTATTAGCTCCAATAAGTTCATAGAAGAACTCTGAACCTATTAACAAGTCAATTTTATTTGGAGATGAAAAATGTGGGTCAGCATATTTTATGTTACATGGAAATTTAATTTTTGATATCTCAAGAGGTTTAGAAGGCGTCAAGTTCGTAATCTTATTCACTACAAGAAATTCTATATTCCTTTTAAAATATCCGCTAGCGTTAGAAATTACAGTAGAGATCTTATTTTTTACTGTTAAGGATGAACCATTCAAACCCAAGATAGGTGCATTAACTTTTTTCTTTTTCAAACCCAATAAATCCGCGCACTCAGTTGTTATGAAACAAGATTGGCTGGCAGAATCAAGTAACGTACGTAGTGGTTTAGATATTCCCCTTGAATCTCGAACGTAAACTATGGCTGTTTGTAAAAGCACAAATTTATTGCTATCGGTTAGAGATGAGAAACAGTTTGATTCCGCAGCGCCTGCAACTTCATTTAGAGGGGGAACACCAGTGCTTGTTTGACCTTGAGTAAGTTCCGTGCATGGATAGTTGTTTATGCTAGTAGAATTGTTGTTCATGCCATTTGGCGCCTCTACGAAAGTGGGTTTCGACATTAAATCATGTCGGTGAATTAGAGAATGATGGCGCATGTTACAGATTTTACAGTTTTTAAGACTTTTACATTGATTAAATTTATGGGGTTCCAAGCAGTTATAACATAGCTGTCTTTTTCTAATTTCATTAATTCGTTCCTTAACTGTCAAATCATGAAATATTTTGATTTGTAGATTACGTGGTTTGTTTTTCCACACATATAGCACGAACTTTTCTGATCCCTTTCCAGAATTAAACTTTTAGATTTAAATTGCGTTTCTGGTTTCGATTTGGGAACATAGTAACTACGCTGCATGTTTTCCAATATTTGGCAGCGTTTATTTAGGAAGTTAACAAATTCTTCCCAGTCAGGAAGTTTGCCAGTCACCTGGGTCATTTCATACACCTTCCTCGTTTCTCTGTCTAATTTTGAACTGATAATGTTGATCAGAATTAATTCAGAAAGTTTGTTAGTACTTAAATCTAACAATTTCAGTCCTCGTACATGCTTTAATACAGCATCAATAAGTTTTCTTAGTTCTTTACCAGATTCATGATGAATCTTTTCGATGTTTAGAATAGAGTTGATGTAAGAATCAGCGATAAGCTTTTTGTTCTCATATCGCTCTTTTAAAGTTTTGAATAACGACGTAAATGTATCGTCGGGCGTTTGAATAGCTTTCACTTCTCCTTTTAAACATGATTGGAGATAATGAAGCTTTTGTATATCATTCAAAGAATCGTTTGACTCCACTAGATCATTAAATTGGTTTTCAAATAATGGCCACTCGTCATAACTGCCCGAAAACTGTGGCAGTGGAATGTCAGGTAGTTTCGGATTACATGATGATTTAAGTTCATCTTTAAATGCATTTTTAGATAAAGTTCCAGACGAAAGAAGATATTTTAGGCTTACCTCCAAACTGTCGTGCAGATCCTCCAGTTCGGATAATGCAGTTTCGCTACTTTCGATTTCTGCATCTGATAGATTTAAAGCATAAAATTCCTCGTATAAGTTCTTAATATCACCTTTGATCTCAAGGAGAGATTCCAGTTTTTGAGAGATTTCTATTAAACTCTCTTTCTTCTCGGTAAATTCAGAAACGAATTTTTCGATCTTCACGAGTTTCGATTTAACTCGCCCGCGTGTTCTATTTAGAGTTTTTAGTGATTTATCCATTCTAGAGCTGGTTTATTCCACACTAGGGCTAGCACGGACCACTTATTTATGGTCTTAATTACGTTAGAAGTTTGATTGAAAGGATCAATCGTAGGCAGTGGACTGTTATTTAAATTTTATTTTTAGAATGAGTGAGCTCATGTTTCTACGGCGCGTGCCGTTGCTCGACTCCCATATTACAGATAGTTGCCACTAGGGGCGATACAATTAAAGAGATATTTCTTTCCAACGGGTGTATTGCAAATGTATGGCTTCATTGGTCGATGCATGAGAGTGTGGCAATGCAATTTTAATTTACTTCAGTTAATATTTAGTTCATTTTCAGGAGAGGAGGAACGTGTTCTTTCGGGTTGTTGTGTACACTTTTAGTTCTTATAAATGGAGGCACTGATGTACTTTGAATATTTCCACGGCGAAATTGGGGATATTAACGCAGACTGAATAAAACTCGTTACCGAAATTTAAATTTATTTTGAATCATAATAAAAATACAAGAATGCTTGAAAGATATTAAACACTTAAGTGGAGAGTAATTTATCAAAAAGAGTATCGTAAAAATAACATTTAGGGATTTTGGAGGAAAAAAATGACTTAAGGGTTCGCCACAATGATTATTTGGTTAGAGCTCGACAAAAATTAAAAAAATTAAGTCTTTTGGTAGCAAATAATGCCATTTTCGCCTCAGGTAGAGGTTTTAAAATCCTTCTAATAGGAACATTTGATTTGAATTTTAATGACATTTCGTTTCTTCAGGACACTTACATTTATTAATTTTTTTTATTCGCGTTTAATTAAACGTCTGATTTTTTCTTTATTTTCCTTAAGGAAAAGTAATTTAAATTATTTCGTAAATAAAGATTTACCAAATGAACCTTATTAACAATAGTTCTATTTAAAGTTGTCACATTAAAGGTTTTAACATGCAGTTAAACTAGAATTATTTTTTCAAATCTTGAATGAGAGACCTATATCAAACTCAAATGTATATCAAATATTTTATCGTGTTTATAAAGGATGAAAACTAGATACATGTAAATTACTTAATTCTTACCATGACATATTTATAGTGTATGGAAACCATACTAAAATATGTGAATGAAATACATTGATATTCGTACCATCCCGTTCATCGATATCTATGAATCATGTATATTGAATGCATCATATTATTTTATGAAACAGCATTTTATTAGTTCTGCTCTCTTTTGAGTCGTCCTATAGGAGTTGATAAGTATACAAATGTATTTCCTTTACTTCATAAACAAGCCTCAATGACCGACCGGTTCTTACTGAAATTTGCTGGCGCTCCACTAACACTGTACGAGTACTGAGCTAGAATACTATTGAAAGGATTTCTACTGTTCCCTTGTAATGCAGATATTTTCACTAAACAACTGGATGGCATAATCACAGATTGCACTTTTTAAGTCTTGCCATATTAAACACCTGTATACAGTGCGATCATACATCCAAATTCTTCGGTATTATGTTCAATGGCAATGATAGATCCGGCAGGGTTTTAGGAGTTCTAGCTCGACGGTCCATCGACATTACACTACTGATAGGCGTTTGCCATTGATAAAGCTGATGTTTAGCTTGCAGGGGACACTTCCCAAGCTTATTAGGAGTTATGAACGAAATTTGTAATTTGCATAGGTGCCTGTAAACTTTGGGTAATATAGTATATTAATCAGGTCGCACACGGGAAAGTTCATCAAAAGCTCGCTTCCGCATGTCCCTTGTAGGGTTGTGGCTCTGTTTTTAGCATTTTCTATTAAGGCGACTCATTACCCTTAAATCTTTAAAACATTCGATTTAAAAAAAATATATATATGTTAAAACCTGATCATTTCTGAACAAAATAAAGCAAACCGCATGAAAATATTCCGCTTAGTTCCGAAGATATTGATATTCTAAATATTTAATTACAGATCAAGTTTATGGTAAGAACAATTTTAAACTAATTTTTCTCAAAATGTAATTTTGCATCATTCCGCAACGGATATCTCAAAAACTAGGAATCATAATTCCATGAAATTTTTATCACTGCATAACCATGTTATTTTATTGCGTCTGAACTATAATTATTGCAATCACTGCACATTTTGTTATTTTTTCAGGGGTAAATTATTACAAAAATTTAAGGAAACTTTAAGTATATTTTGAGCAGCTTTAAAAAAATTTTAAAAAATATTTTAATGTTCAATGTTTTATGTTCAATTGAATTTTGAATTATTTATTTTAAATATAAAACAGGAATTATACATTTAAGTGTAAAATTAATTTCATAGTTCTGCTCGCAAGCCAGTATACAATAAAAATACTTAAAAATCAAGGTATATCTAAAGCATTTTAAAAAAATATTTAAAATTATTTTGAGAGTTGAAAATTTGTTTATTAAAATAAATATATCAATTTATCATGTACATAAAATTTGGAAAAATTGGGAGTAAATTGAAATAGTTACAGAGAGTCAAAAAGTATGAAAATATGCCTTATTTCCTCGACTTAAGGATCGTGAGTCCCCTTAAGTACCACAAGGGTCGGAATCAAACTTCTGCTCTGGTGTCACCATAATTTAGACCGAGCTACCCCAGGGGCAATATCTAGGGGAGGGCTCGTTTGCTCATCCCCCTCCCCTACAAACTCTATAGACGGACTCTCAGGCTGGCTTAGAGGGTCAATAACCGGCGTAGACATGAGAGCATTCGGTGATGCTTGTCGGGACCGAGTATCCTCTGATCCAAATTCCGACACGATAACCACTAATATGCTCGGACCCTATTATAGCTATACAGGGTGTTCCAAAATTCGACCGACAAATTCAGAGGGGTTATAGTAGGCATCAAGACGAGCAATAATCACATAGGAATGTATGACCGGTAACACAAACCTGGTCAGCTAGAGGATAAACAAATCAGGCTGATCAGGTTTGCGTTTCCGGTCATACATTCCTATGTGATTCTTTTTTGTTTTTGAGTTTTCTACTTCCTCCAGAAAAATGCGATATTTCCGTCCATCTAGTGGGGTTGGTAAGAGGTACGGTCCGATTAAGTAAATAGCGCCCTCCAGCGTCAGGTTTGTGTTTCCGGTCATACAATCCTATAAGATTATTGCTCGTCCTGATGCCTACTATCCCCCCTCTGAATTTGTCGGTCGAATTTTGGAACACCCTGTATATAATTTATATTCTTTTTAAAAATCAAAACGTAAAAATCAACAAAGTTCATACAAATCGTTAATATCTCATTGGTTTGCTCTTTATTTTAAATTAAAATTTATATAATTGCACAGGATATTTCCGAATTTTTTTTAATATTTATAATAGGATTGGCAAACTTACCTTAACATCAATGTAATCACTCAATACGAGTGATTGGATTGAAATATTCCTTCATTTTCATTTATAGTATCCGTCAAACAGCTACCTAATTTGATCTTTATTTCACCAACTCTATATTTCTCAAGGTGTTGCAATGCAAGAGCTACTATATATGCAACCATTATTTGTCTTTTATGGGACTGTTTCTGGTGACAGGGGCTGTTAAATAAATTGAATTTTCAGTAAACGTCAAGAAAAAGTAGGATTCTCCACGGTTTTATGACCTTTCATTTTCAGTTGTTTGACCAGTCGGAAGTATATGTTGAAAGTTTCAGACGAGGAATTCGAAACTTTTATTTATTCTCTTCTGGAGGAGGGAAAATCAAGAATTTCCCCGAGACTTTAAGATTTGGCTGATATTTTTTAATCAAGGTTGTCTTTCTTAAGATTTCTTGGCGACATTCCTTCTATCAAGGTACTAAGTTTAGGATGTAGTAAAGATATATATTAATCCGTCTTCGTGTGACTTTGAAAAAGCCATTTTCCAAAAAAATTGCAGCAATTGTGTGACATTTTGTGACACAATGAAAAGTGAAGTTGACGACTTATTGACAGAAAATTTTAGAGTTCTATCTATTGCGACAAACCTCTTATTTGTACTCTTGAATTTAGGTAAAATTGAAGTAGTGCGAAATAAAAAAAAATGTAGAAAACATGTTAACATATTTACATTTCAAAGATCTTTGAATATTCAGTGGACAGTGAAACTTGTAGTCACAATTTTTCAAAGAAAAAATATATAAATGAACCTTTTCAACTCGTAATAAAAATTATTCAAATAATTTATTCCGTTAATAAAAGCTTGAATTTAAATTTTTCTATTTTCAAAGAGGGTATTTCACTTTGAGTATGTATAAAACGGTGGCTAGTATTTGTCACCCGAAGGCAAAAGCAAATAATGTCAAGTGATTTACACATGCGTAGTTTTTTAGGACAGTAAAGCAATTTTAAACGATCGCTGTGGCTTTATCCTGGGTGTTTTTATTAATTTCTTCACTGTTTTTTTTGTGTGCATTCAATACATCCTTGACAGTTAAATAACATTTGATTTTCATTTAAGTGATAATGAAGATACAGAGGGAGCATAAATTCCTGCTATTATTCTTTACGTCTATTACGGGAGAGAATCGAATCAATAGCATTTTTCAATCAGTTTTTAAAAAAAGAAATCTAAATACTATTATTATCCCTTGAAAAACTGTCAAAAGTTTGTAACTAATGCCTTTACATACAAAACCTAAAATTTAAGTCCACAAAAGTTATCAAACGTTTTTCTATGCGAAATAAAAATACAATTCAAATGAATAATGTTTCATCTTTATTAAATTTACCTAAAATAATAGAACAATTAGAACTTCAAATATATTTTATTTAGCTCCAAAACATTTCCAATTTATATTCTTTCTTTTTAAAATTTTATCTCTTTGAATCATAGAAAATAACCAAGAAAAAAATTGACATGTTAATATGCCATTCTATGATCTTTTTTTTCTTTCCTCGGTGTATAACTCACTTAGAAGTCAGAAAAAAATAATAAGCAACTAAAAGGTAAAACAAAAGAAAATCCGACTAACTTTACTTTTGCTTCCTGTATCTTATTTTCTTAATATGATTTTTACAGTAAAACAACAAAGGTTTCCAGAAACTCAATTCTCCTGGTTAGCAAGGTTTCATATTTATACAACGTTTGAGAGAATCTCTAAATTGGATTAATTTTTGAAGTATATCTGTTTTGGCAAACAAAGCTTAGTACTTTTTATAGATTTATTGCATCCTCGGTTCTTTTTCCTTATTTATTAAATTCTCTCATATCTCGAAGCATGTGTAAAAACCTTTATATGTTTTCATAACACCAAGTAAGCTCTGTATTATTCTTCCACTTAATGTATTTTTTGCAAAAGGCCCCAAAACTTCTGCCTCTTTTGCACTTTAACACTTAATACTCTTAAAATAATTCTTCGTAATATTAAAAACCTAAGCCTTCAAATAATGATTTCACTCTTGCACGGATTTTTCTTGGTGCTCTTCAAATGGAGACTCACTTAACCCAAGTTAAAACGCTACGTGTCAAACTTAAGACTCAGATCAATTCCCCATTAATTTAGTTATTCATTCACTCCTCGGCTGTTCATTCAGATGTTGATCAAAAGATAGATCTTTGTTGAAAAAAGATTTATGGCAGTCTTTAAAAAAGATATTTACAAGTATTGTTCAGCGTGCTCTTACTAAGACGTGACATTAAAACAAATAAGATCACAAAAATCAGTACTTTTAATCAGTACAACGCCGATTTCTAAGAGACTTGCAAAAGAGTACATCCCTCACACAATTAGAAAAGAAAAAAGTTTTGTAAACAATTTTCTGCTAAAGTATGTCATTTTGTTTATTACCTTTTTTGACAATTTTTATGGTCTTTTCGGTACTGTCAACAACAGAGCGAATTACCGCACATGCTTTATTTCTCAGACTTACTCATCATGAGCAGTTTTGTAGTTCGTTCCTTATTAGATGAATAAGAATGCAGGAAAACACAAAAAATATAAAATATAAAAAAATGACTTATATATATATATATATATATATATATATATATACAGTGGAATCTCGATCTATCGTTTTTCAAGGGACCGATTGAAATGAACGATAAATGCGGGAAAACGATAGATGCGGAAACATAACAAAGCAATATGATCGTTGGGACTGGATAAAATGAACGACACATATAGAAAAACGATGGATCCGAAAACGATCGATCAAGATTCCACTGTGTGTATATATATATATATACATATATATATATACATATATATATATATATACTATCTACCTATACGTATTTAGACACCCGTGCAAATGACGATATTTGCGGCCCTGATATACATCAAGCCCTTCGCAGTTAAATATCGTGTAGGAAAAAACATTGGCATTAGTCCCACGCAAGATGCCACTAAGTGCAGAGTTAGCTGATTTCGGGAAAGGTGAAATCGTCGGGTATCACATAAATGGTCGATTCTTTAGGGACATATCTAGCGAGCTGAATTACCCAAAATCAACAGTGGCCTTTGGGATTCAAAGTGAAAGGTAAGCGGGGATTGTCGGAATAATGCCCTGATTCGGCAGACTCACAAAACTGGGAGATAGAGACCGACGGATGCTCTCCAGAGAAATTTGGAAGAACCGCACCCAACCGATAGTCCACATACTCCAGGAGTTTCAACAGGTATCCGGGAGTGTTGTTTCGATGAATACCATCCGTAAGGAAGCACATCTGCTTGGTTTTCATGGTCGTGCTGCCGGACATAATTTGATCGGAAAGTCCAACTGCGCTGTTCGGTTATTGTGGTGCAAAGCACGTCGAAAGTGTACCGTAGATGTGGAAATGGGCTCTCTGGAGCGACGAATCAAGGTTCACGCTCTACGTTCGGATTGCAGAGTGTGGGTCTGGCGACTGCCAGGAAAACGCCTCCTGCCAGAACACATTGTGCCCACAGTAAAGTTAGGCAGAGGTGGAATTATGATCTGGGGGATGTTTCTCTTGGTATGGACCCAATTCATGGCCCTTGGTTCCAATTCATGGTAAGCTCAACGCCGACGCCTACTGCACTATTCTGGATGACAGTGTGCTCCTTACGTTGTGGCAGTTTTACGGGTTGAACCTATGTTACTATCAGAACGACAATGCCTGCGGCCATGTTGCGAGGTCTACCATGGATTGGTATGGTGACAATGGGATTAACCGAATGGACTGGCCTGTCCAGAACCCAGACCTGAGCCCTATCGAGAACCTCTGGGACGAGTTGGATAGCCGAATTAAGGGGTGCAACAACCGTCCAAAATCGGTGAAGGAACTTAAATGTCCTTTCCAAGCCAACTGGAAGAAAATACGACTACTATATTTGTGGAAACATGCCCAGGAGGGTTGAGGCTGTAATTCTCTTTCGTGGAGGCTACCAACTATTGAATATGAATAAATTTTGTTTTTCTTTTCTATCACAGGTGTCCAAATTCTTATTGGTAGATAGTGTATATATAGCTCACTCCTTTCAACAACGTCATAGCTCAAAAAACGTGACTCTTTAGGAGAGTGATTTTAAAGTTTAAAAGTAGAAAGTAGTAAAAGTTTAGTAGCAGAAATGTATTAAAAATCAATATTAATTCTGCTCTCTAGCGGCTAAATATTAAACGGTGAAATATGACGATCTTGTAGGGATATACTACTCTTTTAGGGCATTCTAAAAACAGACATAACTAAAAATCTCCGATTTTTGAGATATGACGTTGTTGAAAGGAGTGAGCGATGAGTTTGAAGTCAGTCAATCCTTTGAATTGAAATATTATAGCCGTGATTTCTATGCCGATGTCGTACCAGCCACATCTTATATTTGAGTCAAATACCTCGTACTTATGCGTCTTTTTGTCAATATTTATTCGTCATATTGATATATCTACATTTGAGTACCAAACTGTAATGTAAAACTCGTGAAAAAAAATATATCCAAGGTTTTAGTATTAGCACAAGCAGAAAGTCAAGAAAAATATAAAATATGGCTATAAATTTTGTCAGTTTGAAGTCGGCAAACTCAGTCAACCGTTTGGATTGAAACATCATAGCCGTAATTTCTATACCGATTTCGGATCAACCACATCTCCTTATATTAGTGTCAAACACTTCATACTTATGCATCAAAGATATTCGTCAATACTTGCGGAAAAATATATTTTGAAACAGAGAATATCTCTATACAGTTTTTTTTTTATCTTTTAGAAATCTTTATAGCTGCCTCATGACGCAGACTGTAAAATGGACTTGGATATACGGATAAGTTTATGTGGAGAAAGATAGGAGTACTTTTTGAGAGCGGTCCAGATTTATTTAATGTTTGAATAAATATCTGCAAATTTATTCCAAGAAAAATTGCTTTAGCGTAATTTCTTTAGCTTAAACTAAATTCCTCCATCTATATTCAAAGAAAAGGTAAGATGACTTACCTTTATGCTATAATAAAATATAAGGAATAGTAAAATATCTTTAGGCTGCTATAAATTTTCAGTTTTTATATCTTAAAGATTTTCCTTTCTTTAAGATATAATAAATTATAAATACATGGAGGAAGTAACAGGAGATATTAAATAAAGTTTTTTTCTTGCTCCTTTTGCATTCTTTTGCGAATACGTTTTAAAATAATGTAGTACAAAATTGGGTGATTTTTATTAAATCAAACGCATACTGCTTGATGGAATAACATTGATAACTCCCATTTCTCAGTATGCCCATCTCCAATAAAAAGCACAAAACTTACCGATGTTTCTTATAACAATGTGTTAAAAAATTACCCTTTTTGTTTTACTTAACTAGACTGCAAAAGAAATGTGAACTATCTCTTGAAAAACTGATTACGATAACTTTTTGTTAATTAGCTTTTTTTTACAACCTTAGGAACAGAAACTGGGAGCTCTTAATTCCCTGCTTAGCAATCAACAACCCTACTATCTAAGAAAACAAGCACTTTCCTTTTGATTTCTTTACATTAGAATAACAACCTATAATGAAAACTCTACAAAATATTCGTACAGCTAAAGGTTTAATATTGGAAACATAAGCAAAAATCTTTTTGAACCTATAGAAGACAAGAAATCGAACTTTGATAAATATATATGAATAGTGAATTATATTCAGAAGGCATTTATTCAGAAATATTTTTTTATTCGATATTTCAGAACAAATTGGAATATTACTCGATAACAAAACGAAGTAGGTCCTTCAAAGTCAAAAAGGCTGAGTAAAATGATTAGGTCATGAAACAATTCCATAATTTTCTAACTTTCAAGGGTTGTCTGGCATTTTGTTTGGGACTTCAGTGGTACTACTATATTCCATATGTATCTACCATATTCCATATGCAGAGACATGAGAGCAGTGTATACCTGTTCAGTTAAAAGGTGTTTCGTAATTAATTGTTCAATTCCTTTAATTGAGAGGACGTCCTTTCTGCCGTGGCTAATGTACTTTTTGTTCTTCTGTATTTTAAGCTGTGTGCAGCCGAAAAATATTTTTTTTCGTTGTAATGATTCAATCTCTTCAACAAACTCCACTCGTATTCTTTATTCCACATGGGAAAACAGGACAGGCGTATCCCAGTTCCTAGGGTTTAACCCTTCAGCGGGCGCGCCCGTGTACAAAGTACAACATTTTCGTAATTGTGAATGGTCTGTTTTTGCATGGAAAGTTTGAATGTTCTAAGCAGTTTCTATTTATAGCTACACCCTTTCTAATGCAGGTCTGATTTTCTTATCCTTATATTACTTTCCATTCACTGTTAGTCGTGAACCGTGGTATACCAGCGATTATTCTGGATTACAATACGACAAAAGCAGAAGTTGGTGTAATCGATCAAACGTGCAGATATTAGCAGGTATCCCGCAAATCACGAAGATGGACAGTCTCATTGTTTTTTAGGTTTTTGGACATAATTGGAATCCATTCGCAAGTTGTACTTAGATCCAACAAACCGGACAGTTTTGAAATAAGGCGATTGTATCTGCATTCTTTGGCCTTTAATTATATCTCAATAATATCAACATTTAATATCCTGTCATAAAACTCAGAATTATTGTTTTCAATTTCGAATGAAAAAGTTTATTACAAAAGGAATAATCAAGGTTGAAAGAGATGTTGCATTTTGTGCCACACGCGCCTGCTGTTGTTCCAAAAATTGGCGTGCCAGCTGAAGGGTTAACCAGATATGTCAGCTGACCAGGAAGGCACCACTGCGCAAAGATGTTTGAGTGTTCTTTTCCTCTTACAGTCTTTCCTTAAACACACCGCAAGAATTACTTTGGTCAATCTATACTAATATATGAATTTGAAGGTTGTTGGGTTTTTTTTAAATAGCTATGTTCTGTACTGTAGCGTACTGGAAATATGGTCTTAATTTTCCCGAGACCCCACAAGAGCTTGAAACACAGCTGCGTATTTTTCAAGAAATGTGTTGCTCGGTTCCACCAGTTCGGAACACGTGGGAGGATTAAAAAACGTTTTTTCCCACAGATGCAGCCAGTAAAGCTGTCATCCTAACGTTTCTGCAAGGTAATAAAGTTCGGCATCTACGAAGAGACTGACACCAACGCTTGCCGACCCTCTCGCTGGGAGAGAGAGACGCTAGAGAACGCGGCCTGTGCGGATGTGTGTTTTAGGCTCCTTACGTTGTGAATCTGGACGGGATTTTAATTGAATATGTTGCACTGTTTAAATGTTAATTTTTTTTGTTAATAAATGGTTGAGTTTTTGTTTTAAAAATTTGGCCTTCGTTTGTTAATTAGAACTCTGTCTTTCTTTGTTATGGATCGCATGGTAGTAATTTTTAGCAACGCCTCAGAGAGAATCGCCTTACCTACTTGTCGTGATGCTACAGCATACGCTTAGGTAGTGCTCAGAGGAGGGATCCGTATCTCTTTCTTATTTCAGAAAGAAGAGTTCAGTATGCCAAATTGCGGGTCATTTTCTCGGACCCATAGAATGTGCAGATTTTAAGTTGTGATGAATTGCTTGAAAAATACAGATCAGTGCAATTGTTTTGTGGGGAAACGTAGTGTATTTTGCAACCGTAGTGTTTATATGTAATGTGTGAATGGCTAAGCTAGCTATGATGCAAGAAGTGGTAATTCTTGTGGTGGGTAAAAACTACCCTGGTTGTATTGCTTAAAATGTTTAAAAAAAATAGATACAAGTGGTATTTTTTTCTCGATAATTCTTTTTGAAACAGTTCTTATCGAGTTTTTTGTTATATTTGTGGGTAAGCTACCCATCGCAAACTGTTTGTTTTAAAAAATAAATACAGTGGTATTTTTTTTGTTTCTCTCGATAATTTTGTTAAAGCATGTATTGAGAGTTTTTGTACGTTAACTAACGTTGTTAATTACAAGGTTCTAATTGTTTCCAAACGTCAACTAAACTAGTGCCTTTGTGGGTTGGATATACAAACTGTATATTCCGCTTAATGCTTGTAGTGGTATAAGTGTTGATTAACGTTTGCTACTTGGTTATTAATTGAGTTTTTTTAAATAAAAGGTTGACTAAACTAGTGCTTTTGTGGAAAATATACAAACTGTATATCTCAATTATAGTAGCGGGATAAACGATAAATTAACGACTTGCTATATAGAAGTATTTTTTGTGTGTTATTGAATGTTAAAAAGGTTAATCTAATGTTTTGATTTTGAAAAAGTTATTATTGCAATTTGGAAAAGTTAAGCTAAAGTGTTATATATGAAATTTTTGGTATTTTGTTTGTTTATGTGTATGATTCCATTGTAAAATACATGGTTTCACGAAGAAAATTTAATTGAAGGTGTTTTAGTTATTTTGAGTTTTTTTAATTTTCCTGATTTGTGCTTATAAATGTGACTGATTTAGTGTGTAAAAATGGCTTACCTCAGCAGGGGGAGAAAAGCAGATTTGAAAATTTTGGCGATGAGGTTGGGTCAACAGCCCGCCTCCGATGCATTAATAATCCATCTAAAAAAATTAATAGAGAGTAGTCCAAATTACGAGGAGAATTTTGTTAGGGGTCTTCTTGAGGCCATTATGCAAGATAGATTACAGCAGGAATAAGCGGCTAGGGAAAGGGAGAAGGCGGAAAGAGACAGGATTGTTGCTATAGATAAGACGGAAAGAGATAGGATTTTTGGTATGGAGAAAGCGGAAATATATAGGATTTTCGAATTGGAAAAATCGCGAATTATATCTCAAGCCCGTTTGGCGACCCCAGAATATCCCCAGAATACGGTAATGGAAATAGTGAATTATGATTCTGAGCAAATTGAAGAAGAGAAGAAAGAAGTAGATTTTTGCTGTGAAAACAGTCGGAGAGCGGTCGCTGCTCCGAAATTTGGGTGGAGGCGAAAAGGGAAAGTCTAGTTGAGTCGGAAAAATTACGACAGAGGAAAAGGAGGGAGTAACCTTGCTGTGTTCTGAAAACTTTCAGGGGGTATCTGAGAAAGGCCAGCAGAGTTGCGGGGAAAGGAAGGAAAGTTTACTTTTAAGGCAGGAGGTCGATGAACCCGAGGAACACGACTCACGTTTGAAAGATGACAACGAAGACTTAGGAGAATTGAAAGTGATCCCGGGAGAGTTAGGAAATTTCGGAATTGAAAAAGGGTTAACGGATATGAGAGAAGGTGAAGAACATGAGGATAAAAGGGTGTTAAGTTTGGAAAAGAATTTGGGAGAGGAGATAGAGATAGATGTAGAGATGGCAAATGCTGTGGTCGTTTCAGAAGCTGGAATTTCGGTTAATAGATCAGGATTATCTGCCAGGGCTAAATTGTCCAATCCTGAGAGTTCCGGTTTTTCTTTCAGGTTAGGGAGTAAACATCTTACGTCGAGAGAGGTGATGAGGAAGTGCAAAGAGTTGATTTCGGAGGTAGATCGGTCGGGAGAGAATTTGATTGACTTGTATTTCGTTTCGGGTTGTAAGCCTGGAATGAGTCGCACTATGCATCCACCTGTGGTTCACATGGGCATCATGTTTTTGTATTTTTTAATTATTAGTAAGTGGATAGCCCATGTTGAAAATCCAGATTAAATACACAGGAGGTTGATTTACCTTGTATTGCTTGTATGTGTTATTAAATTGATTTTTTTCCATGCAATAGAAAGGTATATGATTGTTGTATTTTGGTATGTGCATTTAAGTGTTTATTAGTATTATTTTTGTTTCTTATCAGTGAATGAATATTGATTTATGGAATTTAAGTGTTTTTATTGAAGATGACATCCCGTACAAAATAAATGCACTAAACGCGAATGTAATAGGTTATTAATTTTCAAAATTTTGGTTATGTGCTTTGTTTAATTTTGGTTGCAACTTGAGTGTTAAAAGTGGTGCTCGCTATGTGTTTTTGTTTCAACTCCTCTGTATGCCGGTGCACAAACTGTGCTATTTGCCGGTGCACAAACTGTACTATTTGGGGTGTAGGTGTGGTCGACGGACAAAATTTTCTTCTGCGAAGAAAAAGTTTCCTGGAGCGTGGAGGAGCTGTAGCGTACTGGAAATATGGTCTTATTTTTCCCGAGACCCCACAAGAGCTTGAAACACAGCTGCGTATTTTTCAAGGAATGTGTTGCTCGGTTCCACCAGTTCGGAATACGTGGGGGGATTAAAAAACGTTTTTCCCACAGATGCAGCCAGTAAAACTGTCATCCTAACGTTTCTGCAAGGTAATAAAGTTCGGCGTCTACGAAGAGACTGACACCAACGCTTGCCGACCCTCTCGCTGGGAGAGAGAGAAGCTAGAGAACGCGGCCTGTGCGGATGTGTGTTTTAGGCTCCGTACGTTGCGAATCTGCACGGGATTTTAATTGAATATGTTGCACTGTTTAAATGTTAATTTTTTTGTTAATAAATTGTTGAGTTTTTGTTTTAAAAATTTGACCTTCGTTTTTTAATTAGAACTCTGTCTTTCTTTGTTATGGATCCCATGGTAGTAATTTTTAGCAACGCCTCAGAGAGAATCGCCTTACCTATTTGTCGTGACGCTACAGTACCCACAAGTGTATTATATCGTTTTTTCCCTCGCAACAAGGCTTAAACGGCTTTATTTTTTTTAAATAATTTTTGTTAGAGGAAATAGTTAAGGTTTAATTTGAAATGCCAGTTCACACTCTTGCCGGTTTTTCGACAGAGGTCAGGGGCTATGCAATAATTCTCAGCTGCGTATTCAGACCAACAGTTTTGTTGTATGGGATTTCGTGATTGCGTCAGCTGAAAATAGCAGCTGCTTTTGCAAGGAGGAAGGACAGAACAATTAATGTTTAATGTAATCTTTAAAAATTTTTTATATACATTATGTAACATAACGAAAAACTCTTCTATGGGAGAGGTAATTTGATATCCTCAATAACTCTGTAATGGTGTTAGGCTTACTTATATTTCTGAAAAATTTGACAATCGAAGTCTAGATTATTGTAACTGTTAGTAAAGGCGGAACAGTCTTCATACCAAGAATTCCTCTCTTCCTTAAGATTATCCAATTCAATTTAAATTACTTTGTAACAAATATAATTTTCGCCCCCGCTGACCTTAACCTTTCTTCCTGCGAGTACTGATAAATAGACTTATTGGAATGCCAAGAAAACGGTTGTCTCGGACGAGTGAGTGAGGGGGTGTAAATTGTCGAAGCAGTTGATGTTAGAATGTAATCGTGTGTTTCTGTAACTATGAGATAATTGTGTGTGTTCTTAAAATATGTGAACGGCCATTGTGTATATGTATTTTATGTCAAGATGTCCTGTATAAAATTCCATGTTCAGCTAGCCGGATGGTGTTATTGAGTCAAATTTGAACATTTGCTATAACTTCCATTTCCAATAATATCAGCTTTTGCGGGGATAAACTCTCATGGGCGTAGATTTAGAAAATGACGTATTTCCTCATGGGCAACTGTATGTATTACTATGAAGGATCTATCTAAAATTTACATTCATGCCAGAAATTTCGGTTACAAAGAAATTTTGTAAAAGATTAAAATATGTTAATTAAACACTCTGATGTAAATCCTACCTTGCGGGTCCGAATATTACAGCTAGTAATCAGACAAATTTAGCAAAAAAATATTTTATTTTTATTGGTAAGTTTTACACGCCTTCCCGGGAGTATAAAATTAAGCTTTTCCAAATATTTTTGTGTTTGAATTATCTCTCATTCACAGTTCCTAAATAAACAAGTCCAGAAATGGTATACAAAAGGAAACACTATGATACCCTTCGGTATTAAGTACAGTCGAACCAAGTTGTAACAAACTTCAAGGGACCAAAGGTTTTGTTCGCTTTATCCGGTGGTTCACTATATCTGAACCGTTAAGAAAAATGCTAGAGTTCACAAAATGTATAACTCATTAGTTGCAATGTGTATTCAATAATGACGTATTAAAAAATGATAAAATCTATTAAAAATGACCAATGAATTAAATTGGCTAAAATCGATTACAATAAATTGACACAATACTAATTAAATTACGTACAATAGGAAAACGGAGGAACCAAAATTTTCGTTCGTTATATCTGTGAGTTTGTTATATACCGGGTTCGCTATAACGGGGTTCAACTGTATACTAGACGTGTGATTCGCCGTAGTTATTTGATCTCCACAAGGCATCTGAACTGTAGCTCTAAAAATGTTAGCAATATGCTGCATTTTACAGAAAAGTCGTTTAAACGATGTTCTGACAACGTCTAAAATATATGTTGGGTTTCTTCCTTCAACCATTCAGAAGATAAATGCTTTGATTGGTAGAAGGAATAGATTTGAAATAAAATTGTCTCTCCATTCGAAGTGACATCAAAAATTGACTGCCGTTCAGAACTGTGATACACTAAAATTATTTTGAGCAGTAGAAGCCAACTTACAAACTAATGCTAATGACTCTCAATCACTAGACATCGTAGACAAAAGCATGAAATTTATATGGTAATCGTTCACCAGTAAGACTTTATGTTCTCTTAGAATCAGTTTTGTTGTTTTAATATTTTTATTGTAAAGCATGATATTTAATTGTCATAATTTTAACTCTAAATAAAATATTTTATTTTTTTAAGTATGGAATCGAATTTTGTTATGAAGAAAAACTGTAAGTATTAAAAAATTTTCATGGGATTTTCGTTCTAAATCATACGTTGAATATTTTCCACATATTCTTAGATTTAGCTATTTTACTGACTTTTACAGTAGCTTTGAATTTCGTATTTACAGTGTTAAAATTGCTTGAAAACGATGAATTTCAAATCTGAAAGTATTTAATCTAATTGAAAATGTATACATAATGTAGTTTCACAGACAATTTAATATACAGAATCGAACAGAAACTTTCATCAATCGAACTGTTGGCCAACCCGGATTTAGAGAAAATTTCTACATTATTTAAATTGTTATTTTAAAATATTTGACTGTTAAAAATATTAAACTGTTAAAAAAACTTTTATTTTTAAAAACTGACTATTTAAAACTATTTAACTATCAAAACCTCTTATCTCTAATATTTTGAAAAAAAAATATTACAGAATAAAAGTTTTTTTAATAGTTACATTCCAGATATTTCCTTCGTATTAAAATTTGCGAACGATGTAATTCCAGTCAGAATCCTACGGTCAGTTGATTTGTCATTTAACAACAGTTCTATAGGTGGTATGCAAATAATTCTTTCCAGTCACAACTGATAAAAAGCTTAAAAAGTCCAAGCTTCATTTGAAATTTTGCTTAAATAATTTGAGGAACTTCGCGAGGAATAATTGTCTTGGATTAAATTTAATTCTGTACAAAGATTAAATTAAATCGCTTACACTGAATATCTAATGACTGTAATTACTTCTCCTTGGTTAAAAAAACATATTTAAGAAAGAAGACACGAAAAAAAAAAGAAATCTTCAGCTACATCTACTTTGCGTTAAAACAGAAAAATTCAGATCTAATATCCTGACAAGAAGGAATAAAAAAAAGTCTCGGATTTGTCTAAGAATACAAAGACAATTTAACAGCATTATTATTTTGAATGCGTCCGTCTTTTATTTTTTCTCTGAACTCGCTTTTCTTTAAAAAGAAAAAGTTTTTCCGCAGAAGCAATGAGAGGGTGGATGCATTAATAATCTTCTTATCTCTTTAAAAATATGCCTCCAGCTTTGCAAAAAGTGCATAAAACAAATTCAATGGGGATTAAATTCTTAAAAAAAATAATTTCCATGCTTTATCAACAGTTTAAAATAGGATTATGACAGAAAATTAATTATATTTTTCTGAAAATTTTATTTTAAGTGACATTCTTAGTGATTAAATAAGAGTTACTTCAACTTTCTCTAGGCATTATTTTTCTCTTATTGCTACTTGACGAGTCCCAAAATTTTAAATCTATATGGCTAGAATTTTACTACCATAAAATATCTTCAGATGTGATTTGGAAGAAAAAAAATATTTCTTTCGGTTCTATAAAAATAAAATCTTGGTAAAAAAAAAAATTACATAAAACTTCTTTTTATCATTTTTCAAAGTTTAGTTTTTAAAATGCATCCAGTTTTATTTCGCATTTTACGAAATCGTCATTATTGATCAAGAAGTTATGCATGAGTCTGTGGGCTTTTGAAATCTCAATCAAATTTTCCATAAGTCGGTGTGATTTTGAAATATTCGCCGAGCTGCAATCTTTGCAGTCTGGAAGGAGTCTACTGGAGCTTAAACTTTATAATCCAAGTTTCAGTTAGATTCCCGTCAAAACTCTATACGTTATTCTGTTCCTAATTTCTATGGAATTAATGTCTAGCTAAAGACCTGGCTTCAAATAGTTTTAGACATACAAGCCTCTATTATGTGCTTAGTGAAGGACGTAATACAGATATTACGATTGTCTAGCATAAAGAAAAAAAATTTCCAACTATAAAGAAGATATTAATAAAGGATATTAAACGGCTTATTTTATATAAGACAGTGCTTATAATGTGACTATATCTATTATCTGGTACAGAACAGCTAAGACCTGGCTAAAGACCTGGCTTCAAATAGTTTTAGGCATACAAGCCTCTATTATGTGCTTAGTGAAGGACGTAGTATAGAGATTACGATTGTCTAGCATAAAGAAAAAAAATTTTCCAACTATAAAGAAGATATTAATAAAGGATATTAAACGGCTTATTTTATATAAGACAGTGCTTATAATGTGACTATATCTATTATCTGGTACAGAAAAGGTACATGAACATTCCTAAACATAGCTACAATAAAGTCCTCAAAAATCTAATAAGTCTATATTGTGTATACAATAGGGGTGCCCAAGATAAACAGTGTTAACAGTAAAATTTGAATGTCGGCATACGCGGAACAGCCAAAAATAGTAAGAGATTATATTTGATATGAAAGAAAATTTAATTGATCTTTCTTCTAATGTCTTTATTAAAAATATCATTCTCCAATTGTTAGAATAATTAATATTTCTAAATTCTTAGATTGTTTTAATAGTTTACATAACTATTTTTCTTTTGATATTTTTGTCAAATGGATCAAATCATATACAGTCGAACCCCGTTATAGAGAACCCGGTATATAACGAACCCACGGATATAACGAAAATTTTAGTTCCCCCGTTTTCGTATTGTTTTTAATTATAATTTAACTTTTTATAGCGAACCTCCAAAATCTGAAGAATCGGCTATAACGAACCTTTTTTTTCAGTCGACTTCTGAAATTTTTTTTTTTTAAACTTTTTAAGAATGTTGAAGATACAACGAATGTTGAAGAAGCAAAGAATGTTGAAAATGAAGATAATGAAGATTTACCTATCGCGATGAGGATAGAAAAGCACAAAATTTCATCATTCTCAGATTGTGACATGCAATTGTTCGAAACATGTGATGATGAAGTCCTTACATGTGAAAATCAGACTGATGAAGATGTTGTGGAAGAAATTAAAATGAATCATTCTGAAATCGAAGATTCTGCATCTGATGCGGATGAAGAGGAACACTTAAATGACGAAATCCCCACCATCTGAGATGCTAAAGCAGCGATGAGTGTAATTAATAAGTTTTTGTCTACACAAACAGTGTAAGAAAGAGTGTTGGAGTCATTTGATGTCTTATTGGAAAAAGAAATTCATAAAATGTTTTTGAAATCGGTATCACGTTAGCAGAAGTTTACCGATTACTTCTATATCAAATCAGTGAACAATAATTAAAGGTAAAGTTAATTTATTTCCCTTTGTCTTCATGTTTAGTTAATTGAATTAGTATTGTGCCAGTTCAATGTAATCGATTTTAGTCAATTTCATTCATTAATGATCATTTTAAATAGATTTTTATCATTTTTTAATACATTAATATTGAATACACGTAGCAACTAATGAGTTATACATTTTGTGAACTTTAGCATTTTTCTTAACGGTTCGGATATAGCGAGCCACCGGATATAGCGAGCAAAACCTTTGGTCCATTAAAGTTCGTTATGACGGGGTTCGACTCTATTAAGTTGTTGGAGCTCGTAGCCATTCAGTTAAACTTTCATGAGTCAACATCGAAAGTTGTTTAATTTTTTATCAACCTTAATGTGCTATTTTGTGTGTTTCCAATGGAGGGTACAAAAGACAATCTGAAACCAAACAAGAAAACAAGAAAGCAAAATAACAAAAAGCAACAGAAGAAAGTCTATGTACCCATTCGGTCCCTTGCCTTCCGGTACCGTTCCCACAAAGTTGTGGCGAAGAGCGCAGGGCAGCGTCGAAGGTGAGTACAGTCCATAATTTCCTGAAGGTTGCAGAGCTTCCAGTATGGATCATCAAGTATATTTATGAGATGTAAATGCCTAGCAAGGCAGTAATGAGCAGTATTGAGGCGAAATTCTGCTACGACTTTCATCCTAGGCCAGTCAGAAATATTTGAAATATTTTTCCACCAGGATTTCTTGGAATTCCTATCTGAGAGCTCTTTTTCCAAGTTATTCCTAAAAATTGATGTAATGATTGACTTTGGATTCAGAAAAGGGATTTCCTCATTAGCAGTTTGAGTGATCGCTGCCCCTTTATTAAGCCATAAGTGTGCAACTACTTCGATGCATGCGTTGCATGCCTTGCCCCGGGGGCACCACAAGGGGTGGGTCCACGCTGCACCCGTTTGAAACATACCGGTTCCGTAATTTTGATCCGAGTCAAGTGGCGAGACCGGAACACTTAACCCCGCACCTCCAGAGGTATTGTTTGGGAACTTGGAGGACATTGCAGCTACGACACATTGTTTTCTGTGCACCTTAATGTACCATACAGGGATTCAAACCTATAAGTTGTACCCAAAATGGGAGATATTCGACAAGCCGCTCATTTAAATTTTGGGTATTTTGATTCTGGTACATGTTTGTGAAGAGAGCCACTAAGTAATGGATAAAGAATCGGCCCATGATTCGCTGTTTCACCACCCCTGGTATATGGGGTCATGATTCTAGAAAAATTGTAAAAAAAAAGTTAATAAAGACAATAAGTTCTCCTCGTTACGAAATCCCTGTATGGTACATTAAGGTGCACATTTATGACGATACTTAAGGCTGATGTGCACTAACCCTATTGGATTCGCTCACCTCAATGTTAACCTAGGGAGAAAATGCTCCTACTATTCACAGCTACATAAATGCTGATAATCCGATAAAAAAGAGTATTTTCAGATAGCCCGAACTTTTCTACACCTTGAAACAGGATTCCTTTTTTAAATTGCATCCACCAAAGGAATTATATGAGCTTTTAAAACACACTATACCAGACTTTTTTCCACGAGTAATTTAAATTTAAAAATATTTACATTTAAAAAAAATGAAAAACGTCCCAGGGTGTAAAATTTCTCTCTGTATTATGGAGTATAATTTTTTTTTTCAAATCTTTCTAAGTCGACAATCCTTGGGCACCTTTTCTCCATAGGTTAACATTGAGGTGAGCGAATCCAATAAGGTTAGTACACAGCAACCTTAAATAATGGTGAGAGATTTACATGGGATATATTAGATGTTTGGGGATCTTATTATCTTAGGCACCCCCTGACCTATAGGTGACAGCACAGCCTAGTGCCTTGCCAATTCTTCCTTCGAGGCCCTCCGCCACTCTTTATTTAAATTTTCAAAATGGCAGTGTCAAAACCGCTTGAAACTTTTAATGGATGATAGTCAGCGACCCTGACCTACAGCCCTGAGTCACTTGACTTTCGTATCAAGTTGCAGGAGAAATTTATTTCTGTAAACCGAGCGTTTGTTTTTCGGAGTAGTTGAGGATTTTTGTTGGGTAGCAGTTTATATATATATATATATATATATATATGATTACTTCCTATCACTCAATCGCTGTGCATTAGAAGACATTACATGCATTTAAAAGGAAAAGAGAACTTCAACCTCGTTGTTTCTCAATTTTCAGTTTTTATGACTACATACAAAATGAGAATAATTAATATTATTTTTTACTACATTGAAGACACTTAGAATTCACAAATAAGTATTTTGGGACAGAGTGAGGCCTTTTTTTCAAAAATGCATTTCATCATGCTCCATGAGCATTCATTTCCTTTTGATTTCTTCCAAATTTCTCAGAATTATTAACTGGAGTGTTTGTCAGAAGCAGTGCATTATTTTTTTAAACTACAAATATATTCCAAGATTATTGACCATGAAATGAAGTAAAAAGATGCAAAAACTAAAATAATAACAGGCAGAATAAAAAAATATATATTTATGGATTCTGATTCATAAAAAAAAAATTAATTGACAGTTATGTTTATATTTATTTGACAAATTTATATTAAAAAATTAAGATTTTTAAATGATACTGAATGTGTATGGAGCATTTTGAAAAATGCTAGAATTAAAAACTTTTTTTTTAATTGGACCGTATTCTGCCAAAAAATACTTATTTGGGAATTCTACGTGTCTTCAATGTAGTAAAAATAATATTAATTATTCTCTTTCGTATACAGAGTTGAAAATTGAAATTAAAAAATACGAGGTTGAATACCCCTTGTGCCTTTAAAGTTGGAAATATTTATGGCTATAGTTTACGGATGTACACTCGTGGACAAAAAAATTAGCGCACCAAGAAGGAGTCGTCAAGATGAAACGAAATTTTACATACGTAATGATTACTTTCATATAAGTAAATGATAAGAAAATCAAAGAAAAAGGATAATTTATTTCAGAGAAAAAGGCAAAAGAACGGAGGAGTTAATACTCCGTTGGACCCCCCTCAAGCGCGAATGCACGATGCGATACGATCGGGCATTGAGTCATACAAGTTCTGTATGATGTCTTGAGACATTTCGTTCCATATTTGCTGTAACCTTGCCTCTAGTTCGTTCAAACTCGTGGGATGCCCAACTCGTCGTCCCAAATGATCCCAGTTATGCTCGATTGGAGACAAATCTGGGGATCGGGAAGGCCAAGGAAGGGTAGTAACAGTGCGGAGACAGTCTTGTGACACCCTTGCCGTATGAGGCCGAGCATTGTCTTGTTGAAAAATGGCTCCTGGGAGCCGTTGCATGAGTGGCAACACATGTGGTTGCAGGATTTCATGAACATACCGCTGGGCTGTCATGGTGCCAAGGAACAATACTAGGGGTGACCGTGTATTGTAGGCAATGGCACCCCATACCATCACACCAGCTGTGGGAGCGATGTGTCGCTGTACAGCAAAGGCAGGATTGAAGTGTTCACCACGGGCTCTCCACACACGAACACGATTGTCATCACTGCCGAGATTGAATCTGGATTCGTCACTAAAAACGACCTGGTTCCATTCCGCTGCAGTCCAGTTTCCTCGTGCGCGGCAAAACTCCAAACGGAGGCGTCGATGGGTGGGCGTCAAGGGCAGCAGACGTAATGGGAGCCGCGATACCAACTGTCCTTCAGCCAGGCGCCTTCGTATGGTTCGAGAAGACAGAGAGGCCCCTAGTGAAGGTGCTACCTGTGCCTGGATGGCGGCCGATGAAGCAGTTGGCTGTACGCGTGCATTTCTTACGATGCGGTCTTCTCGACGACTGGTCTGTCAAGGGCGTCCTGGGCCTGGTCTTCGTGTACATGACATCTCTCGGGTCCACTGGTCCCAACACCTCCTCACAACACAATCAGAGCGGCCTAATTGACGAGTTACTCGCCTAGCTGACCACCCAGCTTCCATCATCCCGACGATTCTCCCCCTCTCAAACTGCGACAAAAGCTTAGATTGTCTTCGAACACGGCGTAATGGCATGTCTATCTCCTCAGCTCTTCCTTTGTAAATGATTCAGCACACTCAAACAAGCTTTGGTTACCTGTTTTATACTCCACAGAGTACGATGTTCAACGCCCTCTACCGGCTATACGTAATGCGCAATCACGCTGCATTTCTAATCATTTGCATATCTCCCCGACATGTACCTTCATTGCAAGTTTCGTTACGATCCCGCAATTATTTCTTGGTGCGCTAATTTTTTTGTCCATGAGTGTATTTTTAACTTGCATGGATTATTTTTTAAGACTACCGGGTGTTAATGCAATTGGGCACAATTCGAGAAGAGTAGTACATTTCGATAAAAAAAATTGATCAAGAATTTACTTTCCACACACTTTCCAATTAAATAATACATTTATTTAAAAAAAAACAAGAGAGCACAGATTGAGCTACACAACGGCATCACATCTTCGCCTATAGGGCTGGAAATATTTGGATTATTTTACAATCATGCTTCATCAGTGGCAATACTATGTTTGTTGCATATCAACGGGCATCAATATTCCTCGTGAGAAAGGCGATTACCTAGGAGAGCATATATTTTCTTTAAATCAGTTTTTAAAAGATTAATCAAACTCTATCGCAGCACGGACAGCCACTTGGTTCAAACACATTTTTTCTTAACACTTCAGCGGGCGCGTCCGTGTACAAAGTGCAACATTTTCGTAATATTGAATGGTTTGATTTTACGTAACGTTTGAATGTTCTCAGGAGTTCCTATTTATAGCTACACCCATTCTAATGTAGGTTTGATTTTCTGACCCCTTGTATACTCCTTTCCATTCAATGTAAGTACTGATTTAACAGTGGTAAACCAGCGATTATACTGGATTACAATACTACAAAAGCAGGAGTTGATGTATTCGATCTAAAGTGCAGCTATTAAGCGGTATCCCAAATATCCCGAAGAGGGAAAATCTCATTGTTTTTTTTAGGTTTTTGGACTTAATAGGAATCCATTCGCGAGTTGTCTTAAGATCCAATGAAAGGGACAGTTTTCAAATAAGGCGATTGCATCTGCATTCTTTAGCCTTTAATTATAAATATATCTCAATATGATCAACATTTTATAGCTTTTCATAAAACGCAGAAGTATTATTTTCAGTTTGAAAAAAAAGTTTATTACAAAAGGAATAATCCAGGTTGAAAGAGACGTTGCACTTTGTGCCACACGCGCCTGCTGGTGTTCCAAAAATTGGAGCGTTCGCTGAAGGGTTAAAAACAGTTCTTTCTTTGTTATACTATTTCTTTTTAGAATTTTAAAGGGGAAATTTTGTTGGTCATTCATCGTGATGTTTGAACGGCAACAGCATATTCCTATAGTTTATCAGTTGATTAACTTTGTTACCTTCCTTTGTTTCAATATAACTAGAGTGTCATAAAGTTGAGGAATTTTTTTAGGGTTTTCGAAGTAAAGTAAATAAATGTAAAGAGACTCAGGGCATAACTGTACAACATAATGTAACTTTAAATTTTGTCAACTTTCAGTTTCTCTTCGCTTTTAATTTTTTGTGGGAATTTTGGGATGATTTACTTATATGGTGTACTGAAATCATCGCTTTGTGTTTCATTATTGTTTAATATTAAGGGATCCCCACTCGGATTTCTTGTGTTCATGTTTTTTAGTGAAAATTATCGTTTACACAAGTAGATGTCAGTAAAACTTTCCTTATCCATCAGTTCGCTGCAAGACTGTTCTCAACGAAATTATTATCATTGATTATTCAGGCATTCAAGGCAGGATTTATATTATATATATATATATATATATATATATATATATATATATATATGTATAAAACAGTTCCTTAACTGACTGACTAACTGACAGATAACGCACAGACCAAACCGCTGGACCCAAAGGGCTGAAATTTTTGCATGGCGATTTTTCTTATAGTGTAGTGGTGCACTAAGAAAGATTTTTGAAAAATACTTCTTAGATTTTTTAAATTAAATTTTTAAGCTGTTTTTGTAACTTTTTTTAAGTTTGCATTTAAGATAATAATCTGAGGGTCATAAAATTTATATCAAGAGAAAGATCATAAAAATTCTTTTAAAATGAAATCTTTTTCGAATATTTACCTTCATTTTTTTATTTTTGGTGAATTTGGTGTATCTGCATTATTTGGACTTTAATTATAAATATATTTCGATGTTATCAACATTTTATATCTTGCCATAAAACGCCGAATTATTATTTTCAATTTGAAAAAAAAATTATTACAAAAGGAATAATCAAGGTTGAAAGAGACTTTGTGCCACGCGCGCCTGCTGGTGTTCCAAAAATTGGCGTGCCCGCTGAAGGGTTAAGCTGGCAAATTAGCAACTCACTCGCGGCTACCTGGACGACGAATTTCACACAAAGTTCTAGAACCGGTTACTGAAAAATGTTCCACTCTTTTTTCTGATGTCATCTTTACAAATATAAACTATTTTAGCACAGGAAAGTCAATGCGCATTCACTGGGCGCTGGGGGTCGTATTGTTCAATGAAAACCAGTTCCCGAGGCAGTCCGTGGAACGTCGACTTCCCTATCTACTCCTGTGAGAAACCATAGTCCTAAGTCGATGTTTTCATAACACTGGGTAACAGCCATATTTCGATTAGCTCAGTTCAGTGTTAAACTACGGAGAAAATTTTTCTAACGACTGCCGACATGGATTGAAAGATCTTTCTTTAAATTGCACTGTTCCGTAATAGAGAGAGAAATTTTCGGCTTGGGTCATTTTCTTAAAATATACGCCAAAAACATTTTTAAATATTTATTCTTGGGGGGGGGGGGATATGTGGTATACTGTGTTTTTAAACGCACATAATTTCCTCTGGTGCATGAAATTTCTGAAATAAATAAAATATTGGAGTAAAAAAATTCTGTCTCTATTACGGAGTACAATTTTTAAAAAGATCTCGCCAAATACAAGTCGACAATCATTGGTAAAAATTTTCTCCATAGGTTAACATTGTGGTGAGCGAATCCAATAGTTCTACTACTCAGCAGCTTGTGTCCGTGGTAGCCTAGTGGCAGCACGTCGACTTTCAGTGGTGAGAGTTCTCAGATCCAATCCCGACAAGCGCCATTAAATATCTTCGTGTCTACGCCGGATATGGGTACGTTAAATCCGTAGACCGGGGGAAGGTGCGATCACAGCAAGATGTCTCCCCTGGGGTTGCTCGTTCAAAATTGAGGTGGCACCTGGCTAAAACGGACTCCTGCCCTTGTGGTGTCATTATAAACCGGAGCCTCACCCCTCGGCCCGCTAGCCTATATGAACCTGGTCTGGGTCATTTCCTGCCGGGGGGCATTCGAAACAACAACAGCAACAGCTCAGTAGCTTAAAGTACAAAAGACAGATTTCAGATTTACTAATGTGTTATTAGAAATTTACGAGTGCAAAATTTCACGGGACCTTACATGAGCATTTAAGATTTACGAGGTCAACAGATGCATCGCCTTAAAGCGGACTTATTGTTAAAAGACCATTATTGTCTTTACATTTTCTTCGAATTGTTTTATTTGTTTTAATAAAAATATATATATATCACTGAGTTAGAAATGATAACTGTGTCTGGAACTGCGTTAAGGCTTTTAAATATAAATTAGTATACATCAAACAATTCATTGTAAATACTATGTCTATTCCAATGTCGATGTAAACAAATTCGATATAAACTTTCGATATGAACAAAATTCTACCAATAGCATCACACTGAAAGGATATATTCATATCCACACAAGATTAGAACTCGTAGAGCGGTGGAAATTTTGATTTTGTTTGTTTATGTCGCATAACGAGAAAAAAAATTAATTTCCCTCGAGGAGAAATGAAATTAGAAATTGAAAACTTGTTGCAGTTAGAACTTTGTATGATTAATACGGTCAGTAAAGAAGTAGCACCAACGACAGGAGAATAACTTATCAGGGATTTTATGAATATTTTATTATCTTGAATTCAGTTAATGTTGCTTATTCAGGCAGTAATATATGTTCTGTAAAGATTCGGATGATTTTTTTCGCAGTACAGAATTTTATTTGGCACATATTAAATTCAGAATGGAGTAGAATTGTTTGTTCTCTTATGCATATTTTGAATTGCCATGAAAGAAATATTTTACTGTTGAGCGTCCAAGAAATAATATAGTGTTTATTACTTGCATAGAGCCAGTGGAGAACAGTCTAACTGTAATTGATAACCTTTTGAATTTTTACTTTCTATTCTAGACATTTAAGAAGATGTCATTTATAGTTTTAGTGTCGTTGATTCCTTGTTAATTTAAAAAAGACTCGTGGACTTCATTTCCTTCGATAAAAATTTCCCATAATGGCACAAAAATCGACGATATTTCTACACTCCGAATGGCAACGGCTGCAACTACCAGATTTAAACATTAGCGGCAGTCCGCAATTTGCAGTCGCGTGTCGACATGGATTTACGCACTGAAATCAGAAGTGCTCGAAAGCAAGCTGCACGATCAAGTGAAAATTGGGAGCAGTCTCAAGAAAGAAAGCGAAGAAGAAATAATTCATTAAGACAGGCGTGAGAGAGCATAAATGATCGCGAGGTTAAGCTTAACCGTCACCGGCATAGCAACCAATAGCCAGTAATAGTTAATTTTCTACACTTTTTTCAGCACTTGCTGAATTTTTACTCCATTTTTATAAGGGAAGAAATTTTCCCAACAATTTATTATTTGATATGATTAAGTGTAGATATCTGAATTGTGAACAATAATACATACAGAGAGTGATGTAAACCACGCTAAATTTTAATACTTGCTGAATTTTTACTCCATTTTTTCAGTGAAAAAAGATTTTCCCCACAATTTTTTATTTGCTGTAATGGTAAAGTGTAGATATCTTAATTTTGAAAAATAGCAAATACAAAGAGGGATGTAATTTATAAAATCATTGGTGTTGGGTTTCTCAGTCTTACGTAATGGAAATTCACATTTTTTTTAATCACGATGATTTAGAATCAGCCTTATAGAGTATACCCCTTAACAACGTATATTTATGGTGACAGTTAAAGGTAACATTCCTTACATATGTTACTTTCAGGTGAGTTGTTTTGCAAAAGAAAATATAAAACTAAAAGCGACCATGCTGATCATACAGCTGCTAGTCTTAAGAAACTTTTTGTACAATGAAACGTTTTGTTTGATTTTATAAATTTTTTAAGGCTTTCTAAGATAACATTTGATAACTTTTTTTTTCAATCCAGACCATCTTAAAGGTGATTTCAGTTACAATCAATAAAAATAGAGTTTTCATTATCATCCTAATTTGTTTTCATCATCATCAGCTGTAGTACGACAGCCTAGCCTGAACCGTTGTCTTCTCAAGGAGTTTCTTCCATTTTGACCTGTTACCTGCAATAGTTTTCCGATTCCTACAGTTCAAGGGACTTTCAACCTCGATTTTTAAAATTTTCAATTTTTTTCCCTATACACAAAGTTAGAATAATTAATATTGTTTTTACTACATTGGAAGCACTTTGAATTCACAAATAAGTACATAAGATGGAACTTTAATAGTAGCAACTAGGTATGTACAAAGTATGCAGAAGAGATATAGGGATGAAACTTTTATAGCCCATCAAAGTAGTAACCAGCATTGTTTAGCACCCGTTGCTAACGTCCTGGAAGCTGCAGAATGCCGCTGGCAGCACCTGATCCTTCGAATGGAGCGGTTACAGCCTGCGGAATCTCTAGTACAGGGGTTCCCAACCTATTTCCTACATCGACCCCTTTTAAAAGAATGATTTTCTTCATCGACCCCCCCCCCTCACATTTTCTCTATAATATACAACATACAACATTATTATAATACTAATAATTGAACGTAAAACACTTAAAGATGACAATTTGACTAACAATATGAACAAAACATTAGAAAAAGTGGTTCATTGGATTCGTTTTATTATTTTTGTACTATTTTCACTTAATTTCCCAACTATAGACAAGATTTCAGAAACACAGATTGTAATTGCCCAAACATACGCCGAGATAAAAACGAAACTGCTTCTGATTGGTTGCATCGGGAGGACCCATGTGCTGTTTATGTTCCAGTGGATTTCCCCTGTTCTGCCTAGTGTTGGTACACAAATAAAAGCCGACGGCGGCATTCGAGGCATATACAAAAGCGTCATGACATTCGACTTTAGATGCGTGGATCACTCCGCCCTATGCAAATCTGTAATTATACATATTGGAACGGATATTTTCTAATAATTACATTCCTAAAAAATTAAATTAAATTTTAAAACAGAAAACATTAGATACCCCCCCCCCCCAAATAGACTCCTGGAATACTATATACCCTCTTTAAACTACCATCGACTCCCAAGGGGTCCACCTGGGCCCCGTTGGGAATCCCTGCTGTATCAGAATCCACGGAGCGGTTCCTTCATCTTGGGGAGGAGAACAAAGTTAGAGACTTAAGTCTGCTATGTACTAACCCCATTGGATTCGCTCACTTCAATGTTAATCTATGGAGAAAATTTGTCCACGGATTGCCGACTTGGATTCAAAGATTTTTTTTTAAAATTGTACTCCGTCATAGAGAAAAATAATTTTACATTTGTGTACATTTTTCGTTTTTTTAAAAAAATGCAATTAATATTTTAAAATTTAAATTATTCATGGAAAAATCTGGTATAGTGTGTTTTAAACGTTCATAAATTCCTGTGGTGGACGAAATTTATAAAATGAATCATGTAGCGCTTTGCAAAAAAGTTCAGGCTATCTGACAATACCAATTTTATTTGATTATCCGCATTTATGTACCTGTAAATAGTTGACAAAAATATATTTTAAATAAAAAATTTGGTGGCAGCGCATAACCCCCCTATAGAGAGAGAGTTATTACAATCCCTCAAAATGTCAATCCTAAGGGGGGTGGAATTTTCGAACTGTCAACTGGACTCCTCCCACCACAAGAGTCTGCAAGAAGAGGAAAAGGGAAATGCGATTTTTTCTCTTAGTACATAGCAGCCTTAAGTCCGTGGAATATGGGGGACTGTACAGCACTTCCCAGCCCCAGAGAGCAAACACATCAGCCAAGCATTTTTCTTCCATCAGTACGATGCAACAAACTATTTCGTACGATACACCGGTAACAAAAACATGGCTTATGTTCATCCTGTCTCTGTGTAGGCATGTGATGTTTGTTGGCAGAGTGCATTCGCTCCGAGGTAAGGCAGGTATATGACGTACATGTGGTCCTACATGTGAAAGGTGCTTTCATCAGTTCTGCTACGTGGGGGGCTCTACAACAGTGTTGTCACTATTACAGTTCCCTCCCTCGTATTTTGGGGAAGAATGAGACCCTTTTTTCAAGAAATTCTTCCAAAATTGCTAGAATTTTTCAGAATGCTCCATGCACCTTCATTTTCTTCGATTTCTTCCAAATGTCTCCCGATTGCTAATTAAGTGTTTGTAATAAAACCGTGCATCATTCTTTGAAACCACATATATTTTTCGAATTTATAAACCATGAAATAAAGCGGAAACATCCAAAAACATAAATAACAAGCAGATTTTAAAAAATTTATATTTTTTACTTTTGATTTACTCAGAAAAACAATTCAATACACAATTATGTTTATATGTACATATATATATATATATATGGTAAACCTATATTAAAAAACTGAAGGTTTTTAAATGATATGGATGCGTAAGGAGCAGTTTGAAAAATACTAGCTCATTTGAAATGTTTTTATGAAAAACAGGCAATGTTCCGCCAAAAAATCCTTATTTTGAATTCTAAGGGTCTTCAATGTAGTAAAAAAGTATATTAATTATTCGAATTCTGTATATAGAGTTAAAAATTGAAAATAAAAAATTTCTAGGTTGAGGGTCCCTTGTCTCCTCAAAACTTGAAAGATACTGACAATACAATCAGGCCATCATTGTTTGACCAACCACTCGGTCGATTGCCAATCGGCTTAGGCATAAAATTTTCTTAATATTGCTCTCTTCAGGCATCTCATCAGATGACCCCGTCCATTTTATTTTTTGTGTGTTAAGACACTTCGTAATACACTACGTCATACAATGTATTACTTCACTGTATTCGAACCCCATTATAGCGAACCCGGTATATAACGAACTTACGGATATAACAAACCAAATTTTTGGTCCCGCCGTTTTACTGGCACTGCTGTCGACTACATAGTCGTAAATTTGTATTTTGATGTCTTACTTGCCTTTTATGAAAATTCTCGGGTGCGCCGATAATAACAGCGCCATATCTTCCCCTAGCGGCGACTTTTGGAACTATTTTTTTTTCACGGAAACTCTTTCCCATGTCGTCCTTAGCTGCTCTATCAATGTTGGTGGAATTCCGGCTGATAGATCAGGCTACAGATGACTCTGAGTAGTGTCAGTTTTAAAAAAATCCCCCTGTATATTCCTTTAGTGTATACCATGTATTTAGTTTTGTTTTCATTGTTCACCAAATATATTTTCTTTGCTTCTCTCTCCAATTATAAGAAGCCGTAGAGGTTTGTTCGGGTTACCTTATAAGGTAATTTCTATTTAACTGACAGTCTGCTCACCTTCACTGTCTGAGCACGGACCTGAGTTCATGATTATCCTTGATGGTTAGAAGAATCATTCTTACTTCAAATAATGCCACGATTGATACATTTCATGCTTTTATTACAAACACACACATTTATGGCTATTTCCAAGATATTTACACAGCTAACAACTGAAGCGTCGGAAAACACAGTCCGACATGTTAGAGTCCTGGAACAGTTCTTCGCGTTCTAGATGGCACTGCTCTCAGTTCATCGTTGCTGCTGGACAAATCCAATAAGGTTCTAGCAATTATGTCAATATCGTTCGCATGCGCAAGGATTTGAAAAGATTTGTTTTAGATATTGGAGCTTCTAATTACTTTATCATACGCAATATTTAAGAAAAGGATGTAGGACCTAAATTGTTTTTATAAATGAAGCTTTGTCATCTTCGTTCTGCTATACACGTGGTGTTATTTCCGAATCATCTATTGCTGCTTCCAAATTCTAAAGACAAGATATTTCAGTAATCTGATTTCACCTCATTACAGCACCAAATACGAGTTTTTCTGTTGGACTCTGATTAACATTATTTTTGCCCTAAATCATAAATTATCATTCCACTTCAGTGAATTAATGAAACACATTTTCCCCCTTCCTGCTTTGGCTCATAATTAGAATTGTAATCTCCAAATAGGATGCCAACAAATTTGTGAGTGAATAGAAAAATTAAAATAATTTCCAGCTTTTCTCTATTAATTAATGATTTTATTAATTAGCAGGAAATAATTCTACCCTCCGGGTAAAAGTATTCTGGATCCTCTGGTTAAATGAATTAGCATATTCTGAAATTCGGATGCATTATTCATGATATCACCCTGTCAGTTTGACAGCGATTTAGCATGCGAAATAGGCCTTAGATGAAGAGGGTTATCAATTATGGTGGTTTATAATATTAGAGCTTCTTGGGAATTGATTGAAGCATATTACAAGCTGTTACATTTGAAAGATTGTTTTTTTTCTCATAAAGCTCTCCATGTGATGTTTTAATCTTCAGCGTTATTTAAACAAATAGGTAGTGTTTGCAAATAAATTGACTTACTATTTGTGTAATTTAATAAAAACCTTGAAAACTCAGTATAATTGGAGGATGATTTAACTGGTGTTCAGAACCCACAATCGTTCATTAAAATAACACATTGCTGTTTTATTCAGTTTTCAGAAATTGTCAGAAATATTTGTGAATATTTAAATTATTGCACATTGTATTTTGTTACTAAAGTGAAATTATTCTTTTTCATATTTTCCACATTTTCCTTATTTTCCACGTTTTCCTTATTTTCTATATTCGTTTCCTTTTCATGTGGTTATTCATTCCAATCTAAGAAGTTAAGCAAAGCCATATTTGGTAGCACATAAACTAACAATTTCATTCGCAAATATGCCGAATAAAGGATGAGACTTTTGCCTTTTCGATACACACTCTGGAATTAATATGATTTTCATGATTTGACAGGGATTTTTTTTATGTCTTACATCACGGCTACTCATTTAACTATCAGATTTCATATTTGTTACCCCCTTCTATGTTAAGGCTTTCTGTACACTGACTTAAGGATTTCCGTTTCAGTAACATATCACGAATATCCTGAGATGCTTAACAGTTATATATATATATATATATATATATATATATATATATATATATATATATATATATATATATATATATATATATATATATATATATATATATATATATATATAAAACAGTTCCGTAACTGACTCATTCATTCATTCATTCATTCATTCACTGACTGACTGACATACAACGCACAGACCAAACCGCTGGACCTAAAGGGCTGAAATTTTGCATGGCGATTCTTCTAATAGTGTAGGGGTGCACTAAGAAAGATTTTTCTAAAATTCTTCTTAGATTTTTTTAAATTAAATTTTTAAGCTGTTTTTTAAACTTTTTTTACGTTTGCATTTAAAATAATACATTCCGGATTATAAAATTTATATCACGAGAAAGATCATAAAAATTCCTTCAAAATGAAATCTTTTTAGAACCTTTACCTTGATTTTCTGATTTTTGGTGAATTTTTAAAGATTAATTTCTAGAATTTTATTTATTAAATGTTGATCACGTGATTTCTTTTTCTGGTACTTTAAATAAATTTATCGTCACGTGCATAACAACTAAATAGACAAAAATGATATTCTTTTTCTTTCTAATGCAGCAGACGATTGGATATTATCCAAAAAAAATAAATATCCCTTACGATTTTTTTATAAATATATATATATATATATATATATATATATATATATATATATATATATATATATATATATATATTGGCATTAATTGCATACATTGACCGTTGTATTTAATTTGAATGTACTCCGTAGCGAAGCGCGGGTTTTCAGCTAGTATATATATATATATAGATAGATAGATAGATAGATATATAATAGATACATATATATATATATATATATATATATATATATATATATATATATATATATATATATATATATATATATATATATATATATATATATATATATATATATATATATATATATATATATATATATATATATATATATTGCTATGTGATGTTCCGACAGCCCCAGGACGATATTTCTTATGCATAAAGTCCTATAGCTATTATAACTGGATCTTAAATAGTGTACTTGAGCCAGTAGAATATAACTTAATAAAGAACTGTGTAACCAGCTATGCGGAGTATTATGTTTTCTCGCCTGGACTTCATCCCTACGCCAATCAGCCACTTTCTACGACTATATTTAGGACTTTTCCAGTTCACCGGCCTGTTGCATCGCCCCGCGACAGTAATCATTACAACTATATATACAGGGACGGATTTACACATTTTTATGCCCTAGGCCAAAGCACCATTTTGCACCCCCTTCCTTCCATTTGAATTTTTGACTTATAACGTTAGATTTAATATACAGTAAGAGTTTTTGAAACATATATACTTAATAAACATTTGAATAACACATTTAAAAAAAATTTTCTGCATAATTTCTTCTAATTTATCTAAAAATTACAATTAAAATTTTTTCCTTCGTACTTTCGCCTATGAAAATTTTTCAATAGTTTCATTGAAGTCAACAGATCTTGTTAAATCTGCTTCAATGCAAAGAAGTGCCAAGGCATTTAGTTTGTCTTGTTGCAGCAAAGATCTTAAATGATCCTTGATTCTTTTTAGTGCAGAAAAAGATCTTTCTGCATAGGCATTTGTGGTAGGTGTGCACACAAACATTCTCAATGCGATATCGACATTTTGATACACTGTTTGTAATCCACTTTCACGTAGCCACTTTCAAATTGCTAAGGGATTTTTCGAACCAATGCTGCACTCAGTTATGTTAGATTTTAGATGTTGCAGTTCATCACATAATGCAGGCTCCAAATCATCTTTAAAAATTGCCTATAATTTTCTTCCCTCTTCTTCAGGCTCATGAGAAGTCAGTGATCAAATTTTCGTAATTCCTTTAAATTTTTCACCTGAGCTCTCTATAAGCTTGTGACCTCTTCTCAAACTCTGCTTTGAGTTTGTCCACAATCGTGAAATAGGTATTAACTCTAAAGATATCACGCCCGTTTAAATTAACTTCGCCTTTACGTTTTTCGTCAGCTTGTAGTTTTCTGAAAACCTGACGCTTTTCATCACGCTCATAAACTTTCTTTTCAGAAATATCTAGAGCTTTGTTTTCATATATATCAAATTGTTCTCGCAGTTCTAACAAGAACTTTACGCGTGACTGAAGAACTGTAGCAACTTCTGAAACATCAAGTTCTACGTTTTGTACATACTTATTGACTTGGTGAAGTCTAATCACCACCGTTCCTCAAAACTGTGCCATGAATACTGTTTCGAGCCTTTGCGACTTCGTTAGTAAACCTCTAGCTTCTGCTCTTGTTCTTGATTTTTGACTTTCGTCACTTTCAAAGTATTTTAGAGCTTTTATGACTGCAAACCAACCTTCTTTTAATGCTCTACAAGCATCATATCTTGCCGACCATCGTGTCGTGGAGAGGCTTTTTGCGGTAAGGGTGATATTTTTCTTCAATGCTTCGCACCTCGCTGTAGACGACGAGAAAAAAATTATAAAATTCTTGAAGCAATTTAAAAAGCGATGTGGCTTCAAAGCAGCAATCTACAGCATGTGTGCCCACTAAATTTAAAGAGTGTCCTACACAAGGCATGAAGGATGCAAGAGGAGAAACTTCAAGTATCCTAGCCTGAAGACCTGAGTAAACACCAGCCATATTAGCTACATTGTCATATGATTGACCACGACATTTCAAGATATCAAGGTGGAGATAAGTGACAGTCTTAATAACAGCTTTAAACATTTCATGGGCTTTGTGGCCAACGTTAGGTAAAAATTTTATAAATCTCTCAACAGGTTTCCCATTTTCTTTCACATATCGCAAAACAAACGACAGCTGATCCACATGCGAGATATCAGGAGTTGAATCTACAACAAGGGAATAGTACTTTGATATTTTGGCTTCATTAGCAATATGCGTTAGTACTTTTTTAGCTAGGAGATCGATGAACTCATCGCAAATAGTAGATGAGAGATAGGATGCCTGTCCACTACCTGGATTCCCGAATTTCCTGATGTGATCAGCCAAAAATGGATCAAACACAGAAATTGTCTCCAACAACAGCATGTAGTTGCCATTATTATTAGAACCAAATATTTCATTTCGACCTCTAAATGGCAAGCCACGCGAATCAAGAGCTTTAATTACTACAACCCCTCTGTGTAACACATTTCTCCAGTACTCAGTTTCTTGATCAACCATTTTAGTTAGTTGCATATCGATTCTTCCAAGTTTAGCTCCTCTATGTTTTAAAATTAGGATGTTATTTCTGTGACAAACCGAATTTTCATGTTCCTTCAGTCTAGATGATACGTTTTTCCAGTCATTAAATCCATTTCTTACAAAAGATGATTCAGTCTTTGTACCAGAATGGAAGAAAAGACAAGGTCCGCAGAAGACACTTCCTTTACTTTCTGAATATACTAACCAACCTCAGTCTTACGTATCACTGTTTACTAGTTAGCGGCTAAAGTAACTACCATTAAATGATCAGCTTCTATCTCCGTATTGCCTCTTCGACTTTGAGAAATCAACATTTTTATTCTGATTAAGACCATATTGAGATACGTATTCTTTTGTGAGGTTCAAGTCCGACTGCTTTCTGCAATCATTATCCCTTTAAATTGCAAGAATTCTTAACCTGCGTCTCGTTAACTCATAATGGATGTTTGAGAAAAGAATGAAAGAAAAAGAAGGAAAAAATAATTAGTCAGTTGACGAAAAAGTTATTTCAAAATGCGTATATTGCAAATAACATTTTTAGCGATGCTAAGAATATATAAATAAAAATGAAAAAGAAAAAAAAATTAACTTTCTCATTTTATATATACAGTGGGTGATCGGTTTACGAACATAATCCGTTCCATGACTATGTTCGTAAACTGAAATGTTCGTTAACCAATCATCGATTTACCATAGATTTTTATGGGACTTCGATTAATTCGTCCTGGAGGTCCTAAAAATTAAATTAAAAGATATATATATATATATATATATATATATTTATAATTTCTTAGTAAGTTTATTTTTTACCAAAATAATACAGTCTTGCACATTAATCAGTCCCTTTTTTTGGTTAATGGGGCGTTAAAGAACATGTCCAATGTCGATTGCTTTTCTCTCTTCTTCAGAATTTTCTGGAAGTAATTAATAGCATTGTCGTTGTAGAGATCCCCAACCCTATTGACATCGGCTTGGTTTGGGTGCCATTCTAAGACCGTTGCTCTGACATCCTCCCACTTCTATAAAAGATTTTTAATAGCAGATGTCGTCATTGGTCCTCTTTCGTCTTCTTTTTTAGAAGGAGATACATTTCGCTGGTGTTCTTCATTCAAGATTTCTTGGAGTTCTTCTGTTGTTAGCTCATCTTCATGTTCCATTATGAGAATCTTTAATGTCATCCTCGTTCACCTCCAATTCCAGATCTTAAGCAATTGTCCTAATTTCATTCATAATTTCAGGGGCGTTATCTCCGTCTCCCTGAACACAAGAGGGACACAGTTTTCGCCCAGCAGAAATCAACTGTCGTTGAGTGAGTTCTGACCACGCCTTTTGAATGAGTCGGATAGTTTCAAGAATGTCAAATTTTTCTTTCCAAAATGTTTTTAATGTTATTGTTGAAGATAATTGGCATGCTTCGAAACACCGACGAAACAGCGCGCGAGTCTACAATTTCTTGAAACCCACAATAACCTTTTGATCCATTTGCTGATCAACGAA
Organism: Dolomedes plantarius; assembly: GCA_907164885.2. Lineage (NCBI taxonomy): Eukaryota > Metazoa > Arthropoda > Arachnida > Araneae > Dolomedidae > Dolomedes > Dolomedes plantarius. Next base: position 44,796,349 of record OU015496.1, read on the forward strand.
GTGGTATTCGGAGGTAGAAACTGAACTGTCAGCCAGGGAAAGTCTATCAGCAAATTATCTTCAAGGTCTTTGGGTGTCCTGGTGCATTGTCCAATAGCAGCAGTGCTATCAATGGCAAGTCATTGGTGTCAAGGTAGTCCTTGATGCTAGGAGCACAAACTTCAAACAGCCATTCTTTGAAAAGAACCTGCTGGACCCATGCCTTCTGATTTGATCTGCACATCACTGGCAGTCTTTTCTTGATTATGGAAATTTTTTGAATGCTCTAGGATTCTCAGAGTAATAAACGAGAAGTGGTTTAAGCTTCATATCACAAATAGCGTAAGCTCCCAAAAGTAAAGTCAATCGGTCTTTCATTGATTTATGCCGAGGAAAACTTTTCTCATCTTTTGTGATGTAGGTACGGTTCGGCATGCGCTTCCAAAACAAACCTGTTTCATTACAATTGAAAATTTGTTGTGGACAATACCCTTCTTTTTCAATGAATTCTGAAATTTGAGACAGAACTTCTCAGCTTCTTCTTTATCTGTACTAGCAGACTCACCATGCATTACCACATGTTTAATGCCAGATCTCCTTTTAAACTTTGCAAACCAACCAAAAGTAGCCTTGAATTCTAACTTCTAGGATTACAAACCTGGAGTTTGTTCTTTCAACTTCTCAAAAATTTCTCTAGCCTTCTCTTGAATGATGGCCGTACTAGTTACATTTCTTTTCATTTCTCTTTGGTTTATCCAAGCTAAAAGCAACCTCTCCATTTTTTCATGGATGGCACTTATTTGCTTCTCAGATGTGATTTTCGTTACTCCTTTAGCTGCTTGAGTCTTCTTGATGATATCTTTCTTAGCTAAGATTGTGCCTACTGTAGACCTGTTCAAGCCATATTGCCTAGCAACATCAGATATCTTCTGCCCACTCTCTACATTGGCTATAATCTCTTGCTTGGTTTATATGGTGAGCACAGTTCTTGACACTCCACTTTTTTTAGGCCTCATAATATTGCCAGATTTTCTAATATTTTTATTTTTACTTTAATTTATTTTTTATAAGGGGTTCAAAAATTCAGAAGGGCAAAAACAAACTAGCGTACATAAAGGTTACGTGTACAATTCACAAAGTCTCGACGCAAACTACGCAGTATGCGACCGTGTCGAGTGCTCCGAGCTCTGACGAGAGGTTGTGACGAAATGTATGACGTAGCGAGCAGCGCCCCACAGTTTTTAGAATTCGACTAGATGGAACTTCGTCATGTAAGCATGGCTCTTAGATTAGTGGAAATTTGAAGACCCCCTTTAAGGGTTATACATACATGTAAAATAAATGTTTATAACTAAAATTGTGTCGTTTGTAGACCTTTTAATTAGAATTATTAGATAAACTCATTGAACCAACCCTTGGTTGATCTTGGACTACTAGAAACTTTTTTCGACCTTTTGTCACAGAGGTATTCGGTAGAATTCGTTTTAGTTCGTTATCCGAACATATGTTCGTTGTCCGAACACAAAAATCTTTTGTGAAAGTGTTCGTTATCCGAATTGTTCGCAGTCCGTGTTCGTTAACCGATCACCCATTGTATAAAAATGTTATAATTTGGTTGTTACTTCTTCTAAATATACGCCCTCTTAATGGCGGCATCCTAGGCCATGGCCTAGGTTGGCCTTATGGGAAATCCGTCCCTGTATATATATATATATATATATATATATATATATATATATATATATATATATATATATATATATATATATATATATATATATATATATATATATATATATATATATATATATTTATATATACAGGGTGGCTAATAAATACTGTAACACTCCAAAAAATAAGAGTTAATTTTAATCGTTTGGAAAAACAATTTATCTATCTATTTGTGTGATTGGCAACTTTTTGTAAACGCAGACGATTTTTGTTTAAAGTAAAACATGTAGAATATTTTTCAAGATGGAAGCCAAAAGGTTAATGGTTAAACAGCTTTTTGATCGCGGATTTTCTGCAGGTAAAATATTTAAGCAATTAAAATGCCTTGGTTTTAATAGGACGTTAATATATAGGACTATAAATCGATTATTGGATAGCAATAGCTGTAAAGATCGACCAAGGTCCGGTCGTCCACGCACTGTTCGTACAAAAAAACGTATCAAAAGAATTCGTGAAAAGATACGAAGAAATCCACAACGTTCTGCAAATAAAATGGCTGCAGAAGAGAACATCAGTCGCAGAACTATGCAACTTATCATAAATGAAGACCTGGGTTTTCGCCCTTATCGCAAAAGAAAAGTTCAAGGTTTGACTACTGCACAAATAGTAAAAAGGTTACAAAGATGTAAGAAATTTCTGAACCGGCACGGTAGCAAAAGTGTTGAAAAAATAATTTTCTCTGATGAGAAGCTGTTTTGTACAGAACAAAGTTATAATGCTAAAAATGATGTTGTATATTCAGCAACCTATATATATATATATATATTTACCAGTATATATATATATATATATTTATAAATAAATATATATATATATATATATATATATATATATATATATATATATATATATATATATATATACATATACTAGTTGAATACCCGTGCTATACTTCGGAGTACATTCAAAATAAATACAATGGTCAATGTATGCAATTAATTTGTATGTTTAATATCCTTAAAACATACTAATTTGAATTAAATTCTTAAACCACTTCCATTTCAATTAGTCTAGTGGTTAAATTTCATCTTTTAGCGTATTTTAATATTTTTTTGTCAATTTATTTCGTTGTTATGCCCGTGACGCAAAATTAATTTAAAGTCTCACTAAAAACAAAAGAAATCACGTGATCAGCATTTAATAAATTAAATTCTAAAAATGAATCTTTAAAAATTCACCAAAAATCAGAAAAGGGAGGTAAAGATTTGAAAAAGAATTCATATTAAAGAAATTTTTATGATCTTTCTCGTGATATAAATTTTATAATCCTTAGATTTTTATTTTAAATACAAAAAGTTACAAAAAACAGCTTAAATATTTAATGTCAAAAAATTGCAAAGATTTTTTCAAAAATCTTTCTTAGAGCCCTACACCATAAGAAGACCCTACACTTAGTCCCCTACACTATACGAAAAATCGACATGCAAAATTTCAGCCCTTTAGGTCCAGCGGTTTGGTCTATGCGTTATCTGTCAGTCAGTCACGGAACTGTTTTATATATATATATATATATATATATATGGGGGGATGCGTAGTAAGAGAGATAATGCATTTAGCATTTCTCTCCATTAAACACTCTCGCAAATCCAAATAATCCTTCAAAATTGGAAATTTCCATTATAAACCTTTAAAGAAATAAGTAAAAGCTCTGACACGCAATAAGACTTAATTAAAAAAACTTCATCTACTATGAATTTTTTTTTAGTAAAAGACATGAACATAAAATAAAAGTATATATCCAAATATTTACACGCAAAGTTATTTTCCTTTAACTCCCTCTAACATTCCACTGTTTATGTCTAAACTTGAGCAATAAACTTGTCTCCTGGATAATATAGTTTAATACCTTTTTTTTCCTTCTTATTTATCTAAATAAATTTCAGTATTTCAACCGTTACTTATTTTTTTCCTCTTCTTTTATAGCCTATTTCTCTGCCTTTTTAGTTGTTTTATTTTCTTAAGAGTTGTGAAGGAACAACTCTTCGGTAAAAACAATGGACTCGCTGCAATAATTTTAGATTAGGTCTTCTGGGATGTTACTGAAACACCAAATAGTTTAAAACCAGACAACACGATTTTTTTTCTTTTAATCTCTCAGCTTTCTTTGAAGCGAGGCAGCATAGTAATATAGAATCAATTTACCCCGTGTTTTATCGCCATTTATTTTATTTCGCTTCCACGTATTCCCTTTAGATAGTTTAGTTTCCTTGTTTTTCTGCGCACTTAGAAAGAATCAATTGGGCCGTTGCAATGATAAGTGTGGTAGGATGGTGCCAGCACTATAATTTCAAGCCGTAAGTAAACCCCCAAGTGATACCTTAGAAGGTTGGAGAATGTCTGTATTTTCTCCTTAATCTGATTTTCTGCTAAAAGCTTCAATCTTTCAATTTAGCCCAGATTCCCAGAAATATAGTGTGTTAATAAAGTATCAAGTGTATGGTCGGATTCTGGTGATATAAACAGTGTCCATTCTAGCCTAACATTATGAAAAACGAGATGAAGATATAAGAACGAGTGATGATAATATGTTTAATGTGCTGCATTTAACGTATGCTTTAACATAAGTAATAAAGAGTCAACTATATGGTCCGATTCTCATAATATAAACACTGGTCATATTGTTCTAACATTATGCGAAGAAGAACTAGAGACGATAATGCGTTAAATGTGCTACATTTAAGATATGAATTAACATAAGTAATAGAGAATCAAGTATATGGTCCGATTATCCTGATATAAACAATGTCCATTCTGTCCTAACATTATGAGAGAAAGATCGAGCAGTGATAATACGATAAATGTTCTGCATTTAAGATATGCATTAACATAAGTAATAAAGAATCAAGTATATGGTCCGATTATTGTGACATAAACACTGTTCATTCTATCGTAACATTACGAGAAGAAGAACGAGCGATGATAATACGTTAAATGTGCTGCATTTAAGATGTGCATTAGCATAACTAATAAAGAATCAAGTATAAGGTCCGATTCTTATGATATAAACATTGCCTATACTTTTCTAATATTATAAGAAGAGCGATAGATGTTAATACAATAAATGTGTTGCATTTAAGATATGCATTATCATAACTAATAAAAGAATCAAGTATAAGGTCAGATTCTTATCATATAAACTCTGGCTGTACTTTTCTAATATTATAAGAAGAGCGAGAGATGTTAATACAATAAATGTGCTGCATTTAAGATGTGCTTTAACATAAGTAAGTGCTTTAACATAAGTAAGTATCAAGTATACGGTCCGATTTTTATGGTATAAACACTAGCCACGCTATCCTAATATTATATGATGATGAACAAAAGATATCAATATGTAGCATGCATAGCATTTAGGATGTGCTGTTACAGTACTAAACCAATACCCGAGTTTGACAAGAAAACAAGGATAAACAGGTGGTTCACGGGAAGACCCATATTCGCCTACTGCGAGCAAAACTGAGATTTAAGAGAATGGATTTTGTCTCAAAGCGACTGCCTAAAGCTCTTTTGTAGCCACCTCACAGAAATGTCTGCAGGATCAGGTGGTTCACGGGAAGATCCATATTCGCCTACTGCGAGCAAAACTGAGATTTAAGAGAATGGATTTTGTCTCAAAGCGACTGCCTAAAGCTTTTTTGCAACCACCTCACAGAAATGTCTGCAGGATCAGCTGGAGAACTAAAGATAACGTGAGCCACGTTGCAAAATTAAAAATTTTAATTTTAAATAACAACAGTATAAAAGTTACAGTTAAACCTCGTTTGCTCAAAGTTAAGAGTGTAACCTCCGACTTCATCTACTAAATAACCCCGCAGCTGCAGCCCTCAAACTTACAAACATCCAAAATAACATTCCAGCCTCGATGAGACTGCCTATTTAAATTCGTCCAGCAAGTATGGAAGGCGGTGCTTGACTGACATCGCCGCGGGCGAAAAAAATGCCGAAATACTACAAAACTGTGTATTGTAATACAAGTTGCGGCCATTAAGGCTATGTACACATGAGAGCGTTGCAACGCGCGCTTTCTAACGCGCGTTGCATCGCGCGTTGAAAAATACAACTGAACAAACGATTGCGTACACATGCAACGCTCTCTTCTACTAAAACGCGCGTTGCAACGCGCGTTTGGAGAGTTCCACGCAGATCGCGCGACTGCAGCGCGCCTCGAGTTCCTTTGTGTTGAATTAGACCGTACACATGAGAGCGTTGCAACGCGCGCTCTGGGGCAGTTGACTACTGTTTTTTGACAGGCATATTTCTATTTTTTTACAAAGTGCAGAATAAATAAGATATAAAATACATGAATTTTTCAAAATGAACTTATGCAAAATTTTCAAATGTTATTATTTTTAAATTTTTTTAAACATTTGAATTAAAATAAGGGAGTTTGGTGTTACATGAAAGATACGCGACTTCGTGCCCAATATACTAATGTATATTTTTTATTTTATGATTTATGTATTTTATTATTTTTCTGATATAGAACCACAAATATACATTCCCTAAGTACATTATAAATTTACATTTCTTTAAATTTTCTCTCCACTTTCTATCTACAGATGATATTTTTTTAATGTAACTGCACACATAACGCACACATGGGTGGTGTTGATAAGTCGGATATGCTACGATTGATCTATGAAAGAGACAGAAAATCAAAAAAGTGGTGGCATAGGCACTTTTTTGCTATGCTAGAAATAGCATGTGTAAATTAATACATAATATATACCGAAAAACATGAATCAGTCTCCCTGTTAGAGTACAAAATTCGTGTAACATTTGTGTCAAATCGAGATCTCTGCAAGCTTTGTGCACAAAGAAAAGTTCAATCAAAACTTCATTCAAAATGCAGCATATGTAATTTTTTTTTATGTGTAAATTAAAAAAAATTTTTTTAATATAATCAAAGTTAAATTTTCATTATATTTAAAATTGTTCTGCGTTTCATAATAAATAATTATATCATTTTTCAAACATTCTGATTAATTTTCAAAGTTTGAAGATTTTTGTAACCCTATAATACTGGCGGTACTTTAAAGTACCACTTCAATTAACTAGTTGTAATTAATTAAATTTCAAGAAGGTGAGAAATTATTTTACACTAATTTGTTAGTTAGTATTGAATTAACATAAATAAAAATTTACGTGAGTTTTCGTTTATGAATTCATAATTTGGTACATAAAGGGTGAGGGTAAATAATATAGAAAATGTTTTCATTTCTCAATGTGATTACGAGTTTTTCTTCTGGAGAAATGCTATCCCTTACAACGTTCTCACTAGGAGCCAGGTCATCCTTAACTATTTCTAATAACTCGTCAAAGGATGCAATCGACATTCTTAAATAGTTAAAAAACTTGGGCTCATGTTTTCTTAGATTCGGGTAAAGTGTTACAAAAGAACCGTGAGTCAATCTGTCACTTAAAATCGGATGTACCCAGTATTTTCTTTGCCTTCGTCTTCGTGCTTTATACCTACGGTACAAAATCCAAACACATGCTGCCTCTTCAACTTCCATAGTTATACTGGCGCTCAACGTGGCGTTAACGCTACTATAGTGTACACATTCGGTTTTTCTAACGCGCGCTTTAACGCGCGTTGCAACGCTCTCATGTGTACATAGCCTAATTTCCAGGGCTGATCTAATAATTCCAGAAAATATTATATGAAATACATACCCATTTAATATGTTTCGAAACTCCCACCATATGTTATGAAACTCCAACCTTCCGTAATGCACATCTGTGCTCGGCTGTATATGTTTCGGAAACAACTTTTCAACTCCCACTCATATGTTATGAAATTCCCACCTGCCGTAATGCACTTGTGCATTGCCGTAATGTGCTGGGCTGTATATGTTTCGGAAACAACTTTTCAAGTCTTCTTTCGGAATGCTCTTTAGTGTGGATGTCACCGTTTTCTTGGTGGCTTCCGACATCCTCGAATCTTGTTCCCTTAAATAAATCTTTCAGTTTTGGAAAGAAGAAAAAGTCTGCCGGTGCTAAGTTCGGAGAGTATGGAGGATGCTGCATCTCCACGACCTCATGCCTTGCCAATTTGCTGAAGGGAGCAAGATTTGAAGATGTCGAAGCCATCAAGAATTCGGTGACGTCCACATTAAAGAGCATTCCGAAAGAGGACTTTAAAAGTTGTTTCCGAAACTTATACAGCCGAGCCCAGAAGTGCATTACGACAGGTGGGAGTTACTTCGAAACATATTAAATGGGTATGTATTTCATGTAATATTTTCTGGAGTTATCATATCAGTCCTGGAAATTAATGACTGCACCTTGTATTTCCAACGACTTCATCCACAGTTCGTTTCGCGAGATGTTTAGTTCTGTCGTCCAAATATCTGTAATTGTAGATAAGGAACAAACTTATATTGAAGAGGAACTGCTGACTCACGTAATCGACCGTAAATTTGGAAACGAGTTACTCTTAATTTTGAAAAGGCGTATTTGTCAGTCTTTCAGACTTTGAATTATTGACTCCAACATATTTTGTCAAGTGAAACACAAGCATAAGCATAATTTCAAAACAGGAAAATAAATGATGATTCCGACGATAATGGAGAAATTCAATCAGATCTGTTGTCAAAACCGTATGGTTTTGAAACACTTTTTATTCTAAAGCGGAAGACAGAAAGTCTTTCAACATTCGCCCACTACCCCGAGAAACGGTTAGTTTTCTGTAATAGGGGCACCGTTTATTTGAGATGGAGGGGGAACAGTCTTATCCTTATCCCACCCCTACAAACCATTCGGGGGCATTTTCCGGCCTACAGATTAAACTTGCCCTTAATCGGCGTATATAGAAGGGCATTTTGGGGTACTTGTTGGAATTCAATCCGAGCACCCTCAGTACCAAATCCTGACGCGCTAACCACTTTTGAAAAACTATTTTTAACTTAGGATTACGTTCCTCAATAACGATCCTTCGGAAGGAAAAAATTGTCCTACGTCGCGAGTTATAATTTTGGCAGCGCGCCAAACCCAGTAGCAGTAAACAGTTTAAAACCAAACTGCATTAAATAAATAGAGCAAACGATAAGTAATCCTACGTTAATTTCCCGCGGTAGTTTCGTTAGAAGAGACTACCTGAATTTTTTTTTTCTTTTCTTTTAAGAGTGAAGGGATTTATCAAAAAATGCCTTTTTTTCGACATAAATAATAACCAAAGATACAACAAAAGACAATACAAATTTACTAACCTCTTTTATCATATACCAAAGAATAAGAAAACTTATTTTTAAGACTTTTTTCAGAAAACCTAGATTTTTTTAAATACTTTTATTTAACGAGTTCGCCGACATTCCAAATATTTCCTCTTGGCAAACTCTTCCATCAGACACTCCTGATTTTGAAGGCAGTGTCTGCTCCTCCCGAAAACTCTTTGAATATCTTGAATTTCAAGAAAAAAAACTGCATTCTACGACACTCAAAATATATGAAGAAGAATAATTGTTCCACTCTAACTTCTTGTGAAAAATACCACGTAAAAAACCAATCGTCAAGCACCAGGGGGCCTCCTCCATTATCACTTTCAACTACTTCAGATGTCTTTGAAAACATGAAGAAGCTTTCGAAAATCCCTTACTTAAAAATTCTGCTTTAAAAGATCCGTAAAAAGGGTTTTTTACAATGCCCATATTTATGCATTGGCATGGATATAAAATTTTTAAGATGCTTCTCCTTTCATTTTTGCTTGTATCCCTGCTTTAAGTTTTTCACCGCAAACAAATGGCGAGAGAACCCGTATTCACTTTTCAGCGATTGCTTTCTGTTGTTTCTATTTGTTGTTGTGGTTGTTGTTGAGAAAAACAAATACGGAGAATTTGAGTTACATGGTCTAGACACATCATATATGTATTTAAGCTTACTCTGTTGAAATTGCGGTCAAAATTCTGTATTTTTTTAAAATCCCAAATTTGACTTGTTTTCGTATGAGCTACAACAAAAAGTTCAGAATGATGATTTTGGATTGGAATAATTCTCCAGTCATCAAGCATATCCTGATCCTAAAGTATTGGAACTCGCTGTTCAAAACTGCATAGAAGTAATATATTGAAAGTGTTGTTGTTTTGGGTGTTTTTAATCCCGGCCAGGGGTAATCCTGGTTAGTAATTACCCCTGGCCGGGTAATTCCTAACCAGGTCAATATATGTGTGTATACATACATACATACATACATTCATACATACAAATATATATATATATATATATATATATATATATATATATATATATATATATATATATATATATATATATATATATATATACACTGAGCGGCCACTTTATTATGACCACCTGACAGTTTTATGCAAATGAGCAGTTGCGTCAGTGTTGCCGCTAGAGGGCGAGATCACTATAAAAAGAGAATACAGAGCAAGTGAACCATCAATTGCACTGTGTTGCTTGCGAAGATATGGTCAAAAAATGTGAGTTAACTGAGTTTGAACGCGGGATGGTTGCAGGCGCTCGAAGCGTCGGAACCAGTATCAGCAAAGCGGCTGCACGATGTGTTCAAGAGCAGCAGTTATTAATGTTCACAGAGAGTATACTACCAAGCTGGAAACGGGGTCTCAACGTCAGGCTTGTGGTCGTCACAGGCTACTGAATGCTCGATCTGGAAGGAGACTTGTCAGAGTGGTCCAGTCCAGCAGAAGAGCAACAGTACGTCCAATAGCGGGGAATCTTAATCAAGGAGCAACTGTGAACGTCTCTGAACGAATTGTTCGCCGAACATTACACAGTATAGGCTACGGAAGCCGACAACCTGTTCAAAAGCCTCTACTGTCTGCCTTGAACAAGAGCAGACGTCTCCAGTTCTCAAAAGAACACAAGGATTGGACAGTAGATGACTGGAAAAGGGTCATATGGTCCGATTAATCGAGTTTTCAATTACACCATGCAGATGGCAGTGTGCGAATATGGAGAAAAAAAGCACGAAAGCGTGGATCCCAACTGCATTGCCACAACACTTCAAGCTGGTAGAGGCAATATTATGGTTTGGGGGATGTTTTCTTGGCATTGTATGGGTCCTTTGATTCCTGTGAAACAACGTCTGAATGCCCAAGAGTATTAAAGTGCTATTATAGATCAAGTACATCCTGTTATGTGAATGGTGTACCGTATCGGGAATGAATACTTTCAGCAGGACAATGCTCGTTGTCATAAACCTGGCACTGTCCACAAATGGTTGGAAGAGCATGACTGAGAATTTACCTTGCTTCGTTGGCGTGCACAATCACCAGATCTCAATCCAATTGTGAATTTGTCGGATCAGATCGAACGGGGCATCAGGCAGCTGGATCCAGTACCATCAAATATTAAGGAATTAGAAAGAGCAGTTCACCGGATATGGTCTCAAAATCCTCATATCACGAACAAACATCTCATAGAATCCATGCCAAGAAGAATTCATGCAGTATTAAGGGCAAAATGTAGTCTAACATCGTATTGAGAGGGTGGTCATAATAATTTGCCACTCAGTGTATATGTGTTTGTGTATATATATATATATATATATATATATATATATATATATATATATAGATAGATATATAGATAGATAGATAGATAGATATAAAGAGGGAGAGAGAGAAAGAGAGAGTTTAGAATGATGATTTTGGATTGGAATAATTCTCCAATCTTCCCGCATATCGTGATCCAAAAGTATCGGTACTCGCTATTTTAAACTGCATAGAAGTAACAGATTGAAAGCATTTTTTTTTTTGTTAGTAATGCCCCCGGCCGGATAATTCCTAACCAGGTTAATATGTATATATATATATATATATATATATATATATATATATATATATATGCCTATATGTAGAGAGGCACAGAGTACGAAAATCATCCAAAAGATGTTCCTGCCGATATTCGAACAGAGCAAATTGATAGTACATATAATGCGAATCTGTAGTCAGCTGCTAATAGTTTGATCAGCACATATCCTGGATATCGCCTGGCCACTTTAGCACGTGCCTTGAGATCAGAAGCTTCCCTTTCCCCTGAATACAGCCAGATATCTATAATAGTACGAATAATACCCCCAAGATACACTTATAACAGTGCTTTAGAGTGAATCTAAGTGAATTTAAGGATATTAGCAATTAAGGCTCCTTCCTCCAGGACGTTTTCCTTGAATTTTGTTAAGTACTGATAAGACTGAAAAGAGGTGAGTTTTGATTGGCACAGTCGCCTGAGGTTGAGATGCTGGTAGATACAAGACTGGGGTTTAGGAGAGAATTAAAATCATCTTTAAACATTTCTTCATTGTCTGAATCGATCAAAACATTTGGGCCACTGCCGTCTGTACCTTCTTTGGTAAATGTATCTAGTCAAAACAAAGACCAATATTTTAGACAAATAATTATAGCTTTACCTTGTCAAAACCAAGTGGCCTGAAATGTTATCTAAATTTTGAAGATCTGTATGTAACCATTTATAGGTTAAATAACATCAGATGACAAATTTAAATACTGAAAATTCATCATGCTGTGATATTTTTCATTAGCATTAATTGTATATTTAAGAGATGAGATACTGATCAAAAGAAATGATGATTACATTCTCTGAATTAAAATAATGGTAAGAATATGGTCTTAGGGGGAAATGAAACGATTATATAACGATTCGTTACTACAACATAGCACTAATAATCCACTTTTGGGTTTTTTTTCCTTTTCGATAGTCCTAAGTAGGAAGTAAAATTTCTCTTTCTTTGGTCATAGAATCATACCTGTCTAAATAATACTCATCTAGTTTATTTAATATTAAACACGCAAATCTGCTAAAACAAGTAAAAGTAAAATTATATATGGATGAGTCAATAGTAAAGTGAAAATTTGGTAAAATCTGACTAGGTCGTATTTCGTAATCTAAAATGCATTCTTCAGCTTATGGTAGAGGGGTAAGTCTTAGTTTATTTGAAGGGCCGATAGGCGGCAGCAGTTATAATACAATGCGTTTTAAACGTGTACTGTGACGTCACGCATGTAACGTGCGGTTCTCACGATCTGCGAAGAAACTCTTCCACAGCTGCAGCATTTAAAAACCTTCCCACGCGTTTGCACAACATTCTAAAATTCTGTGGAGTTTAAAAGGCTATCCCCTACGGTTTCACTGCCGGAGTTCGACGTTCCTGGATTTCTGCGGGTTAAGCCCCAGTTTCATCCTCACGGACAAAATCAGCGAAACGCCGCCTCCCTCCATCATAAAGATGTCCACCGGGGTCGTCAGTCAGAGTATTCTGACGTTATAGAAGCAATATGTTCTCATAAAAATGTCACCAAATCCAAGACTGTCTGCGAGCACGGAATTCCTCGTTTTCTCCCTCTGAAATCCTGCAATTTTCTAAGAACTGATCGCAACCGGCGAAGGTTCCCAAACTGGTATATATGCGAGACTGCTGTTTTTTTTTTTTTTTTCGAGAGAGAGTCCCTGTAACATCTGGGCCTGAGAGGCCGTGCTGATTTCTGCTCCCCGTAAAGACTGAGCTTACCGATATTAAAATCTTTTGCACCAGTCTGGTGATACTGTAAACTGCTCTAACCAACACTTCTCTTGTTACGTTTTGTGTAAATAAAAGTTAAGTTTTTCGTTACTTCTGGCCTGCTAATTTAAACCACTCGGATACCACGCCAGTTGAACACGTTTCGTTTCAATATGCTACAGCATGTTTAAAAAATTGTGCTTTCTTCTCGGGGTTTTGATTTAAATGGCTGAAACCGCCTCGAGGAATCAAAATACACTTTCCTTGGTGCAATTAAGCAGGAGAAGCAGTTTCGAGACCCATTTAGAATCCACAAAATTAAGATTTTGCCAAAGTCACCTCAAAAGTCATTCTTTTTTTATTTATTTCACTTTGCCTTTGTCCCACCCATATCGGTATGTGTAGTCATGTGTGTTATTATTATTTCCTGAGGTCAATAACGTTGCTCGAAAAAAAATTCAGGGGGGGGGACGCACATTGCCTGAAATAAACATAGATGAGGGTTTTTCTCGGTCAGTGCATTGCAATATTATATGAAGCATCAAAATTTCAATGGGAGGAGCTGATGCTGGACTATTTTAGTTGTACATCAGTTTAAATATAGTGTATGAAAACTTATATGTTAATTTACATGCTTTATGTAACCTGAATTCAGTAAAAGAATATCATTCATTTTCACCGTATCTGTATTCAACCAGTCTAAAAATGATGTGTTTCAGAGATAGATTATTATACTTATTTAATCTTGCTGCAGCAAAAATTTTTTTATCTGGTTTTATGATTTTTCATTATCGAAGCTGCAATACACATTTCATAAAAGAATTGAAAAAAAAATTGTTCCTAAAGCAGAAAAAAAAAATATGAATTAATGAGAATTAATCGTCAATAAATTATAAACAACTTAATATAAGGTAAAATGAAGAAAAGAAATTTTTAAATATTAGTAATAAACAAACAAACAGAAGGAAATTCATTTTCGCAAATCTGAAATTCGTGCAGACATCATTGGATTTCAACAAACGTGTGCACCGCCATTAATACCCGATATTTGAACAAATATAGCTACTGCCTGACTGAAAGCTCCTGATTTAAATAACAGAAATGTGGTACTGCTGTACGTAAAGGGCTGCTAAAAATAACAAGTTTTAGAGTGAAAACATACTATTCTACCATTTATTAAGATTTTGAAGGGAAAGAGAACATTTCAAAGATATTGTTAAGTATCATCCATAAATTGAAACTCGAAATTATGGAGTATTCCGAATCACTAGTGCTGCCATCTATTAACTTAAATAAAAACAAAATGTGTCAGAAAAAAGGGAAAATTCTTTTTTCTGCAATTGTTTTTTGTCTGGTTCTAACTATTTTATTAATATTAACTAAATAGATATAAATATATTACTTACTATTTTTTCCATATTATAAATCATTATTTATTTTTTTTAAAAATTCATTGCAATGTATTTGATTAATAGAGATACATTAAATCATATTTTTCATCTTAAAACGAAAAAAAGTTTCATATTAACTATGAAATAATATTTATTTTTTATTGGAATCATTTACCTTTGAAGTAATTTAACAGAGTATATTTTAAATATTTGATTTACACGTCATTGAGTGTAAAAATAAAACTTTATACGATTATGAATACTAGATGGCAGCACCATACAAGTATTTGAATTATGTTTGTTAGCAGAGAATTTGTAGCTAAATTGATTCAGTTTGGTGATCCAATTCTGTTAATATCTTATAATTGTAATAAATAAATGCATACTGCTGGACTCACAGCTAATTTTAAAAGAAACATTTTTTCTCAACACTAAAACGAACTTTCGGCTCTCCAAATTCGCAAGGGTTAATGGCGCTGAAATCCAGACCAACATTTTTTGTCCTCCAGATCTTATATCTTAATACTGTTTGTTATATCCAACATAAATAATACATAAAGCAATTTAACTTTCTGTAACAGTGTATATTTTATATATTTAAATTTATGTAGGTTAGACAGAGAAAATAAATACAGTACAGGCAAACATGCAATACAACATATGCTTGTTACTCAGGCAACGATAAAATTTTCAAAGAAATTAAAACAGATTTATGTACAGTATAGGGTTGCTTTAACTAACTTGAGTACATTAGACTAATAAAATCACTCTACTAGAATGAAAACTGTTTGGTAGCAGCATTTTTTTTAATAGAAAAAGGTTAGTAAAAAGAAAAAAAAAGTAAAAGGAAAAAAATAAACAAATTTTGACAAACTGTTATAAAAATCAGCAAATTGTAGACGAGTTATTAAACTGTCCAAAAGAAAACAAAAAAAATATTTATAAAAAAATCGTAACGGATTTTTCATAGACAAAATAATGTAGCAGAAAATATTGAAATTAAATCTAAAAGAACATACTAAAGAATATTATAGTACAGTTAATATAGAACAGTTTGAGGAACATTTCTTTTACCGTATTTTAATATTTTTTTGGATAATGTCCAATCGTCTGCCGCATTAGCAAGGAAAAAAAATATTTTTTAGCTATTTAGTTGTTATGCACGTGACGATAAATTAATTTAAAGTACCAGAAAATGAAATCACGTGATCAGCATTTAATAAAATAAATTCTAAAAATTAATCTTTAAAAATTCACCAAAAATCAGAAAATGGAGGTAAAGATTCAAAAAAGATTTCATTTAAAAGGAATTTTTATGATTTTTCTCGTGATATAAATTTTATAACTTCCAGATTATTATTTTAAATACAAACTTGAAAAAGTTATATAAGCAGATTAAAAATCTAATTTTAAAAAATCTAAGAAGAATTTTTCAAAAATCTTTCTTAGTGCACCCCTATACTATAAGAAGAATCGCCATGCAAAATTTCAGCCCTTTAGGTCCAGCGTTTTGGTCTCTGCGTTGTCTGTCAGTCAGTCAGTTACGGATGTGTTTTATATATATAGATAATGAAACAATACCGATGATTTCAGTACACCATATAAGTCAATCATCCCAAAATTCACACAAAAAAGTAAAAGCGAAAAGAAATTAAATGTTGAAAAAATTTAAAATTATATTACGTTGTACAATTATGTCCTGGGTCTCTTTACATTTATTTACTTTACTTCGAAAACCCTCAAAATTTTCCCCAACCTCATGACACTCCAGTTATATTGAAACAATGGAAGGTAACAAAAATAATCAACTGATAAACTATAGGCATACGCTGTTGCCGATTAAACACCAAGATGCATGACCAGCAAAATTTCCACTTTAAAATTCTAAAACGAAATAGTATAACAAAGAAAGAATTGTATTTAACCCTTCAGCGGGCGCGCCAATTTTTGGAACACCGGCAGGCGCGTTAGCACAAAGTGCAACGTCTTTTTCAACCTTGATTATTCCTTTTGTAATAAACTTTTTTTTTCAAACTGAAAATAATAATTCTGCGTTTTATGACAAGCTATACAATGTTGATAATAATGAGATATATTTATAATTAAAGACTAAAGAATACAGATACAATCGTCTTATTTAAAACTGTCCGGTTTATTGGATCCAAAAACAACTTGCGAAGGGATTCCTATTCTGTCCAAAAACCTAAAAAACAATGAGATTGTCCATCTTCGGGATAATCGGTATACCGTGTAATAGCTGCACTTTGGATCGACCACATCAACTCCTGCTTTTGTCGTAATGTAATCCAGTACCAGTGGCGTACGCAAGGGGGGGGTGTTGATGGGGGTTATAACCCCCCCCCCCCCCCATTGGTTCTGATTACATATATTATTTAATTAGGTTTACGCTTTGCACTGATTGCTCAAAACTACTCTTTCATAGTAATAGTTCAGTCAAATTAGCTCAAAATGGCGGCGAATCATGCATTAAATGAAGGGGTTGAGATTTTTTTCAGGAATGTGTAGGAGTCAGTCCCCTGAGCAACGCCTAATAAAGTTCCCTCGATTGCAGGAGCCACGGAGGGGTGGGGTGGGGGTCCAAAGGTCTTTTTTTCAGTTTTTGGCGTTTATCTCGAAAACGGTGGGTTGCACAGACAATTGTCAAATCCAAAAATTAAAGCTTATAAAATTTCCTTCAAAATGGTATATCCATGTTTGTACCCTTAATTAACCGCGTTTGTACCCTTAAGTGTTACCGTTTTCGAGATATGAGCCGTTGAATATAAAAATTTTTCAAAAAAAGTGTTATCGGTTCAGGTATCTCGTCAAACTTTCTCTTCTAACTCTTTCCCCTTCCATTTCTCAGAAAATTCGTGATAGAGAAAGTTGTAGAGCGAAAAATTTCCTTCAAAAATGTATGTAGTTATGCTAATTTATCTTCACCAGGTAAATAGTTAGAGCGTTTTGAAGTTTAGGGGCACTTTTCAACATCGTTTTTGTAAAATGCTCGTCACTCAAGTTTCGTTTCCATGGTCTATAACTCTCTTAATCACTTTGTATGCTGTTTAATTAGATACGTATAGTATTCATAACCCATATAAATAATAAATTATGTATACCTGTAAGCATAATGTATATCTCATAATATACAGAAGAACACTTGTAGTACAAAGGAGGAAGTAAGAAAACAAACCAAAATGTATAAAAGTTGTTCATATAATCAAAAAATGGTTTTCAAAAGTAGGTTCAAACAACAGTTACTTAAAACTTTATTGAGGGAACAGCTCCCTAATGCGTTTAGGGAGCTGTTCCCTCAATAATTTTACAGGGGTATATATTCCCCAGACAATCACTTCTTTCTCAAAAAATGTGCACCCTTTTGGTCACGTTTCTGCTTTCATCGCTTGTACTTTCATCGCTCTGCTTTCGCGTTTCTGCTTTCATCGCTCGTTGTCTATCGCTTATCAGCGGAAACAGAAAATACCAATGTTAATCCCTTAAAAGGGTTTGCCTAACGCTTGGCGGAAAGATTCTCCATTTATCCCCTTCCCCTCATAGAACACAAAAAATAACCCTTTGTCTTATAGCTTTGGCGGAGCCTGCTGGCGACCGCTGGGTCGCCAAATTCCAGATGTTTTCCTCTTCACGTCACGTGACGGGGCCAGCACAGGAGCGAAGGTTTGAATTGCAGAAACAGATATCGTCTTGTCCCTGCCAACTAAGGATGTTTTTACGATTCCAGATTCCGACGCCCAGGCCGAAAGTTCTCCGGCAAATATCGGCGATTCCACCCCGCCCGCCTGATCCTTGCTGACCGGAGATCAACGACTATGTACCTCTATTTGTAATGGCAATAAGCCACTGGCCTTAAGCCTCCTATAACTAACTTAATTTAAAAATAAATCCGAAGTACTTCATATACTCGTGTCTGTCACCTTTTATTTTTTTTTTCAGAATGACCAGCACTGGCCATGTTATATGTATAGCCACTAGATATTAAGATATGAAGTCCTATCTTCCTATGACATTTTTGTGCCACATCTCCCAATTTACTGTCACAGGTACCTGTGATGACTGAGATCATGCTCATTTGGCGGGGCCTGGAACATGAGCAGGATCATTCGTTCCTCAGCTCCAGCAATGTCTCCTGGTGAAGATTTGGAGTCATAAAACACTTTGGTGATGTTTGTTGTTTCATTGGCATGCCGCTGGAAACATTTTACTATTGCTGTTTTGCTTTTACCATAAATCTCTGACGTAGTGTCACATCCTGAGAAACTATGGATTAATAGAATGTACTGGCTGAATCATAAGACCTGAAAATGTTGGGAAGAGTAGAGCCTGTCTTCTGTGTTGCCCCGTCCGGCCTTCATGAAACACACATTCGTGTCTCGTGGGGTGAGTGCCACAAGTAAGACAAGCAGGTCTTACCTATCTATTATCACCACAGTTGAATGAGAGGTGTTTTGCCACCCACCTCTGACAATACTGCAGTCAGCATCTCCTTTGGCTGTAGTAGACTGTATACCTCTTGCACCCAAGGCCTGAAATAACATAGTAATGACATTGGTTTTGTTCCTTTCATTGGAAAGGAAGTTTTCCTGATGAACCGTAGCCACCATGTTCTTATTGAAGTCAATATCCACTGATGTTTTACTTGATGCTCTCCGATGTTGTTCGTCTCTTCCCGTGGAGTTCGTGTCTTCATAACCATAAAAAACCACAGCTGAACTGCTGCCGTAATGGTTGATTATGTACGATACATATTGATCGCAGATGGAGGCGAAGGTGGTGTTGGTGTTCCACTTTACTCTATGAAGCAGGAAGCCGCCATCGTTTACCGTGAAACTGTTCTTCACATTGATGAGTAGATTACATTTTGGGAAAGCATCAGACAGTGCTGACTGTTTGATTTTTCTCATTATCCCCTCGGCGAATAGAGACATAGTGTATGGGGCTAACTCGTACGTTAGAAACTTTTACATCCCCTTCTTTCTTGTTGGTGATCAGAGTTCTTTGAAATATCATCAGAGGCTCTACCACCACTACCTCATCATTAACTTTGAACATATTGCTCATCGCAGCTAAAGGAACGACTGAGTCTTTCTTGGATTGTTTCACTTCTGAGAAATTCATTCCAACAAAAGTGCTCATTGTGCGGGTTCCAATTTCCAAGGCCTGGTAGCAGTTGACGTTACTTGTTCCAATTACTCCCGTTGAAAGTGACATCAAACAATTACGTTCAGCAAAAGGCGGGTGATCAGCCAACCATTGAGCAAGCTTCCTTCTGTCTAGATCATCTCTGGCTATGCGTAATGCTCGAAACTCAACATTTTGTTCTCCTCTTGCAGTATGGACGCCACAAAACATCTCAAGTGAACTACATATTGCTGTAGCTGTGCGTGCTCCCCCAACCCATTTCGCCAACACCGAATCACTAAAGCCTTGCCCACGTGTTAATTCTCCTTCACTCTTCGTGTCACACATGAGTGTCACCTCAATTGCCATACCAGACGACACACTAGCCATTGGTGTTCCAGTTCTGTTGACAGTGAAGTATCCACGATCTATAAAATCCTGTTTAAGTTGAAGGTGGCGAGTTGTTAGTCCCAGCATGTGTTGTACATATAGGTGAGTATATTTTGCATAATGAAAATTCCCGCTGGCATGGAAGTAAGATATCATCAGTTGGGCGCATGTCATATGATCTTCCGAGTTGCGCTGTGCTGCAATGAATTTTTTCATCAACACCACCATTTCAAAGTACTGGACCCACAAAGCTGCTGTTGGCCCATTACCTTTGAGACGTGACAAATCGTTGCTAAATTTCCACTGAATGCTGGCAAGGGAGGTATTTGTGGAAATGTGTTGTGGAGTAATTTCTACTGAGGTCTGAAGTAACGGAACTACTTCTTTTTCAAATGGTGTGATATCTAAATTTTCCAAAATAATCTGAGCTAAAGTGACACTTTTATGCATTTTGGTTTGTTTTCTTACTAACTCCTTTGTACTACAAGTGTTCTTCTGTATATTATGAGATATACATTATACGTACAGGTATACATAATTTATTATTTATATGGGTTATGAATACTATACGTATCTAATTAAACAGCATACAAAGTGATTAAGAGAGTTACTGACCATGGAAACGAAACTTGAGAGACGAGCATTTTACTAGCAAAATGTTGAAAACTACCCCTAAACTTCAAAACGCTCTAACTATTTACCTGGTGAAGATAAATTAGCATAACTACTATATACATTTTTGAAGGAAATCTTTCGCTATACAACTTTCTCTATCACGAGATTTCTGAGAAATGGAAAGGGAAAGAGTTAGAAGAGGAAGTTTGACGAGATAACTGAACCGCTACCACTATTTTTGAAAAATTTTCATATTCAATGGCTCATATCTCGAAAACGGTAACACTTGGGTACAAATATGGATGTACCATTTGGAAGGTAATTTTATAAGCTTTAATTTTTGGGTTTGACAATTTTCTGTGCGACACTCTGTTTTCGAGATAAACGCCGAAAATTGAAAAAAGTGACCTTTGGACCCCCACCCCACCCTCCGCGGCGCCTGAAATCGAGGGGACTTTATTAGGCGTTGTTCAGGGAACCAACCCCTACACATTCCTGAAAAAATCTCAACCCCTTCATTTAATGCGAAATGAAAACCTAATTTGACTGGACTATAACTCCCCCCCCCTTTGAAAATTTCTGCGTACGCTGCTGTCCATTGCAATCGCTGGTTTACCACGGTTAAATCACGACTGCCAATGAATGGAAAGGAATACATGGGTCAAAAAATCAGACCTGCGTTAGAAAGGGTCTAGCTATAAATAGAAACTGCTTAGAACATTCAAACCTTACACGTAAAAATAAACCATTCAAACTTACGAAAATATTGCACTTTGTACACGAGCGCGCCCGCTGAAGGGTTTGTTTTGCTTTACCTCAGATTTCAACAAAGCGGATTTGAACACGAACTGCAAAATTCAAAATGACTGCAACATAGAAAAAGGCTAGTTTGTTTTAAACCTTCGGCAGAAGATTTTTTTGGAAAACCTGACTCTTGCGAATGCGGTTCGGTACAGACTACGGAACACTGTCTGAAAGTATGTGACAGATGGAATGATCCAGCACGTTCCAAACTTCCTAGAGCAGTGTTGAATGGGCCGGCTAACCAATTTTATTTGGACTATTATTGCCGTAGATTCATAACGATTGTAATGAAAGACCTATTAGCTGAACATTACTCTTTTCAGGGTACCTCTCCTTCCTAAATTTGCTGGGAATAACGAAATTTGGCCTACATTTATTATTTATTATTTATAACTATAATGGTTATGCTTATATTGTTTGTAAAGGTGCTTTTTTTGACTTAAAGTTAAGTTTATAATTCTGGTCTGTTGTTTATATTTGAAAGTAAATTTTGTATTTTTGCATAGTGATTCTATAAATTGTAGCAATTGTATATATATGAATTTGTAGTTGGATGTATTTGAGCTTATCTCGTGTACTGAGCTGTGAGGCTTTTGAGCTTTGCTGTTTTGAATTATGAAAGAAATATAATTTAATTGTTGAAATTTGTAAGCCATCGCACCTCTAGTCGTCAGTCATTACTTACCGAATACCTTCGGGCATGGCCGGTATTGCTTTTGGATTATTAAACCTTCGGCAGAGGAGAAGAAAAGTTTTTTTAACGAACACTGTACTAGATAAGGAGAATTTTGGAGATACCCCATATTTTACCGTTAAATTTCTTGTGGAAATCCAATGCAATTTTTTTTAACTTTCGGATAAGGACAGTTTTGAAACCATCCGCCTAGTATACAAATATAGATTAAGGTGAGCATAGACAGGGAGTACTAGAGCCAGTGCGGATTTAGAAATTTTGAGGCTCTAAGCCAAATTTCTTTTGGGGTCCCCCTCCGATTCATTTGAAAGCAAGAAGAAAAGTATAAATTTTTACAATCTATGGGGTAACCCTTTAATCATGTACGTTTTACCGTTTACATGAAAACATTTGTTGTGGAAGTGTTTTACTATATTTTTGTTAAATTTAATTTACAAACTAATAAGATTTATACATCGGTCTGAGCTTCGCCTTGATACGTTGTAAATAAAGTTCATTATAAATATTACAATTATTATTTATTAAATAAATTTTCCCTATTTCTATTTTAAAACAAAGTCATTTTTTTGGTTTATAAGTATTTTAGATTAGCTGAGAAAAACACAAGGTAAAATATTTTTAATTTACTCCCGGGCAAAACAAGACCCTCGAGTTTGCAGCCCCTAAGACTCTGCCTAGTTGGTCCAGTTCTAAATCCGCTACAGACTGCAACACAAAATAATATACTTGTTATTGTAATCATCGTAGAAACACATAGTTTCTTATTATACTCCAAGAACTCTGTAACGAGCTTTAAGCACAGAAAAAAATACGCCTTTAGAGAAACCTTCCTACAGACGAGGCGGTTGGGTGCATTTCTATAAGTTTTACGTAAGCATGAATTTCAAAATACCCCAGTCAAAATAGACCCGATTTTGACGAATGGCTAAAAAAAATATGAAAGTTTTGAAATTTGGTGGAGATGTTTGTTTAGGCATGCTAATGAACATACTAAAAGTCCCCACCGATCAGACTTGAGCTTTCGCCGCCATCTTGGAAAATGTGTACATTTTTTGGTTTTCTGGAAATATCTTTAAAAATATTGATTTTATAAAAAATAATTAAATGCAAAAATTAAAGAGCATTAAAGTATGAACAAAAATCATTCATAACATTTTTTTATATGTCTAACAGGAACAAAGATAATTGACTTTGAAAAGAGCGCACTATCATACCTGGGACGCGCAAGCGCGGTTCCCCATAGCGGTGGGGGGAAATACCCGCGCATGTGCATACCATAATTGGCCAAATTAGTTTTACACTAAATGGGAAGGTTTTTTGTATTTTTCCAAATAACTAGGGAAATATTAACTTTACATAAAAAAAGTTTATTTCAAAAATTAAAAAACATTAAATTATATACAAAAACGATTTTATACATTTTTGTCGTAAACCTAACAGGAACGAAGATATTGACTATAAAATGCACGTTGATAATGGAGGTAGCTTCTACAAAAATCAATGCACAAAAAACATATATGATATTTTTTTATAAGTCTAACACGAACAAAGATAATTGACTTTGGAAAGAGCGAACTATCACACCAGGGACGTGCATGCGTGGGTGCCCATCGCGAATGGCTGGAAGACACGCACATGTGCAAACCGTAAGGCGCCAAATCGGTCTTACCCTAGTATTTTCCTAGCTAGTTAATAGTTAGTCACCGTTCCGTGTGCGTCTGTGAACAATGGCTGATACGGATCTATGTTTTATATGTAAAAAATTAATGTCAAATGATGATTTCTTGAATGTAGGAGAAAAGGGGGATCGACGCTTTAAGGGGATGGTGGACCTTTCAAAACGATTTTTGAAATTTTTACCACAGAGATATGAAATTTTGTATTTATATTCATTAAAGTATAATAATATTAAACACCTTATAAAATTTTATAAATATTTTTAAAAAAATATTTTATAATTAAAAAATTTAAATTAAATTACCCTTCTTTAAAATGCTCCTTGCGACTCAATTTTAAACTTTTCCCCTTAATTTTACATTTATATTGCTTATAAATACTTTCTGAACAAAGTTATGTATTTTTTTGTACTTTCGTTGAATAGTTAATTTTTAGAAAATATTGTTATGCTTGTACTCTGAATTTTCGCGAAATTTTTGTACTTTTCTACACTAAAGTTAAACTTTTATAACCTAAATAACCTCAAATCCTAAAATGGATACATAAATTTATTTTGATGTATTACAGGAATCTTTATTATAAATTTCATAAAATTTCGTCAAAAATTATGACGCGAGGAGCATTTTAAAAACTTGCAAATCTGGAAATTTCTCATTTTGAGAAAAAGTCATTTAAAAGATAATTTTTTATCTCCCTTTAATACTTACTACTCTAAAGCCACCAATTTTTCATTTTTCTTTTCACTACACATTTTAAATGCATTTCATTCCAATATTTACATATTTTAAAATATTAATACACCCCCAAAAAAAATTCCAATTTTTGCTCGATTTTTGGTAATTTGAAAGTCCACCATCCCCTTAAAGAGAGCTAGTGGCCAAAGAAAAGACAATAAGCATGAACAGTTGGAACATTTAAAATATATTTCGGTTCATTCGTTGTGTCGGAGAAAATACACCAGACCAGGAAGTATAAAAGTTGATTTGAAAAGAAATGCAGAAATCGCGTCAACATCCCAAAGTGAAGAGCGCGCGGTAAGATTATGATCTTTGTTACCTCAGTTCGATTTTCGAACAAAATGTCTCTTTTGTAAGGCAGTGATAGACGAAGAATTCAAAGCAAGACAAAAGAAATAACCAACTGACAGGCGAAGAACTATATACGAAGTTAGGAGTCTCGAAATTAAAAACAAAATTCTTGAAGCTGCAGAGATTAGACATGACCAGTGGGGAGAGGAAGTTCAGTGTCGTATAATAAACGTTGCTGATTTAGTTGCAGATGATGCTATTTATCACCATTATTGCTTCATGACTTTTTTTCTACACACTGCACCAATCAGAAAGAGTGGGCGGCCTGAGTCGGATTACGTCTCAGCAGCCGTAGACGAAATATCCTTCTTCCTTGATAATAATTACGACTGTCAATTCTCACTACCCGAACTCAAATCTCAAATTACAGGGCTAGTTCTAGACGACATCACTTTGAGAAATAAGTTGAAACAAAAATACGGGGATGGCATTATTTTTGCTTCAAAACAGTTACTGTCATATGTTTACGTAATACTGGAATGAAAGTTTTATCAGACTCTTGGTACGACAAAAGGATACGAAATGATCGTGAAGAGCGTCTATGAATAGTACAAACTGCTGCAGCCATAATAAAAGAAGATATCCAGACACCAGTTTATGACACTCATTGCTACCCTCCAAGTGATAACTTTTTCAGAGATGTGAACAAGGGCATTCCAGAAAGCCTAAAATCTTTTTTGGAGCACTTGATTATTAAAAAAAAAACTAAGGCGGAAAAAAGTCACTTCAATAGCTCACGTCATTATATCAGCGCTGGGGCCACGATCATTTATGTCCCCTCTGCTCAATGGTCTTGCTTTATTTTTGTACAAAAAGTTCTGTTCCAAGAATTTAATAACAATGCTCTCGAATTTGGGATTTTGTTCTTCTTACTATGAAGCCCAAACACTTGAGATGTCAGCCATAAATCATTCGCAACCCCTTGCATTGCCCCTAACGCAATTGCTTGTTTTACTCCAGTGTCAGCAGTGGAACCTGGGACGAAGATAAAAAAATTATAAGAAATTACATCCGCATCGACCGTAGGCAAAATGGGAATCATTCCTCTGGAAACGTTTGAAAATTTTCGAGGGCCTGGGTTACAAACAATTACTATCGAAGATTTGAATGTCTTAAATCCTTTAGCGGAAGATTTACCACTGCCTAAACCATCTGATATCTCCTGGATGTGTGCTAAGTGGTTAGGTCTTCCACAGATACCTGAATGGAAAGGATTTTTCCATTGTATAACCAGAAACCAGCCTTGTGAAAAGACCAAAGTAATACCCCTTCCTTTTGTTAATTCACCACCAAGCAAGTATGACACCATTTTCACTGTGCTGAAATATGCTGCCCAGCAGTGTGTTAAAATGCACCAAAAGTCTTGCATACTCACGTTTGACCAACCACTGTATTTTAAAGCTCGAGAGATAGTCGCAGCAACATCCAATCCATTATTATCAAGTTGTATTGTGAGGCTTGGTGGATTCCATCTTTTAATGTCATTCTTAGGCTGCATTGGGTACATAATGGCTGGAAGTGGGTTAAAAGAAATACTCACGTTGATTTATGTACCTACGTCAGTAGAAAAAATGTTGTCTGGCCATGCATACGCTAGGGCCGTCTGAGCTCATTTATTGACCCAAACAGCTTTAACAAAAATAATTTTTGACGGCATGGACATATTGGATTTGGAATGTAAAAATCTCCGTGAGTTGTTTCGAGATTTTGCTACTGAACCACCATCGCAAGAAACCTTAAACGCACACACTCAAATACGAGCCATCGAAATTAAAATGAGGAATACTTTGAAGCACCTGAAAAAGAAAGGCCCAACTGCCTGTGGGGCTGGAAGCGTCAAGAGAAAATTCTTGTGCC
Source organism: Dolomedes plantarius (assembly GCA_907164885.2). Lineage (NCBI taxonomy): Eukaryota > Metazoa > Arthropoda > Arachnida > Araneae > Dolomedidae > Dolomedes > Dolomedes plantarius. Next base: position 44,823,217 of record OU015496.1, read on the forward strand.
CATCACAACTATGGATGCAGTAGCTCCCGATTCAGTTTTAAACATGGTGTTTTGCAACTGTAAGACTGACTGTGGAGTAAGATGCGGATGTCAGAAAGCAGGCATCAACTGCACAACGGCCTGCAACAATTGCAATGGGGTATGTCAGAATGGCATCAGCCCTGTTGATGATGACGATCGAATGAAAGAAGTTGATGAATGGGCCGATGCTAGCGGATCCATAGACGATCTATACATGCCTGACGAAGGGGAGAATCCCGTTACCGAAAAAAGGACGTAAATCCTGAAGTAGGTAAGCTTGAACAATTATTCGCAATGGAAACCTGATAGTGAATACCCCCAAGTTTACTACATTCATGTATAAAATTAATAATGATTAATTATCTACATAGCCAAAAACATTAAAGTCTATTTTCTTGTGTTTAAAGAATGCCGAAATGTGGGAGAGGTTAGAAATTCAAAGAAGAGCGCCTACAACGAGACTTTGGGCATGGACTCCATTATCAACGCGCATTTTATAGTCAATATCTTCGTTCCTGTTAGGTGTACGGCAAAAATGTATAAAATCGTTTTTGTACATAATTAAATGTATTTTAATTTTTGAAATAAACTTTTTTTACGTAAAGTTAATATTTCCCTAGTTATTTGGAAACATACAAAAAACCTTCCCATTTAGTGTAAAACTAATTTGCTAATTATGGTATGCACATGCGCGGGTATTTCCCCCCACCGCGATGGGGAACCGCGTCCCAGGTGTGATAGTGCGCTCTTTTCAAAGTCAATTATCTTTGTTCCTGTTAGACATATAAAAAAATGTTATAAATGATTTTTGTTCATGAGTTAATGCTCTTTAATTTTTGTATTTAATTATTTTTTATAAAATCAATATTTTTAAAGTTATTTCCAAAAAACCAAAAAAGTGTACACATTTTCCAAGACGGCGGCGAAAGCTCAAGTCTGATCGGTGGGGACTTTTAGTATGTTCATTAGCATGCCTAAACAAACATCTCCACCAACTTTCAAAACTTTCATATTTTTTTTAGCCATAAAACCTATTTTGACTGGGCTAAAAGAGAATCTTCAACGAATCAGACAAAGCCAAACCAAAAAAATTATTAGGAGTTCATAGAAGTTGACGAAGGTTATAGTATTGTAAACTCACGATTAAAAACGAAACTGCTCCAGCTGCTCAAAATGATTTATAAATAGATTAAGAGATAAAATAAATTATATCAGTGCTATTCTATGTGATGTATAATATAGTATTAGTAAATTCCTAATTGTTTTAAAGAAGTACGAATTCAGATGCACTATTCGATGCCTGCATATGTGTTATACTCTGTAACCAATATATGTCTACATATGTGTTTACTTTGTGCAATAAATTCGATTTCAGAAGCATGCAGTCTATCTTTATATTCTAAATCATTGTGAAAAAAATTAATGTACGAAAAACCTTTATTAAAAACCTGTTGCAAATCCCTGCTTATTATGAATGAGTTTTCCGAGTTAAGAATATTACTTTTCGGGCTACACACAAATTGTTCTAGATCATCTAATGTCTTTTTGCCACCCAAAAGAACACTGATAAAATTCGACCAAAATTTCTACGTATCATCTGTCTAATCCAAAAAATGTACTGTATATGAAAGCAATTTGAGTTGTGCTGCTAATCCCGTCATGAACTCGAAATCCATTAAACAGAATCAAAAGGGATGTCTGTAGCTTTCTTCGTGTATAAAGAAAATATGATGCGTTTCTGCCGCACAAGCCGCTCTCTGCAGTCATCAACCTACAACCGCAAATTATGTTAATCTCTGACGCACCAAGACAAGCAATTATCTGCTTGTTTGACTGGTGCTTAAGCTTCAAATAAGGCAGATCGACTTTGAAAGCTTCCACAAAAGAAATATAATGTACATGCAAAAAACTGATTTATTAAAGGAATTTAGATAAGTACAAATGCAATCCTCCACAGTTCATACTCCAGTCGAAATGAAATAACAGCACCGGCATACCACTTGGCCCAACTACTTGCGTTCCCCGGACGGCAACTAGAACACTGAAATGTCGACTCAACCCCTTTCTATTTGAAATTCAAATTAGAACTGTGACGTCACAAGTGCGTGTTCGGAGTGAAGGAGCAAAAGTGCAGGAAAGTAACTAAACAAATAGAGAAAGAGCAAATAACCCTAGGGTGGAAAATATGTAAAGAATGTGCACTGGACGTTGTGACGTCACACATGCATCGTGTTGGTTCTCACGACCTGCGAAGGCCCTAACACAGCTGCAAGATTAAAAACACATCCACCGCATTCTAAACTCCTGTGGAGGGTTAAAAACTATACCAGCGGTTCCCGACAAAAATTCCTATCCTGGAAAGTTAAGTCCAGGCATATCGATTCCTGTGAGAACGCGAGAGATATCTGGACGAAAATCATATCTCAGTGATTCTGACACTACAGCAGTCATAAAACTTTTCGAAATGATCGCCGAGAGTCAAGGCTGTTATCGTCCCTCCTTCCCCCTTCTCGAGTGCTGACAACTTCCAAGAAGATACCCGCCAATAGTGAAGAATTCAAGCAGAATATATATGCAAGACCCTGTTTATTTTCAGGGCCCTTGTAACATCTGGCTAGACTGCCGCACGTTTTTGATAGCTCCTACGGAAGCTAAACTAGTCTCGGAGCGCCGCTGTTAAATTACTCTTGCACCTGAGTCTCAATCTACTGTATTGTTTCAAATTTAAATTGTTCTTCTCTGTTGTTATTAAAATTTATTAGGTTTATTGTTAATTCTGGCTTATCTTGTATACCACTCGGACTATTGCTTTTACTTTGCCACGAAACCATTCGAACGCCTCATTTTATCCTCAGTACGCCACAACGTCATAAATATCCCCGCCAAAGAGGACGCCCGTAAACAGGCGAACACATGATTGGGATTAAAAGTGTAAATTTAGAACCACTGCTGTTATTTTTAACATTAGCAAATTCTCTTTCAAGGAAAATACAAAGACTTATAATTCAACAATGTTACCTCAGAATGTTTTACACTCCGGATCTACCTTAGGATATATTTTCACATACCGCTGAATCCGAGTAGTTCTTCCGGGAATCCTGAAGAAAAATACATCAGTAATTTGGTACGAAGTACAGCGCACGTACATGACCTTTTGATACAACAGAAAAACGATAAGAGTACTCTCGGCCGAGTGTCCCATTTTATTCGCTTCGTTGTTACTATGGTAATTAGGGTTAGTATTAGCAAAAGGCACGTCCTCCCTGTTTGCATATGGTTGAAAGCCATAAATTTCAACAGAACACAAAGACGACTCATAGTCACTATAACACGAATGAAACTGTTTAAAATGTTTTTTTCCACCACGACAGCACAACGAAATAAAGATATTTTGTTTCAACTACAAATGAAAACTGTCTAAATTTTTCCCAGACGGACAAAAAAAAAGAGTACTTCAGCTCGTCAAGCCAACATTCCTAAAACTTCAGTCAACACACATGAAACTGTACACATTTACTTATCTTAATATTATATAGGAACTGCTCCCAGGTGGGTCACTCGTCGACTCGTTTTACCCTGTCGAATGCTTCTCAGTGCTGTGGGATTTGTCATGATCTTCCGTTCTCAAGTGATCCAAGGACGAGCAAAAGCATCTGAGGGACCATAATGCAATTCCTAGGACATCCGAAGAGATCATTGCAGTGATTCATGCTGTGAGGTCCGCTTTCTGTGTTCAGATATACTGCATCGTCTGAAACTTCGATCGAAGATTTTGGTAATTCCAGGGGTAAAGTAGCACGGAAGTGTCCATTGCCCGAGAATCGTAACTAGATCTGTCCAGCTATTACTTCTCTATGGTACGGTCAACGCGTTGGATTGGCTTGCTCCCGTCTCCGTCTGCCAGTTTTCCCAAAATTCTTGGTTCTTTCGTTGACTCATTAGGCTCTCCATCGGTCGTTACTCCAGCAGACCAAGAAATACGGTTTTGCTTACTACAGGGTATCGGGTATATATGTATATATATATATATATATATATATATATATATATATATATACACTCATGGACATATATATATACACTCATTTTATGCCAATACGTGGCTGTTTCGCACGGTTTTCTTAACTTCTTTGCTCGCTCCCCATTTTTTTTTTGAGGAGTGTATATATACATATAAAAATAATTGTGTATTGAATTTTTTTTCTGAATAAATCAAAAGTAAAAAATATAAATTTTTTAAAATCTGCTTGTTATTTATGTTTTTACATGTTTTTACTTCATTTCATGCTTTATAAATTCGAAAAATATATGTGGTTTCAAAGAATGATGCACGGTTTTGTTACAAACACTTAATTAACAATCGGGAGACATTTGGAAGAAATCGAAAGAAAATAAAGGTGCATGGAGCATTCTGAAAAATTCTAGCAATTTTGGAAGAATTTCTTGAAACACGGGTCTCATTCTTCCCCAAAATACACTCATGGACAAAATTAGCTCACCAAGAAATAATTGCGGGGTCGTAACGAAACTTGCAATGCAGGTACATGTCGGGGAGATATGCAAATGATTAGAAATGCAGCGTGATTGCGTATTATAGCCGGTAGAGGGCGTTGAACATCGTACTCTGTGGAGTATAAAACAGGTAACCAAAGCTTGTTTGAGTGTGCTGAATCATTTACAAAGGAAGAGCTGAGATAGACATGCCATTACGCCGTGTTCGAAGACAATATAAGCAGTTGTCGCAGTTTGAGAGGGGGAGAATCGTCGGGATGATGGAAGCTGGGTGGTCAGCTAGGCGAGTAGCTCGTCAATTAGACCGCTCTGATTGTGTTGGGACCAGTGGACCCGAGAGATGTCATGTACACGAAGACCAGGCTCAGGAAGCCCTCGACAGACCAGTCGTCGAGAAGACCGCCACATCGTAAGAAATGCACGCGTACAGCCAACTGCTTCATCGGCCGCCATCCAGGCACACATAGCACCTTCACTAGGGGCCTCTGTGTCTTCTCGAACCATACGAAGGCGCCTGACTGAAGGACAGTTGGTATCGCGGCGCCCATTACGTTTGCTGCCCTTGACGCCCACCCATTGACGCCTCCGTTTGGAGTTTTGCCGCGCACGAGGAAACTGGACTGCAGTGGAATGGAACCAGGTCGTCTTTAGCGACGAATTCAGATTTAATCTCGGCAGTGATGACAATCGTGTTCGTGTGTGGAGAGCCCGTGGTGAACGCTTCAATCCTGCCTTTGCTGTACAGCGACACATCGCTCCCACAGCTGGTGTGATGGTATGGGGTGCCATTACCTACAATACACGGTCACCCTAGTATTGTTCCGTAGCACTATGACAGCCCAGCGGTATGTTCATGAAATCCTGCAACCACATGTGTTGCCACTCATGCAACGGCTCCCAGGAGCCATTTTTCAACAAGACAATGCTCGGCCTCATACGGCAAGGGTGTCACGAGACTGTCTACGAACTGTTACTACCCTTCCTTGGAATGCTCGATCCCCAGATTTGTCTCCAATCGAGCTTATCTGGGATCATTTGGGACGACGAGTTGGGCATCCCACGAGTTTGAACGAACTAGAGGCAAGGTTACAGCAAATATGGAACAAAATGTCTCAAGACATCATACAGAACTTGTATGACTCAATGCCCGATCGTATCGCATCGTGCATTCGCGCTAGAGGGGATCCAACGGAGTATTAACTCCTCCGTTCTTTTGCCTTTTTCTCTGAAATAAATTATCCTTTTTCTTTGATTTTCTTATCATTTACTTATATCAAAGTAGTCATTACGTATGTAAAATTTCGTTTCATTTTGACGACTCCTTCTTGGTAAGCTAATTTTGTTGTCCATGAGTGTATATATACACTGAAGTGCCACTGAATTAGGGATAGCAAAGCATATGCTAATTGTGTAGCGCTGCGCATCATGTATGCGCAAGTGAGGGCGCTGTGGTAACTCCATATATAGCACGTACTGTGGTTGTTCTGAATTAGTTGTTGGAATTGCCAGTGGGTAAACTGTCTGATTTAGACGCCTTCGATCGCAGACAAATCGTAGGTGCGCTACGCATGGGCCATTCAATGAATGGTCCATGCGTCCCGAATCGTCAGACAGCTAGGATTTTCAAGGTCGACAGTGTCAAGAGTATACCAAGAATACATGGATGGTGGAAAAAAACTAGCGATCGGGCAAACTGCAAAGGACAATTAGCCTTGACAGTGCGTGGTGAGAGACGGCTCAGGCGTATTGTACGTAGCCAGCGAAGCCAAACATTAGCTCAAATTACCACCCAGTTTAATGACGGTGCCAGTCGTACAGTCAGTAAACGGACTGTGCAACGCTCGCTTCACCGTATGGGTTTCGGAAGCCGACGACACACGAGAGTACCATTGCTCTATACTCGCCATCGGGCTGCACGTCTTGCCTGGGCAAGAGAGCACAGAGACTGGAGTGTAGAGGACTGGAAACGAGTAGCATGGAGTGATGAGTCTCGATTCCGACTACTTAACGCCGACGGGAGGCTGAGAATATGGCGTCAGGCTCATGAAGCCATGGATCCTGCATGCCTGGCTGGAACTGTACAAGGGCATGGTGGCTCAATCATGGTCTGGGGTGTTTTTTCGTGGCACAGTTTGGGATCTTTGATGCGTGTACCAACCTCCCTCAATGCTATTCGGTACGTAGAGTTTTCTGGGTGATCACCTCCATCCGTTTATGCTGTTCTGTTATCCGCACGGTAATGGAGTTTTCCAGCAAGACAACTGTACCTCTCACAAGTCCCGGTTGGCTACTGGCTGGTTGGATGAGCATTCCTCTGACTTCTCTGTCATGAATTGGCCACCTAGAAGCCCAGACTTAAGTCCTATTGAGCATCTTTGGGATGTTTTGGAACAAGGCGTGAAAGGCCATCACACAGCCACAAAGAACCTTACTGAATTATGGACAGCTTTAACCAATCTTTGGCAAGCCATTCCCGTGGAACGTTTCCAGAAACTTGTTGAATCTATGCCTCGTCGTGTGGCAGCCGTTATCAAGGCCAGAGGAGGCCCAACTCGTTACTAGCTAGGTATCCCTAATTCAGTGGCACTTCAGTGTATATATATATATATATATATACACCCGATTCTCTTTTTGTAAGGGGGATACGTTCCAGAGACTACCATGCCAAAAAAGGGTATAAAAAAAGATACAGTGATCATATAAAAACGGGAGATATGTTCCATTCAAATATACTTGGTAAAATATTGTTAATTTTAATATGAAGTTTGGATGGGATAGACTGAACTTGAATAAATATGTAAGAGCATATCTACAAATCTTATTTTAATTATGTTTATACGGGTTATTTTTTTAAATTGAAAAAGTGCGGTAGTCGCAAGTGGTCAAAAGTAAATTGAATTTTTTTTTTAAATTTATAAATGCATACATATAACATAATCATTCCGTCATTCAGTATCACTACTAGACAATAAACGTTCTCGTTTTCTGATTTTTTCGGTGTCAAAAAATTTACTCTCGTGACTGGATATATTGAGTGGCGATATATCTACAAGTGTATCTTGATTAAAATTAACATTAATTTTTGTCTCACTGGTTTGAATACAAATTCGGTTATCAAACGCTGTGAATTTATTTTTTTAGTTATTAATATCATTCTTCATAACGTGCCATAACCAATTTTAAATCACGTTACCATTGCACAGCTCGTTGGTCATTGATATCATTTGTAAGGAAATGATTGCCAAGTTTATTAGCTAGTTGGAAGCCTTCTAGAATTGTACTTTCAGGTAGTGGACCTATTCCTTCATAATCACTTCTATGAACTAACCTGGAACCATCTCCATTCTATGAAATAACCTCTGATAACATTGCACGCAATATTTTTATATTTATTTTAAGATTTTTTAATCATGTCAAAGTAAAAATAAAATACTCTACAAAAATCGATTCTTTTTCCTGGACAGTGTTATTTCAAACCCGAGCAAAAAGAGAATCGAGTGTATGTATATATAAATATACACAAAAATTTACCATATGTTTCGCGCGTTGTCTTAATCTTACGTCTAAGGTATGACAAAAATAATTCAGAATTATTAACTATGAAGTAGTCCAATCTCTTGAACAGTGTAAGGTATACACAAGATTCGATTCACAAGAATCGAACTTTTGAGTGAATTAAAGAAGCTGCTTCAGATATGCTAATTTTGGCATACGCGCTTAGTATAAATACCACGCAGCGCCATTAATAAAAAAAAAGGAGTTGTTGTTAAGGTTGAAAAGGTGTTATCCTGCGCTAGTGCTTTACGGGCCAGAAGTTTAAGTGGCAGTACTGCTGGTTTGACTTACTGTTCGTGAGTATAAAATTATATTGTTCTTGAAAGCTGTATTTACATTCCGTACAAGTAGTACGCATGCTTATTGCTGTAAAAGCCAATTATATGTGCAGCGAATTCAATAAACATTATTTCATGTATAAACTGTGTTTGTATATAATTCATATAGAGTGCCACTTCAAATTATATACACCCAAGTCTGGGTAGAAGTGAGCATAGATTCTCTATACTGGCGCCCGAAAAATATATATACCCTGGTAGTTAGCGTTAAATTTGTAACGAAGAACATAATTGAAATTAAAAACTGTGTACTGTGTACGTATATTGATAAAATTGTTGCAAGTACTTATATACTATTTAAAAAATGAGTGTTGTAGAACAAAATCCTGCTGGAAATTTTCCTCGGGTAATTATGGTTCAGCAAATTGCGCCATTCGAAGCCACATTCAATGGCGGCCCCTCAAGCCAATTCCTAAAGAAAATTGAGCATTACTTTCAGCAACAATGCACCCCAGAGGGGGATAAACTTAAAATTGCTCTAGCCGCTTTAAGAGGTAGTGCATATCAGTGGTACACGTGTATGAAAAGCAGTAATCTGATTTTTGACTATTTGTCATTCAAGCAACAGTTTCTTAGTGTTTTTCCAAAGACCTTTAATCAAAGTGAAATTGAAGCGGAAATTTATTCGCTAAGGCAACGTGAAGGTCAGTCTGCATTAGATTTTGCTATGGAAAAGATTTCCAAGTGTGAGGAATATTTAGAGGGAATGACGGAAGCGATAATCTTAAAAATAGTTATCCAACGTTTGAAGCCAAGTGTTCAAGATTTTTTAGATAATCAAACAATTACAAGCAAGGTTACCCTCCTTCAAGCTTTAGCTAAATATGACAATAGACATTTCTTCGCTACCCCTCACCGTCATTCAGGTACGAGAAGTTTTATACAGCCGCGCCAAAATTTTTCGCGAGTTTCAAACCAGCAGCGTAAGCAGTACCGCAGGCAAAATAATAGAAGCGCACGGCGTTATAATGAAATTAGTGCACTTAAAGAAAATATGGAAGCACCTTACTTGCACTGGCAAGTTGATTCACATGATATGGTTCAACCTGTTGAAACTGTGTGGTCAAATGTATTAATTTGTCCGAGCAGTAATCATTATTTTGAGAATAGTGAAAGTCAGGGTATTTTTGTGGCTTATAAAGAAAGTGAGTCTAGCTGGAATGATGAGGTAATTCCAGTACAAGTGTCTGAAAATAGGGCCGATACTAATGCTAGTGGTTTAGAAAATAAATCATCTGACACTTCTATTAATGCCTATACTCTAAAAGGTACGGAGAAAAGTAAAGTGTGCACTACAAAACCTCCATCTAAGGATGAACGTGGCACACATAAGGTACACAAGGTTATGAAAAGGAAGAATGACAATTTTAAAGCTCCTTTGCATAAGTACAGGAAACGCAAGATATCTGCCGCCCAGCAAGGTTGGCCTCCTCCCAAGAGACCTCCTGTCCATCGTCAAGCCAGACCAGCGCCTCAGGACCTACGACCTGCTGCACGAAGGATGACCACACGGTCAACGAACCCCTTTACTAGGACTGCGACCATCAAGAGAGGTTCAGCGGATTGGACAAACTGGTGCAGTGAAGTTGCTGCATTCATGAGGAACAAGTCTTGTATCAATTCTCTTATTCTAACTCCCACCCTTTAATAAAATCGAACCAAATTGGTTTGAAGTTCCCCATTGTATATACTGTGTAAACATTTTGAGGGGAAGTGGTGAGGCACTGAAAAAAAACGGTATACTGTTGTTTTATAAATTTTTGAAGGGGACATGTAGTGAAAAAAAAATACATACTAACTACAGATAACAAACAACTAACATACTAACTTCGCAAATCATAACACATGTACATTATAAATTGGGGGAGAGCAGATACAGTCAAGAAATGTCATGCTGTGCAATTGTGTTGTCACTTTTAATTAAAATAGATATTTTAGGGCGCAGTTGGCCAGCCCAGTATCCGCAACTCTGCAAATCCACTGTGTAATGGTGTCACCTGGACCCTTCGGGGTTAGTTTTGTAAAATGGTAGTGGCGTTTTTCCCCCACACAACGTGTGGAAGGTTTTTTGGCTTTGCCACCCATTATGTAAAAAGTCAGACCAGCACACGTTTTCAATTAGTTAACTGAAGCCGTTCAGACCTCAGTTACCTAATTTTTTTTTCGAGGGAGGCCAGTGTAAGGTATACACAAGATTCGATTCACAAGAATCGAACTTTTGAGTGAATTAAAGAAGCTGCTTCAGATATGCTAATTTTGGCATACGCGCTTAGTATAAATACCACGCAGCGCCATTAATAAAAAAAAGGGAGTTGTTGTTAAGGTTGAAAAGGTGTTATCCTGCGCTAGTGCTTTACGGGCCAGAAGTTTACGTGGCAGTACTGCTGGTTTGACTTACTGTTCGTGAGTATAAAATTATATTGTTCTTGAAAGCTGTATTTACATTCCGTACAAGTAGTACGCATGCTTATTGCTGTAAAAGCCAATTATATGTGCAGCGAATTCAATAAACATTATTTCATGTATAAACTGTGTTTGTATATAATTCAAATAGAGTGCCACTTCAAATTATATACACCCAAGTCTGGGTAGAAGTGAGCATAGATTCTCTATAACCTTCTTGAGGATTTTCAGAGTTCTTTTGTTATGCTAACCAGCTCTAAATTAACAAACATAAAGCCATGCAAAATTCGACTGGGAATTTTATTATTAAGAGTATAATTTTATTGTTACGCGCGTCGGAAGTCGTAAATGTATCGTGGCACAACGCGTGGCGGCAGAAACAATTGGGTTACGAATACACTGCTTCCTACATGGTCAGTTATCGATCTTTATTTTTGCTTTCATGACATACTAAACCTAAAATAAAAACTCCCTCTTTGTTTTGAAAAGGATCCAAAGAATAAACTATGACTGCTGGGAGTAAACAACATAAAAGGAGAGATGCATGAACGGTATTAATTTTGTGCAGTGAGGCAGGAATGTTCACTCCATTTGCGAAGCAATATCGCTGATATTTTTTCATCATATATAAATAAATAAATTATATATATATATATATATATATATATATATATATATATATATATATATATATATATATATATATATATATATATATATATATATAAGGTGATTTTTTTAAAAACTGACATTACTCAGGGCCATCTGTAACGCGATCTATCATTCGGAATTCCACCAAACTTGATAGAGGAACTAAGGAGAACATGGGAAAGAGTTTCCGTGAAAAAAAAAAATTGTTCCAAAAGTCGCCGATAGGAGAAGATATGGCGCTGTTGTTGTCGGCACACCCGAGAATTTGCATAAAAGGCAAGTAAAATATCAAAATACAAATTCACGACTATGTAGTCGACAGCAGCGCCAGTATTTCGGGCTATAAAGATAAGGGATAAATACCGAAAAAGTTGTAAGCAGACAAATGAATAACAAAGAAATTTCACTGCAACACCCCTTTATGCAGCAAATTCCCTTCTCCCTCCTTCAATGTGACCACAGTCCTGGTGGACTACTCATTGCATTCTGAACACTAAGTTCTCAACGGCCAAGCGTAACATGTCACCAGGAATGTTCATCAAAGTCCGGGAAATGTTGTCCTTTAGGGCCGCCAATTCGAGACTCCACCAGGATACACCTTAGACTTTAAATAGCCCCACAGAAAAATGTCACATGGATTTAATGCGGGAGGCGAGGTGACCATGGAAGTGGACAAAAGCGACTGATGACCGTTTCTTCTGTAAAGCGAAGGCGCAACAGATTCCACATTTTATAGCCCAAAATACTGACTCTGCTGTCGACTACGTAGTCATGAAATTGCATTTTGATATTTTACTTGCCTTTTACGCAAATTTTCGGTTGCTACGACACCAACAGTGCTATATCTTCCCAGCTATTTTTTTTCATGGAAACTTTTTCCCATGGCGTCCTTGGTCCCTCTATCAATTTTGGTGGAATTCCGGCTGATATATCGCGCTACAGATGGCTCTGAGTAGTGTCAGTTTTTTAAAAAATCACCCCGTATATTGCATATATATATATATATATATATATATATATATAACATTAAAAACCCCATACCATTTTAAAATCTAACATTATTCTAAATTCCCTTGGGCGTACGAGCTAAATTTCGCTTTTGATTCTAAACTCTAATAACCTCGAGAGAAAATATTAAATGGCTTCCTTTTTCAAAAATGCGCGGCGTCCCCCATATTTTAGATAAGCTCTGCGCAGATTACATAAAACCACATGTGACTTATCGACAACAGCAAATCCCTAATCGCTATGATGATCACATGACAAAATTTATTTAAACCACATGAACGGAAACATGTACGCTTTTTTGATTTTGTAGCGGTCTTGGAAAGACGTATTCTCCGTCTAATAAAGATGTAATTAAATTAACGTTGTGGTGTTTTATGTGTCCGAGGGTGAGATGAAAAGCGGGAAAGAAAATTAAACATATGTGATGCACGGCCGGGCGCAAGTCATCCATCTTTACCTACATGTCTTTACATGTTCTCAGCATTTTCCAGGACACACTGCAGTCACTTGTAGAACATGCTATCAATTGACTGCAGAAGTTACGATTTCAAATGGTAGCTGAAAATGATGGCCGTCATGTTGAACATGTCTTGTTGTAATAAATTTTTTTAACTATAGTAAATGTTGGCTAAACGTGTAATTCATCAAGAAACGCCCTTTGGTGGTGAAATTTTCAACTACTTTTCTTATTCGCTCAAGCAAATTCCCATCCTTTCAATATGTCCTGCACAAAGTTTCATAACTTTCTGAACAATAGTTTCGACTGTAGACCACTTTAAAGAAGGGAAGTTTAATTATGGACACCCTGTATATATATATATATATATATATATATATATATATATATATATATATATATATATATAAAATTTTATATGTAATGAATAAAATATGAGCTATATTGCTTTTCAAATGGAGTGGATATTCGCGCCTCAGTTTTCTATAATTTAGGGAAATAAAAAAATTCCCTGTGGTTAAGAGGCTCGAATTAATTGTTTTGTCGGCACAATAGCATCTGAAAGACATTGAATCAGCCAGAATGTCACCTTCTTTAATTTTTTCCGGTTCCATAGAGTTCCACTGGAGGGCTGAGGAATCGACTTTTAGAACTTCTGTGTTCCTAGCAAGTGTACATTAGCGCCCTTCCACTATTAGGCCATGTCCTGATCTTCACGAATAAACCTCACATATCAATAAAAGTATTATAAATGTTAAATTTTTCTTTTTCATAAAACCAGAGATTAGCATTCAAATATGCTTTAAATACTGGTAAAACCAAAACGAAAATTACACTGATCCACCTTCAGGATAATGTATAAATAAATATGCATCAGCGTGTAACATTCTGGGCCATATTTTAAACGGCACTTTCCTGTAGTTAAGAATACCGAACTTTTCTTTCGTCGTGTGTGTCGGATATTATATTCATTTATGGGTTATTCACTCAAAAATCTGTCAAAACTTCCTGAAGCGCAAATGTTGGAATTCTACCAAAATAGATTTTACTGTGCGTCGTTTGAGCGACACGGAAAATAAAACAAAGGAGGAGTTAGCAATTGTACATACACGTCTTTTTAATAATTGGAAGATTAAATCTTTTTTTTAAATAACATGAAAGGGGAAAAGTATATATTAAGCTGTGGTGTCTGATCTAATGAACAAATACAGTTCTTGCTTCAAAAATGAGAGCTGTACGTCGTAGTTAATGTGGCAAGGATATATCACAAATCTACCCCAAATATTCCTTCACATTTACGGGAGTCTAGGATACAAGTCTGAATTGATATGTAACATTATATCTTGTGTCTAGCGTTTTAAACTCACAAGATCCGGAAAGATCAAAATTTTGCAAGGAGATGTAAGGCGATTGGATTTTACATTGAGTCAAGTAACGGAAAAACACAACTTCTTAGATTATAGCGCGTGTGGCTAATTCAATCAGTAGACCGGAAATTCTTTCGAGGAGGTCAGAGAAGATGGGAGAATGTACGATCCCCCTCAGATGTCGTCAGGTCAGGTCAGGAATATAAAGTTCTCCGAGTTCCATGGTCGAATGACTTTACCTCCAGTAAGATGCATACATCAAAATTTATATGCTCAGCAATTATTTAAATATTAGAAATTGTCCCTCTTCAATCAAAATTAAAATTTCAAGTAGAACATGAATTTAAAGAATAGAAATAAAGAGAATTACAATTATGTACATAAAAAGCATCCACCGGGATCGAACCGGGGATAAAAGTGTAGAAGCAAAGCGTTCTACCACTGTGCCAAACTTGTCACAGCAACATAAAGTGAATAGTGAAAAACATTTGCACTGAGATTATTGGAAAGTTCTAGGGGGATGGTAAAAATGCATGAAGGAGGAGTTTAAAATTAGAATAAGTAAACAAGGTAGGAGAGATGTCGTCTACGTGGGAGCTCGGTAAAATTTGAGACGGCATCAAGGGATGATGTTGGTACACTTATACGGTGCCCCAATTGAAAGCGACTAACAATTCTCAAGGATTATGTAAGAATATATTAATGGAGAAGTGACCCGCATTGGGAAAAAAAATTCCACAATGTAGTGAAAGAGTCGGCTGCACGTTTCGAACTAATTAATAGTTCAACGTCAGGCCGAGTAACATCGGGTGTGATCGTCACTATAAACAATTCACAATTGCAACTCTGCGATATAAATAGGAGCGACAACTGATAATTCTGGAAGAAATGGCGGGGGGAAGATGGCGGGTCGCTCAAAACGGAAATGAAGATATAGGGACAGAAGGAAGGGGGAATAAGTTTTACGACCACCAGACCACACCTGGGTCACACTCGTTAACGAAGCTAACAGATAAAGCAGGAAAATTGAGAAAAGGCGGGAAGACAGAACCTAGCAGGCGGATTCATGAAAGGTATTAGAATTAATGAGATAAAATTAAATAGTTCAATGGCATGCAAATATATTTCGATGCCGTAGGTAAAGATAATGTAAACATATCATTGACTAAACCAGGGAAATTATCATAAATAGCGAATTTTTTTTTTAATTATTCAGAAGTGGAGTTCTTAAGATGAGCAATATTCGCATCATAAAAACTGAATTGTAATTACGCCTATAATTAGATGAACCTTGAAAAACTGATGCATATACAAAGCCAAAAAGGGATGTAAAACAGAAATTCCACTCTCAGAATAAAACAAGATGCTGTTACGAGCTATAAAGCAAGAGAATAAAACAGGAATAAAACAAAATGCTGTCACGGTCTAGGGCTGTGCAAGCACTTGAGAGCTGGAAATCTTCATCTGATTGACTGCAGAATGCGTAAGCTTATACTTTTAAATATTCTCATATAAGACTTGGGAAGCCCTTTTAAAAATTTGGAACATTGCCGAAACTTTATCAGGTCAATGATGACAGATACAACTCTAATATTTGTAGATGACATCTTGACCGTCCAAGTGTTGTCAAAACTTGTGCACAAAAAGCAGATGTCGATTCGTTTGACAACATTTAGGATGATTTATAAGACAGGATTAATAAATTTAAAATTCCCAAAATAAATGGAGCAAAATTCGATGAAGTCACAAAAGAGGTAGTTTTTGTGAAAATCATGTAAAATATTTGCCGAATAGACTGTGAAAAATTATGAAGCCTGAAGAAAAACCAACAAGTTACAAAATAAATATTTTGAAAAAAGTTTGCATCCAGTTTTCAGATATTTTTTTCACTCTATTATTTTCCTTTCGAATGCAAGATGTGTAATACATCACAGTTATTTCCTTTCTTTCTTTACTTTTAAAATTTTATATTTATGTTAGCCCAAAAATACTATAAGTAATCAAAATATTTGTTAAACAATATTTACTTAATTTTTTATTTAATTAGCTGTGTCCACATCTTTTTTAATTGGCAGTTTATGAGTGTTAACAGGACATGAAAATAAATGATAAATTACGTTGAAAGATGTAACTATTTTAAAAATATCTACAATATTAACTTTTATAATGTTGACAAAATTAAACAGTAGCTACAATTGCTAAATCGTTTGTTGTGCCACAAAGTTTGTTATGTTTAGCAGTGTGACTCTATAAATATGTGTCGTGTTACTTTGAATCATAAACATTTCTGATAATGAAATGAAAGTTAAAGTTATTTTTAAATATTAATTGATTTTTTACGAACTAATCAGTTCATCTGTCATAACTGAATATCACTTTTGTTCGATGTGAGTCATTCAATAATGTTTTAATTGATGTGAACCTTCATATGGCGACAAATAAAAGAAAACTCAAAATTAGCGGGAGATTTATAAATAGTTTTATTTTTCCTTCTCATCTATTTTGGACACAATCCACTTGGCACGAGACAACAAAGGTGACAACAACATATTTGCACGACGTGCTTGCACATAATGGGGGTGAAGAATGTACAGTTGAGTGATGCACGCAAGTACAGTGCTGCTGCTGTTCTCTGCTGGCTTCGGGCCCTCCTTCTGCCCGTGGAACCCTCCACTCGGAAGAGACCTGGAAGCATGACGTCAGAGATTAGCATTTTGGGAGGATCATAATATATCAGATCAAACGCCATGTTAGGATATAAAGAGATGGTATTACAAATGAGATGTCGAAGACTTACCCAAAATGATTAGACTTTATGCATCTGGACTAACCAGAGACAATATCACATTTCTTCAAGGTGTTTTGGCGGTTTCTTTGGGGTTCACCTTTTCGCCAGCAGGTCCGGTGAAGGCTCCACTGGTTAGGAGACCCTCAGCGGTACGTCCGATGGGAACGTGGGCAGCCCCGAAAGTATCCTTGACGATTTGTTCCAAGTAGGCGATTTCCTTGGAGTCCAGATTGACGGCGGTATCGTAAGATCTGGCAGCAGTGGGAAATTGCTGGGCTTGTGCGAAAGAAGTCTGATCGTGGGGAAGGATGATTCCGTTTCCAAAACGGTAGTGTCCTAGAAGATACAAGTTAGTCATAAATTAAAGGATACTTGACTGTCCAGTAATAAGTGTACCTAATCGTGAATGTATCGTATGATACACTTTCAGCCTGACTGTCTATTTTTTATACCAAAGGGGTATTTTCTTTTTCTTCAGCTGACATCTGTCATACATTTTACTATTAAATGTACCGAAGAACTATGCTTTTTCTATTGATAGATCAAGGAGTTAATGAAAATGTGAGTCCTACAGTAGTTTGTGATGCAAATGATCAATTGTAGGAGATTTAATTTTAGTATTGTTCAAGTATTTTAACTAATTGTAGGGTTGAAAGTAGAGCATGAGTATCTGTAATAATGAAAATGAAACTAAAATAATTATTTTACAATTTAAATTATATAGAGCTAAAGTGAGTGGGATGAATACTATATCTATTGCGTGTTAGAATTATTATATATTCCTCCGGTACTTTTTGTTCTAGTTCAACTCTTAGGCTACACGAAAACCATAGAAATCGTCAGTGTACCTATTGCGGCTTTAAGATAATTTTTTAGAGTCTCACAGATAAACTTAATATTATTTAAATTAAACCTTATTTCTTACCGTGTCCGTGTCCGTGACCGTGTCCGTGACCATGACCATGACCGTGACCATGTCCGTGTCCGTGACCATGACCTGTAAGAAATTTATCATTAGAATTAAATGTTTTAGTAAACCCGTTATAAGGGTTTTGAAATTAAAATAAATGTAAGTGATGGAGTACTTTTCATTTTCAATTATAATATCATTCATTTTGTGCCGAATATCTGGGTTGTTTTTTTTTCGAAACTCTCACTTTTATTATAAGTTAAAGTTTGATTATGTATCATCATTTTTTCGAGTTCTATTCAAATGGCATAATTTACAAATTTTTGAAAAATATTGAAAATTTTAAATAAATTTAAATTATATCAATAACTATATTGATAGCAATAAAGTATGAAATCATATTTACCATGACCATGACCATGTCCGTGTCCGTGACCGTGTCCGTGTCCGTGTCCGTGACCATGTCCGTGTCCGTGACCATGACCTTTTTTTAACGAAAAAACACTTTAGTACTGGCTAAACCTTAAAAAGCTGTGTTTACTGAATTTAGAGAGTAAGTTGTGAGTAAGTAACTAAAACGAGTAAGTTGAAAGAATTCAATTCGATAAATAAAATTTGAAGAATTACTTGTTTTACAAAGTAAAGGAGGTAAATAATTATCATGAATTCCGAGAATTTTAGAACATTCTCTGTATTATAGCATTTTTTAGTTAGTTAACTCATTTTATATAGATATATATATATATCTAATATGAAACATTACCATGTCCATGTCCGTGACCGTGTCCGTGTCCGTGTCCGTGACCGTGTCCGTGTCCGTGACCGTGTCCGTGACCGTGACCGTGTCCTAAAGGATTAAATGTGATTAAAATGATTCGTAATTAATATACCTAAAAGTATACTTTAAATATATGAATAGATCATTATATGATGTAATACTGTGTTTAAAACAGCCTCATTTCAACAAATGCCTTAACTTCTAATTATGAGTGGTAGGGGGCATCATGGGCTGTACTGTACAGACCCCCAGAGGGTACTCTAATATACTGAACAGCACAGCTGGCATGCTAATGATGGGCTATTAATGACCGTACCCAAGGCATGGTGAAAATTTGTTAAAATGCACAGTGGCAGAAAACAGTCATAAAAGATTCATTGGTTGGTTGATTGGTTGGTTGGTTTGATTTAGAGTTCTACGGCCAACTTTTGCCACACAAAGGCTGATTAGACTGGGACATACAGCTTAAAGCCAATTGCGAACGGCCACAAATATCCGTAGTAATAGTGGTACTCAAACCCACGGGCTCTAAAAAGTTCCTTAAAGTATCATTTGTTTGATTACCGTGTCCGTGTCCGTGACCGTGTCCGTGACCATGTCCATGTCCGTGTCCGTGACCGTGTCCGTGACCTAAAGATAAACATTATATATATATAAAATATTTCATGGTTTAAATATTTATGGAGAACAACTTGTAATATACCAAATGAGCATATACGAGTCGATTATGGTCAGTCATACTGAGATACTAAACTGTTACTAGATCAATGAGGGCCCGAAAAATATATTATAATTTATAATTATTCAACAGCTAGAAAAGCATAACTATGCTGAATAATACTGGAAGATATTATATTAATATGATAAGTTGAATAAATTGGGCATAGAAAGTTTAATTATATATTTTATATTTATCCATTAAGTTAATTTAAATTTTTACTAAGTGATAGTTCTACTAAGTATTTGCTTTTGAATTCGAACACTATGGAATGCCATAGAAAACGGATTTCAATAAGACTTCAATATTTTAAGATGAAAACGTACCATGTCCGTGACCATGACCGTGTCCGTGTCCGTGACCGTGACCGTGTCCGTGACCTATAAGCAACATATTTGTTTAGAATACTTTGCAGAGGTAAGATTTCAAATGAAGTTTCATATGATTTCATCATTTAATGATTCGAAATACATGCATTGGACACAAGTTAAGCTTAAAAGCATAGTAACTTAAGTTGAAGAGTTAAATGAATATATTATACCAGTCCATTGACATATTTTGTGAATAATTAAGATTAAAAATATTCCTTTGTGAATAAATAACTACGGTTCGTGACTTGAAAAAATTATATTTACCGTGTCCGTGACCGTGACCGTGTCCGTGTCCGTGACCGTGTCCGTGACCATGTCCATGTCCTAAAAGAAAGTATAAGCATTCATTTCTGGGATATTTAGGAGATTCTCGTATTTTTTTCATTTTGTTTTCGAATAGGGGATATGTTTATTGGACAGTTCAAGTAGAAATAACGTCTTTTATAATTAGTTATACCGGTAAAATAGTTTAAAAGTAGTTACCTCAGTCAATGATTACATTATTTTTTAAATTAAAAACGGAGTAGCTTAAATTATTTGTATTTTAGAATTAGTAATTAAGTTATGTCAGTCAAGCTGGAGATCCAAATAGGAAACAATTGAAGACAGAAATACTTGGTTTAAGTGCATATTCAATCACACATCTTGCACTGCACTCGGGTGAAATCTTGGGATTACTTTAGTCTTAAAATTTACCATATAATTTACCCATATGAGCAAACTTTGCTTTCAAGTTACGTTATGTAATTTCACTAATTATATATAGTAAGTTTTTGCTGGATATTTAAAAGATATGTATAAGTTTCAGTTTATGTCATATACATACATATAACTTATTATGCTAAAAAATACTAATGCATATTTAGATCTGTAAACGTAAAGCCATTTATTTAATCAAAGCATTCCCGATTATTCAAAGTATTATTGCAGTATTAGAAAGTTACCGTGTCCGTGTCCATGACCATGACCGTGTCCGTGTCCGTGACCGTGACCGTGTCCGTGTCCGTGACCGTGTCCGTGACCATGTCCATGTCCGTGACCTGAGACACAAATGCAGCTTATTTGAAGGTGTTCATGTACATATGTACATTAGTCGACATTTGGTTAAAATTGTAAATCATTTAACATTGTCTTTGAAAAATTTCCAGTTTTATTATTAATGATAGAATTTATATCCTATCGGCAGAAAATTATCATTTTGATATTAAGATATGCATTACTTTGACCCCCAAAAAGTACATAATGATTATTCCAACACAATTTAGAGCGCTTTTTTTTTTCTTAAATTTCAGAGAAAATTCCCAGGCTCTTTATTTTAACGAAGAGTTTTACTATTAAATATCTTCGAATTTATAACATACATATCATAGCTAAATAAATTTTTAAACAAAGTTATGACAACGCTCAGTTTTATGACAAACTATTAAGCATTTTTCATATACTGGGGTTATTTTTCTTACTGAGGAAGATCGTCAATAGGGAACTAATAGTGAAGAATAAGACTTATTACTAGACTAAGTAACTCATGGCATAACAGTAAGAATAGCACTGTGGACCAAGTCCTGCGGTGCCCATCTCCGCTTTCATGACCGTGGGGTTGGGGTGCCATACAGCATATGTCTCGGTCAGGTGGTCAACCTGATGCGGGAGCCCAGAGTTAGTTCCCATGCATGCTTGGTCCTCATTTTATCACCCACCCAACGGATGAGAGGCATGAGTCGACCTTGCCCAGTCACAGGGTCGAGCCCTGGACTTGTGGTGTGGCAGCTTGACGCTTATAACCACTACGCCACCTTATTACTAGACATGCGGCACAAGATGGGAAGAGGCTGGTTCCCTCAATTTCATGTTCACTAAGCCGTTTTGTGGCCAATGGCTGAAACTTGAATAAGTAAAATCAATTGCTAATTCTAGATAAACAGCTAGATCAGTTATTTTAAATTTTCAATAATTTTTTTTAAATTTTCATAACTGCGCTTGTGCGTCTCCCGAACTTTTCATTTGGATTTATAAATTTCCTGACTTTTTTTTACATGTCCTCTACTCTGACCGGTAGGAACAGTGTCAGAATAAATGAAGCAATGCTGCAAAGTGAGTATATAAAACAACTTTGTGATATAGTTATCAGAGACAGGCGCAAACTAACCGTGTCCGTGACCATGTCCGTGACCATGTCCGTGACCATGTCCGTGTCCGTGACCGTGTCCGTGTCCGTGACCGTGACCGTGTCCTAAAGGATATGAAAGAGAAATTGTTAAGGTTTATATAAAATAAATTTTTTTAAATGCGTGTAAGAATTTTCAAATGTTACTCGAAAGAGTTAAATAAGTCACAAATTTTTAAAAAAGAGTCATACCGTGTCCGTGACCGTGTCCGTGACCATGTCCGTGACCGTGTCCGTGTCCGTGACCGTGACCTGTCAAAATTAAAGTCAGTAATTGGTGATTTTGAATTACTTTCACTGAATGATATCGATTATTTTATATCAATATTCAGTTTTCTTCTAGTTTTACTATATTAAAATATTCTCCTACAGTCAAAATGTCCTGAGCGTTTAAAGAGAAATTATTTACTTTTTTTTCATAGTCTCACCAGGCATAATACAACCTTTGTTTATCTAGACATTTTGCCATTCCTAGACGAATGCATGTTCAGTGAGATGAATATAACATTTTTTATATCGTTATTTAACTAGGAATTTTGATCAAAGATTTCATGTAATTTGATTACATGATTTCTTTATTATTTAAAATTGCAATATTCGATAGGGAAATTAGTATAGGCATATTTTTTTCATATTGATATTTGCTTAGCTTATTATTTTTTTAAAATCATAATTATCAGTCAATTTAGCATACATTTTGTTAACTGCTGTTTATTTCATATAAACCATCTTCTCATTCGGGCTAATTAATGTTTAAATTTGATATATTTTTACAAATTTCGATTCAAATAAAATTTATCTTACCGTGACCATGACCATGACCGTGACCGTGACCTGTCGAAAGAACAAACAATATATTATTTATTGTTTTTACTCAGACTAAGGTTTTTTATTTATAAAAAAAATTAGCGAATATAATTTATGTTACTTCTTAGTTTAAATTTAATAAACAAAACCTCTCTGAATCTAGAAAATAAGTATAAAAAAGGTCTTAATAATTGAAAGACGATAGGATATTTATCTCCTAAAATTCCCTTATTGTTTCATACTCTCTGTAATTTTCAATATTACTTTTATCTTCCTGACCTTATATTCTAATGCCGACTTCCAATAATATACTTTTTTCCTTTAGGAGAACTGTTCAGAGGTATGGCAAAAATTTAAATGATTTTTTAGAATTAAAATTAAGTAATTTTACGAATTGAATTTTTTTGCGTTTAATCGTAAAACTAATAAATTTTTACTAGTATTTTTTTTTGTCCAGTTTGAAAAAAAAGAAACTGTTACTATCATTTCTTTAGAAAAAAATTACTTAATTATTTTTAAAATTCACTTATATGTGTATATAGGAAATTCCGTTTCGATTCTAGAACCTACCGTGTCCGTGTCCGTGTCCGTGACCATGTCCATGTCCATGTCCGTGACCATGTCCATGTCCGTGTCCGTGACCATGTCCGTGTCCGTGACCATGACCATGACCATGTCCGTGACCATGTCCATGTCCATGACCATGACCATGACCTGTTAGAGAAGAAAATTGTTTAATACTTTCACTGTATTCCTTGATTATGAATATGGGAAAAGAGTTGGAACTCCCCATGTTAAAATATTAGACTGTAAACTATCTACTTTGATTTATTAACAGTGAAACTCATCTTGTTAAAATATTAGACTGTAAACTATCTACTTTAATTTATTAACAGTGAAACTCCTCTTGTAAAAATATTAGACTGTAAACTATCTACTTTGATTTATCAACAGTGAAACTCATCTTGTTAAAATATTAGACTGTAAACTATCTACTTTGATTTATTAACAGTGAAACTCCTCTTGTTAAAATATTAGACTGTAAACTATCTACTTTGCTTTATTAACAGTGAAACTCCTCTTGTTAAAATATTAGACGGTAAACTCTCTACTTTGATTTATCAACATTGAAACTCCTCTTGTTAAAATATTAGACTGTAAACTATCTACTTTGATTTATTAACAGTGAAATAAGCCTTTTTTTGTTCGTCAAGTACCAGTATTTTACCCATTAACTAGTTCATTATATATTAAACTTTCTATAGTCCTGGAATTCTTTTTAGAAGTTTCTCATCATTACATCACTTTTACTCGATACATAGAAATCTTAAATTCAACTAGTTGAATTTAAGCTTTTATGGATAAGAGATTAGCTTTAATGCTTTATTGCATAAGAGAAAGTCTTATTGCATAAGACATTCTCTTATGCAATAAAGAGTAATGAAAATAAAAACTTACATTTATTTCTAATGTCCTTTTTGTATTACCTAAAAGCCCTGAGATTATTTAAGCTATACTTAGTATCAGAACAACTAGTTCCTCTCCCTGTTTAATAATTTTAACTAATTTTAAAATATCCATGCAATAACTCGAGTGTATATAAAATTGTTATTTTTCCTTCATTAGGGTTGATGGTGAATATATATATGACAAATATGATTCTCTTATTTTAATGTATTTCGATACGTCTTTTATGAAATACTTGGATTTAGTAATGGAGTTCGTTGACCTTTCGGCTTAAATTATTTTTTATAAATTGATAAAGAATTACGTGAAAAATGTATATCGTAAATCATTTTGTACCTCGACTAAATTGCAGTGATTTGTTTCAAAATTAAATTAATGGTGGGCATTAAATAAAATAGGCATGCTTACCATGACCATGTCCGTGACCATGTCCGTGTCCGTGACCATGTCCGTGTCCGTGACCATGTCCATGACCATGTCCGTGCCCGTGACCATGTCCATGACCATGTCCGTGACCGTGTCCGTGTCCATGTCCATGTCCATGAGCATGTCCATGCCCATGTCCGTAGCCATGTCCACCACCGCCACCACCTCCATGACCTGTAACATGTTATAACTTTTACATGGGCAAATACAAGTATATACCTATATATACTATGTAAGGGGTTTCTCGAGCCGTGATTGTTTTTACTGCCCAGTATCTTATTATAATCTTATTCAACAGCGTAATATTACGTTAAAGTGATGTATTTCGATCAATGATCTCTTCAAATGACTAGGAATTACTATGTTATCATCGTATTCAAAGTTGTAAAATTACGTTAAAGTGATGTATTTCGATCGATGATCTCTTCAAGTGATTAGGAATTACTATCTTAATATCTTTTTCATCGGCGTAATATTTCATTAAAGGGATGTATTTCGATCAATGATCTTTTCAAGTGATTAGGAATTAATATCTTAATAGCTTATTTATAAAAGTAAAATTGATTTCAAGCGATGTATTTCTATCAATGAACTCTTCAAATGATTAGGAATTACTATTTTAATATCTTATTCAAATGCGTAAAATTGATTTAAATTGATGTATTTCGATCAATGATATCTTCAAGTGATTAGGAATTACTGAGATCCTGTATATACATTTTGATAAAATTTAGCACAGCTTATCATTAAATGTATATTATGTTAACGTTATTTTGTGGATATGTAGCATTTATAATATTATAGGAGATTTTTGAGAATGCGTTATTGAGACCGTTCATTTTAAATTAAGTACCTGCCGTGATAAATATAGTGTCTGACTTCGTAAATGTGGGGTTTCATATCCTGCCTATCCAGATATTATCCGAGTGGATGGATGTACTCACCATGGTGACCATGTCCGTAACCGTGTCCTCTTTGGCTGATGCCGTAGAGATGTTCACCTAGGGAGAGACCGGACACACCCTTGAGCCCTCCGATGTTACCGTGCTCATCGGTGGTGTACCCGTAACCGAAACCTCCGTTTTTGCCCGCTCCGATGCTGATCTCATGGTTGCCTGGGAGGTTGAAAGTCTTCTCCAGGGAGTCATCAGCACCGTAGCTGGTCTTGCCTTCGCCTGCAATGAAATGGAACGGAAGTCAATCAAACTGGACGTTAGCTCTATTGGGAAATGTGTCAGACTGAATTAGAACAGTTTTCAGTACTGTGAGGATAAAATTACTAGTTAGTTCTATTCATTCTTTTTAAATCTGGAGATCTGGAGGACTAAAACATCTCTTTAGGAGATATCCTTAACTAGGACATTTCCTAAAG
Organism: Dolomedes plantarius; assembly: GCA_907164885.2. Lineage (NCBI taxonomy): Eukaryota > Metazoa > Arthropoda > Arachnida > Araneae > Dolomedidae > Dolomedes > Dolomedes plantarius. Next base: position 44,849,330 of record OU015496.1, read on the forward strand.
AAATAGCGGACTATGACATAGGATGTCCAGACTAGGACATCTCTTTAGGATATATCCTAGTTTGGAAAGTAAGAACTGATCTCATTGAAAGTAAAATTTTAAAAAATAAAATTACGTATGAAAAGATATAATGGTATATTAGGGACCATCTAAGTACATAAGGGACCATAAATCGATCATAAATCTCTATCGATTATAACTCTGATATCGTTTGAGACAATATGAAATTAACAATTGTCTATTATAATTCTAAAATTCTCATATCCTATGATGCACAAAGCGGATAGTAATGCAACCAATTTGGTCTTTTATTACAGTCTCTCCACATAATGAATTTCCTATCTAATTTCTCAAAAATATTCTTTAAAAGACTGTCAATCGGGAGTAAATTAAATAAATGCACGTGATTAATTAATGCCTCCCTCTATTAATTTAATAGCTCAGTTAGGGACCCTATATATGGTTTACAATTCTCTGTTGAATGAATGATGCGTATACAGTTTTGTCTTACCTAATTCCAGAAGACTGCTCTTGGCTTCTGGGACTGCAGCAACGTTAGCTGCTTCTTTGATGTCATCAAGTTGTGGGAACTTGCCAGTCAGTCCCTTGGTGTATTCACCGTAGGCGAAGGCCACGAGGAGGGAGAGATGAAGCACCTGCGATAAGTTTTAGTCTTTTAAAAGGTGGAAGTCACTTGAACAAGTTCTGCCATGCTAATAAGACAGTATAATATTTTCTGCTGAAAATTTTACTTTATATTCAGATTTTTTTAAGTCTGTGTTGAACACTAAACATTATTTCTTTTTGTTATATATTACATTCATTTCATATTTATAGGAAATGGTCAAACTTCTCTGAAATTTCTGTTTCAGGGAACACTATAAGAAGTGATTTACTTAGAAATGCAGCTAACTGACCGTCCATGTAAATTAATCTGAATAGTATGGAAACATATTCTTCGGTATTTTATGGTCATAAAGGAGTAATTAGAATGTTTTTATAATGGCTATTCTGATTAACTCAGTTAACTAACTTAACGACAAGATTTTCTACAGGGATTATTTTTCTGTTGAGGAGTATTTACTCACGCAAATAATTTACTGTTTGCATGAGAAAAAGTATGGGCATTCTATCTCAACTATAAAAGTCGTTCAATGAAATCTTTAAACTTTCTCTCTTTTCATTATAAAACAAAGACAATTTAAAAATTTAGTGTTGTTGTGTTTTAATTTACTGCAATTCTTAAATTTAAAATTTCATACCCACTAAAAATTTATAATTATATGAATGGCAAGACATCTCGCTTCTCCTTTCTTAGATTAAAAAAAATCCTCTTCATTCAGTAATAAACTGCATATTTTACACTTCAGTTACTCTAATGAAAAGAAAAAGCAAGCAAGCGATGCAACGTCTCTCACGAGATCTAACCTCTCCTTACCACTGACATGAATGCTCAATGAAAGTGGCAATGATTTACTTTCGGTGGAATCGCAAACATATCACTGTTACTTTCACAAGTTTAAACACTAAGTTCAATGTGTTACAAGATTACAAACAATGCCGAGAGTTAAGTGTGTCAGAACGTATCAGAAACCCATCCAGGCGTTAAGTGCCATACGTTTCCACTTTCCGACGTTTCTGCTTCGCCGAGCGAGCGGGGAACCGTTGCTCACGGAGTGGCTTCCTGAAAAAAAAGCCTTAATTTTCCTCCACTTTGTTGAAAAGAGAGCGTAACGGTCTTCTTATTTCTCTTCCTAAGTATTATCAGTAAGATATTAGCCGCTAATTGAACTGATATTTCCTGTCGATTAGCTTTCGCGAAATTAAGCCGATTTAGACTTGAGATATAAGTCAGAAGAATAAATAGCAAATATAAGAATTTGAGAAGCTTATTGAAATTTAAGCTTATAATTTTAATTCTTTGTTTTAGTCAATCACGAATGTGTGCAAGCGTTAAGCGATTACTACCTAAAATTCAAGTTAGTTTACTACCTAAATATTTTATACCATTTGAAATATTTTATCCTTATTTTTTTCTATCTGTAATTAACAATTTCTTGATAATTATTTTCTATTTAGCTCACAATATCGTAGGAATTATGTACTAATATGTCCATGAATTTTAAAAATTGACAGTTGATATAAGAGCATTAATTTGTTCAATTTTTACAGATAAAAATGCATATTTTTATTAATATTTAATATTGAGGTTCTTTCTAGGTAATTATCCGTATCAAAAAATTTCTAAATAATTAATTTCTCTTAAACAATAACTTTTAACAATTTAACTTTACAGTATCCCCAGACACTTTTCCCTATAAAGCTGAAAATTCTCTCATAACGAAGGATGTTTTATATCTAATTGAATTAATAAATCATTAAGAGATACTAATAACTGAATAAATTTCAAATTCTAAGAACACTAAACTAGAAATTCAGCCATTTTCTTCATTGCAACTAAAAGTATTAGATTCTGAATACTCGATGTTTTAAATTAGGAGGCTTTTTAGATAAGTGAAACCTCCAGTTAAGCGGTTTGTAAACGTTTTAAGTTTTTAAAATTTAAAACATAGATTTAGTCCTAGTTTTCAACTTTTTAATCACTACAATTTTAATTAGAAAACTTTGTTTTCATCTAAAGTTGATTTCATTATTAGTAATCATTTAAAAAAATTATCATAGCAATACATGATATTGAAAATTTCTTGAGAAATACTAAAACATGAAAAATTAATTTCATAAGTAAATTCTACTTTCAAAACTTTTATATGTTTAGTAGATTGATAGTGAAAGCTTTAAAGAATGATACTGATATATTGCTGTTAAAATTTTAAATGTCATTTATCTAAGTGAGAATATATTATTATTTTGTACATCCTTAAATATGAATTTATACTTATCTATGCATTTGAAATCATTGTTAAGTTTTTAAAACATTTTCGATTTCATAAACTTATTATTATAATTTGACGTATACGATATTTGAAATACAATATTTGAATTTGAAAATTTTGAATTTGAATTTTGAATTTGAAATTTTTGATATTTGAATTGGTATCAAATTTTTACTCCATTTATAAAATATTCCAATATTGCAAATATAACTTTAACAGTTGTATATCTATGACTTTACGATACAACTTGCAACTATTCTGTCGGTTTGCAGTTAAGTTTTGAAGTTTCACTTTTTCCTATTCACAGCGAGATTTTTAAAGTCCATATACTCGAGTTATATAATTCCTGCGATTCCGTACTTCGATCATTTTCTTGAACTAAGTTCCTCATCCGCACAAAGGTATGGAAAAACCCTACCCAAAGCAGAACCGAAACCAAGACAGCAGTGAAAACACAAGTAAGTATCCAAGAGTCTTATCCAGTGCTGTAATATCCAGTGGTTGGACTACTTACCACAAACTTCATCTTGGAGTTGGTTGGTGTATCCGTACTGCCTTTTGCAGCGCTGCTCCGAGCTTATATACCCCTCGAGAGTATCATAACCAGCTAAACGAAGTCAAAACGAGTCAAGTCCCTCCCCCTCGCAACCTGATTGGTCATTTTCGAAATCCATTTTACTTTTTGGATTAAATTTAGGTGTTTCGGCAGTTTTTTCTTCTTCCCCTTCGTTAATCGGTACGAAGGGATAGCACGCGCTGGCTCCAGAACTTTGAAAATAGCTGGATGAGGATATGCGCCACACGCAAGTAATCCTCCTTCCAGAGCTGTGGAAGCACAGCCTGGTGCCCGAGGTTCATTTCCTTGTTGCTGAGCTGTTGATGAAAAGTAAATTAGAAAAGGACGGATGTTTAAGTCATTGGGGTGCCTTTTTTTGTTTCCTCGTATTGGGTGAAGCTCACCGTTGTTTGCTTTTCAAGTTATTGGAAGTGTTAGATAATAGTGAGAGGGTATTAGCGTGGACTCAGTTGAATGGTTTTTAAGTCATTGGTGTTGTGAAAGCGAAAGATTTTCGTATGGTTCGTTGATAATGTATTTGCTTTGAGTGAATTTGAAAGGGAAGATGACACGTGTTGTTTCATCCTGTGTGATTTTGGTACTTTGATTCCTCGGGCTGGACAAATTTGAATATCGCCTAAAAATAAGCATTATCTCTTTAAAATGTGCTTCTCCAAGCTTATCTTAAAGTTCTGACTATTAAAATTCATTCTCACATTATTTAACAAATTTCATTCTCGCTAAATCAATGTAAAATTTATTTGTGAAAGTAAAGAGAAACACACAACAAATAAGCGCATAAAATTTTAGAGTCATGCTGCCAAAATGAAAGCCTTACGCATAGATAAAAGTATGTTGTCTAGTTCCTATTTAAATTGTCCATTTTAAATATTTTTAGAAATCTGTGATATAGTGAATCAGTTTGTAAACATATAACAGCAGCAAACAAAAGTGTAGGTTTTTAGATAGAGTAAAGTAATTATACGGTAGCATTTGTAAAACCAAAGGGAGGTGATAGAATCAACCCATCCTCAGTAGTAAAACATCGATAGAATAAAGATACCTCCATTGTTCATCAAAGAATACCCCACCCAGGAAACACGTAAACCACATTAAATTAATTCAGGTAGTTCACCGGTACCAAAGATTGGTAAAGGATATTAAAAAGTTGAATTGCCATTTTTAACTGCTATGCTCATAAATTTCTTCTCTTCCCTTCAACATTTTTACACAATCTGCATATGTAAAACATTTCCGTAACTGACTGACTCACTGACATACAACACACAGACCAAACCGCTGGACCTAAAGGGCTGAAATTTTGCATGGCGATTCTTCTTATAGTGTAGGGGTGCACTAAGAAAGATTTTCGAAAAATTCTTCTTAGATTTTTTAACATAAAATGTTTAAGCTGTTTTAGTAACTTCTTTTAAGTTTGCATTTAAAATAATAATTTGAGGGTTATAAAATTTATATCACGAGAAAGATCCTAAAAATTCCTTTAAAATGAGATCTTTTTCGAATCTTTACCTCCATTTATGATTTTTGGTGAACTTTTAAAGATTAGTTTTTAGAATTTAATTTATTAAATGCTGATCACGTGATTTCTTTTTCTGGTACTTTAAATAAATTTATCGTCACGGGCGTAACAGCTAAATAGACAAAAAAAATATTTTTTTCTTTCTAATGCGGCAGACGATTGGACATTATCCAAAAAAATATTAAAATACAGTAAAAGATATGTTCCACAAACTGTACTATATTAACTGTACTATATTCTCTAATTTGTTCTACTATATTAAATTTCAATATTTTCTTCTACATTATTTTGTCTATAAAAATATCCCTTACGATTTTTTATAAGTAAAATATATTTTTGTTTTTTTTTACATCAATTGTATACATTCATCGTCGTATTTTATATATATATATATATATTGGCATTAATTGCATACATTGACCGTTGTATTTAATTTGAATGTACACCGTAGCGAAGTGCGGATTTTCAGCTAGTAATTCATATATTTTGTATCGTTCTATATTAGTGTAGGTCTTTTATGGGGGCTTTTAACCTACTATACATAAATTTTCGCTCAAAAACTCATCCTAAATATTTCTGCTAGTGAAAACTTTTGCAACTTTTAAACTGTAACCTGCTGCATAAATATAGAGCGTAAGTTGTCTCCTTGAAATCAGTAATTCTAAGACTATTTTTATTTTGTATTCGTTTTCATGGCTAAAATTCTTACAAGTCATCCATAATAATGTTAACATAATTACCGTAAAATCTCGACTGTAATACGCACCCGAGTATAATACGCATGCTTGATTTTGCGCTAAATTTTCGGAAAAAAAATTAAGATTCAACTATAATACGCACCCATAACTTTTCAATATTTTATTTCAATATTTTATTTAAATATTTATTCAAATAAATAAAGTTTGTAATAAAAAGAAACGAAAACGTCAAATTCGGTAGAAAAAAAACTTAAATTGTTAATTCAAAACAAACAATACTGTCAAATTACCAGTCTTAAACCCTTTCACTCGAATACAGCCCATCTATTGTTGTTGCTTCCATGTCATAATTATTGTTGCCGTCGTAATATATATCGCTATCATCATCCTCACTTGACGATACGAACTGTGAGTTCCGTTTGTTTAAAAGGAATACTTGCTTAGTAAACGGGTGGATGAATCACGGAGTGAAATTCGCGCAGGCACCCGTGTTGCGACGATGTCTTATGGTGCATATACATTGGTGCAGAGTTCTCTGCCTGCAGACCTCCGACTCCTGTCATCACATTAGTCACGGTAACATTAGACACGGTATTTAGAACCACCCCCATTCCCGCCCCCAAGGTCCCTCGAGTTTCTTTGATCTGGTGTCTCCCCCGACCCCGCTCGACACCATTTGATCCGCTGACCCCCCGCCCTTTCTTTGATGCTATGTATCCAGGCCGCCAGAGGAGGCGATCCACGCATATACAGAGTACAGAGTGAACATAAATCACTGGAATCCCCAAGTCACAGGCAGAGAACTCTGCACCAATGTATAAACACCATTACAGTTGCTGTACGTTCATTTATCCAATGTTTGAAACTACGTGTTTGTTTTTTTTTGTAAGCGAGTATAATACGCACCCTCATTTTTGCGGACTAAAATGTGAAAAAAAAGTGCGTATTATACTCGAGATTTTACGGTTCATGTTCAAAAGAGAATTGTGGTGACCTGGGAAATTTATTAAAGCGGTTTTATTGCGTTCTATTTTCAAGAAATATATTTCTAATAAAAATATTTCGATTACGACAAAAGCATTTAAATAATTTTCCTTTCATTGCCTTAAATTGCCTCGTGTTTAAAATCGTCGTGATCAGTTTAAGGGGACTCACTACTCTTAAATCTTTAAAAAATTCGATTTTTTTTTAAAAAACATATATGTTAAAGCCTAATCATTTCTGAACAAAATAAAGCAAACCGCATGAAATTCCGCTTAGTTCCGGAGATATTGATATTCTAAATATTTAATTACTGATCAAGTTTATGGTAAGAAATATTTTAAACTCATTTTTCTCAAAATGTAATTTTGCATCATTCCTCAACGGATATCTCAAAAATTATGAAACATAATTCCATGGAATTTTTATCACTGCATAATCATGTTATTTTATTGCGTCTGAAGTAGAATTATTGCAATCACTGCCCATTTTATTTTTTCTGGGGTAAATTAATGCAAAAATTTAAGGAAATTTTAAGTATATTTTGAGCAGTTTTAAAGAAATTGAAAAAATATTTTAATGTTGAATGTTTCATGTTCAATTGTATTTTGAATTATTTATTTTAAATATAAAACAGGAATTATACATTTAAGTGTAAAATTAATTCCATATTTCTGCGCGCAAGCCAGTATATAATAAAAATGCTTAAAAAACAAGGTATATATAAAGCATTTTTAACAAAAAAATATTTAAAATTATTTTGAGAGTTGAAAATTTGTTTATTAAAATAAATATATCAATTTATCATATACATAAAATTTGGAAAAATTGGGAGTAAATTGAAATAGTTACAAAGAGTCAAAAAGTATGAAAATATGCCTTATTTCCTCGACTTAAGAGTCCCCTTAAACATAAACCTCTGTTTTATTGCAAAATATCTGCAGAAGAGTATTACTTTACTATCGGGAATTCTTCCAAACATAGAGAACAACAAAGAGACGCAATTTTTTTTATTGAAATATTCATGACAATCCTGTAGGGCAGGGGTTCCCAACCTTTCTTTAGTACCGTACCTGTACGTTGAAACAATTTGATGATGTACCGGTAGACCCAAAATTTTGAAATAGGGAATAAAATGCAATGGAAAACATTTGTAATAAAGACAAGTAACGTCGGATATATTTTTATTTCTAAATATATACATAAAATGTAATAATCACTTTAAAAATATATAATTAGTGAGAAGGTTGGGCCTGTTTATTATTAACTAAAGAAGTAATATCGGGCTCAATGTTTGTCAGTTTAAGGCGAGGATCCGATTCAATGTCCAGCAAAGCTCTATATTTGGTTTTCATCGCAGTCATTGCAGAAAATCCTTTTTTACATAAATATGTGGTCGCAAATGGCATTAAAAATTTTACTGCTTAGCAAGAAACTTCTCAGACACAGTTATAATTCGCAAACACAGTTATAGACACAGTTATAATTCGCAGGCGAGTGCCAAATTTTTATGGGGTGGTCATAGATAACTTATTCAGGTGCAGACGGCATCTTTTGAGATTAGGTAAATCCCAATAAAGTATTACAGCACAAACAATGGATAAGAAATTCCAAACTAAAATATTAAAGCGTATGGATTATTAGTTGTTATAGTCATTTCTTTTCTTTTTTTGTGATACAGATTTTTAATAGATTTTTGTTTTAAATTGTAAAATCATTCACGTACCAGTAGTTGCCTGTCCGCGTGCCGGTACTGGTACGCGTACCCAAGGTTAGGAACCACTGCTGTAGGGGATGTTTCATATCCACTCACTTCCAGATGTTTTTTTAGGTAGAGGTTTCATTGGTCTGGCATAGATTTCTGTTGCCCAATTAATATTAATAAGTGGAGGTACAGGGCCAAATTTTGTCTTAAAAGTATTTTTTTTCAAAGTTGCTGAGATAATTCGAAGGGAAGCGATACGAAGAAACTCGTTCAGTCTCTTGAACTTAAAAAAATCTATCTAAGATGTTTTCTCTGACAGTAGGACAATTAATTATTTTTCTTTTCACTCATTCTAAGGAAGTCTGGCTGAAGTGAGTCTGCCACTGCAAAAAAAGTAGTTCCTTCCACCAGAATTTTTTTTATCCAAACTCTTATAAAATATACTCATCATTCTTCAATCAAGTTCAAACAGTTATGCAGGAGGAAACAGCAACCGAACGATGTAGTCCATTTTTAATTTCTTGTCCAAGTTTTTTTCTAAATTTTGGAAAGAATTCTTTAAATGTAGAAAAAATTGAGATACACTTTCGTTCACAGTTAGCTTACTTTGCTGCAAACTGAAGTTTCCTATAAAAAAATAATACCTATGACAAGAAGCCTTTTATTTGTCCTGATCCATGAGCTGTGAGTTAACCCCGCTGAGCTTTATCTATCTCATTAGGCTGTTAGAAAGTATCAGTGCCTAAAATTCTGACGCCTGTTTAATTACCCTTTTATCTATCATGGCTATCCCAAGAAACCATTGATAAAAAAGGCTTCAATCCTAACCATTCTCGAGAAACAGTAAAAAACGAAAATTTGAAAGGAATTAAATAAATAAAACATCTCAATATAGCCGGAGTATCGCCAGGGTAACTGATAAAGCAATTCGAGGATTCGAAGGTCCATCGTCATCCGTGGGAGAAATTTGTAATAGTGAAGCCTGGCTGAAACCAATTCGAGGATTCGAAGGTCCATCGTCATCCGTGGGAGAAATTTGTAATAGTGAAGCCTGGCTGAAACCAATTCGAGGATTCGAAGGTCCATCATCATCCGTGGGAGAAATTTGTAATAGTGAAGCCTGGCTGCTGGTAAGAGCAGTGGCGTACCATAACGTTAACATATTTGTTAAGTGACAGTGAAAATGGAGAACAGTCGAAATTTTAATATAAGAGAAAAATAATATGAATGGCCAACATCTTGTGGTGTTCAGCTAAAGAAAATAATAGAATAACGTAAGGTCAGGAATCGAAAATCAGTCGTCTTCACGTAGCAAGGTGGGTTAAGTTGGTAGGTGATTCGTCTTGTGATGGAAAAGTTCGAGGTTAGAGTTCAGCTTCTCTTGTGTCAAGTTATCGATAAAAATCATATCTTTCCCATTCGAGTCATCATTATTTATATTAACTAGCCGCTGTTTGACCAGCACAGAGAAGACCGAGAAACCCAACACGAATGATTTTTAAAATTACATCCCTCTGTGTATGTACTATTTTTCAAAATTAAGATATATACAATTTATCATTACATCAAATAATAAATTGTTGGGGAAAAATTTTTTTCACTTAAAAAAAGGAGTAAAAATTCCACAAGTACTAAATTATAGTGTGGATTACATCACTCTTTGTATGTGCTATTGTTCACAATTAAGATATCTACACTTAATCATATCAAATAATAAATTGTTGGGAAAATTTCTTCACTTATAAAATGGAGTAAAAATTCAGCAAGTACTGAAAAAAGTTTAGAAAATTAACTATTACAGGTTGTCGGTTGCATTGCCAGCAACGGTTAAGCCTAACCTCGCGATCATTTATGTTCTCTGTTTCACGCCTCTCTCATAATGAATTATTTCTTCTTCGCTTTCTTTCTTGAGACAGTTCCCAATTTTCACTTCATCGTGCAGCTCGCTTTCAAGCATTCCTGATTTCAGTGCATAAATCCATGTTGACATGCGGTTGAAAATTGCGGACGGCCGCTAATGTTTACATCTGAAAGTTGCAGCCGTTGCCATTCGGAGTGTAGAAATATCGTCGATTTTTGTGCCGCATACCTACGCGTTTTATATATATAGATGGTAACTTTAATTCAACCATTGCTGGGAAAAAGATAAGCTTCTCCAGCGTATCCAACAGTCATGGACTCAGGTTTGCCCTCTTTATGAGATTCTGAGCGTGGTCCACAAGCAATATTTATGAGACGCCATTCTAAAAACTGCGAAGTACTCTTAAGATGCCTGTCTTCTTAAGTAACCCTTCTTTATACTATGAGTTATATGCTATCTTTTCGGTGTTATGAACTGCAAGAAATGCCTTCATAATAATACCGGAATAATACTTAGTAGGAAAAAGGTTATGTTTTGATTATGTTTAACTTCGAACAGTCAATGGACATTATACTTTGTTGTGTTCAGCTTCAACTAATTTTAAACTTACAGCAGCAAGAGCTCATTTACATAGGAGAATACTTCAAAAAGTAACAACAATATTAGGTTCAATCAATTAACAAAGGTATCGCAACAACTTTTATAAAATATTACATCTACTGATATAGTCACACTTGAAATTTAGCGTTTATCGGCCCATGTGACAATTTGTTTTATTCCTTTATCATGTACCTTTACCATCACTGTATTAAAATAGGAATTGTTAGGATGTATCCCCTAAAAAGTCCTGTAGTGACATCTTAACTTCTATGTTAAACTTCTCTAACCAAATCTGTCTCAACTCAAGCTGTCTGAATAGGGGCTCAATGATCTTGAAAAGATATTAAGCCTGAAGGAAACAATGTTTATGTCCTTGGCTGCTCTTTGGTCTTTTAAGTCTCACCATAATCCTTAACATCATCCCGAACTTTAAATCCTTCAGATTCACTCTAATAGCTATGAAATAACTATTTCCTATACAACGACTAATCATTTAATCCTTGGCGAACTTTAAACCCATCAGATTCATTCTAGTAGCTGTGAAATATAATTATTTCCTATTCAATGACTTATCACCTAAATCTCGTTTGCCTAATAGACGATGTTATACTATTAGGATTGTAGGAAATATTTATTGTATATAATCTAAAATTATTTTGGTGTTCTCCAAGCATGAGGTCTGCCTGTGAGGATAGTAAATGTTTAAGATAATTTGAAAAGTGTAATATATTCATTAGTCTGCGGAATGTTGTACTCGTTTGACTTTAGCTTACGGGGCCCATTTTTCCGATTTTCTCTTTAGAACGGGAAATTTCATACTTACATATATATATATATATATATATATATATATATATATATATATATATATATATATATATATATATATATATACACTCTTGGGCCCGCATTCTTGGGAAGGAAAAGGTTAATACTGCATTTTAGTTATTCCCTTATCCTTCATTAACAAAACGTTTACATCTGGTACATTTTACATGGTCATTTAATTCGCAAAGCTGACTTCTTTTGAAGGAATGGGATTTCTTTGTATGTGTATTTAACAATACAGCCGATTTATCTGCAATGTTGCTTTAATTATTATATATAGCTCTTTATATATTTCTTCTTTATTTTTTTCAGGTTATTCTAAATAAAATGTTCCTTTTTTTAAACAATGTCTCAGTTTAGAACAATCTGCTTTGATACAGTAAATCTTGACACCTTGAGAAGTTGACACCAATTTTAATCCGTGATTGTGATATCGTAATATAAAAACTTGGTGCAAGTGTACTAAAAGTCTGAATATCACCAAGTCATAACATTTTCAGAAACTTTATCATTATTTCCCCGTCTCTCATGTATCATTTGTGCAATATATTTTTCATATTGTATTAAAAAATCAATCAAAAAAATATTTTACAGAAATTTTGCATCAGTTTTATTGTAATTAAGTAAAACCAGCGAAGAATGCAACCTTGTGTATTGAAAACATGCATATGAGAAGAAAATTTGTAATTCCTATCAATAACGAAGGTGAGATACAAGGATTTTGGTTCCACTTGTGAATACATATTAATTGCTAAAGTAAACAAAAAATTCTAATACTTGTTCAACTGAATTTTACTTGTTCGTCGAACACAGGCGCTGTGGTCCATATTTGATATAAACGTGATCAGAAACTACGTTGACGAAAAAACTGGTTTATTTATATAGATCTGTGCACAAATTAGAAATTATACATGCAATTCCCTACATGTGGCAGCTGCAAAGTACAGAACAACGAACCGATCTTGCTTCGTCTTTTAAATTAGAGCATACCTCGCGCCACCTGGCGACCAGCTAATTGAATTTGCATAGCTCATCGTTAACTGAACATTATTGTTTACATTTTTGCTCAACTCATGAGATTACAATATTCTTAACCTAGTATGTTCGAGATGAACACTCGTACTTTCTTTAATACCGAGTTTTTGGATGATTAACAACTAGAGATACACGGATTGTCCGGGATAAAGGTATTCAAAAGTCATGACTTATTTTTACGTAACTACCCATTAGAATTTTAAAAAAATTATTTAAGTAGAAAGAACATCTCATCAAGTTTTAATATCAATCATAGATTTCCATCATAGTACCATAGATTTCGATGTGTGAACCTTTTGCAGCACGACTAGCGTCTAAATGGTAATCCACTTCTCTCCAAGTGTTTCAAAGCATATCAGGAGTTATTAGACTTTTTTGCTTGGGGATTCATTAAATCCGTTGTGTATAAACAAAAATTGAAACTGGGGATGAGTTGAAGAAGCGTATTATTGAAGCAATGTATGTAAAAACTCCTGATCTGGTATGAAACACTTGGAGAGAACTGGATTACCATTTAGACGTTTGTTGTGCTACAAAAGGTGCACACAACGAAATCTATGATACTATGATCAAAGTCTATGATTGGTATTAAAACTTGGTGACAGGTTCTTTCTATTTAAATTTAAAAAAGCTTAATTTTAATGGGTAGTTCCTTAAAAATAAGTCATAACTTTTGGATACCTTTAGCCCGGATACCCTGTATATCCCTCCAGATTAATTTTACATTTTAGATTAAAAGTACAAAATGTATTTTTTCTCTGTGTACTTATTTATTTTTTATAAGTGAAGTCTTACCATAAGATGAGGAATATAAATTGCATTATACTGTTTTATACATAGAAGCAAATCTCTCAAACTCAAAGTACCTCTCCCTCATCTCTACTTCAATTAATTGAAAAATCATTTTACTTCCACTAAAAATTACGAATAAATGGCAGCTTCTCTCCGAGAAAGAGAATAAGTTAGACATCGTTAAGGTTGCTGGTTGGTAGCCCAAATGAATTCGCTTAGCTCAATGTTAACCCATGAAGAAAGTTTTTCATATTATTGTTGACTTGGATATATATATATATATATATATATATATATATATATATATATATATATATATATATATATATATATATATCTATATATATATATATATATATATATAAATATATAAATATATATATATATAAATATATATATATATACATATATATATGTATATAAATATATATATATATATATATATATATATATATATATATATATATATATATATATATATATATATATATATATGTATATAAATATATATATATATATATATATACACAGTCGAACCTCCATATATCGAACTTCCACATATCGAAATTTTCTATATATCGAACTCTTAGCAAATCTCCATGTTCATTACATAGAAAAATTGTTTCTATATATCGAAAAAATCTTTATATATCGAAATTTATTTCAAGACAAATTGGGAGATTTTATTCCACTTTAGAATAAAATCTCCCAATTTTTGGCATTTGAAACATTATGTCGTGGACTTCAATTCGCGGAAAATGTCCCTGATTAAGTTTTCAGTGGACTGAATAAATACGAACATTTCTTTGAACTTTCCGCAAAACTGGCTGTTCAGCAAGATATTCGTAGTTTTTTTTTAAAAAAGAATGTAACTGTGATCATTGTAACCACTGTCTGAATTATTGTTTTTTTAAAGGTATGTAGTACTCAATAAATCTTTCATATAAATTCATTTTTTAGTTATTAACTTTCATTTAATAGGATTCGCATATAAATTTGAAATGGAGTTTCATATACGAAAATTAGCTTTCATTTTTTTAGGAGAATTATGTTAAAACTAAGCTCTATTCTATGTATTAAAATTTCTATATATCGAATTTTTTCCGGCAATTTGCTACTTCGATATATGGAGGTTCGACTGTATATATATAATTGTACCCCTATGTTGACGGTCGGTGGAGTAGTGATTAAAAGCTTCAAGCTAACACACCATAGGTCCAGAATTCGACCCTGTGACTGGGCAAGGTGGACTCAGCCTTTCATCCCTTGAGTGGGTCGATAAAATGAGGAGCAAGCACGCTTGGGTGGTCAGCTTGCCGCGTATGTAACTCTGGGGGATCCGCGGCAAGCTGACCACCTGCCCGAGACATATGCTGTATGGCAACCCAAGACCACGGTCAAGAAAGCAGAGATGGCGACACAGGCCTAGGTCCACAACGGACTGTTTCGCCATTAGTTAGTTAGTTAGTGCCCCGATTTTAGAATTTTCCTGCACCAAAGGAAATGATGCGTGTATAAAACACAGTACACAACATTTTTCTCCCGAATATTTCAAATTTAAAGATATCATTGGAGTTTCTATTAAAGAATGGAAATGATACCGAATACGAAATTTCTTTCTGTATTATGGAGTACAATTTGAAAAAAAAAATTTAAATCCAGAGTCTAGAATCATCGGAATATTTTTTTCATGGGATAGCAATGATATGAGCGAATCTTATATGGCAAGGTTGACCAAACTTTTTTAGTTGGCTATCTACTTTTCTGTGATTTCTTATACGGTGATCGACTTGTTCTCATTTTTTGTGGAAAATGATCAGTTTATCGTCACTAACATAGTCCATAAATTTATGAAATTATGGCTCGCGATCGACTAAAATCATGTCGAAGATCGACCGATCGATCGCGATCGACCTGTTGGCCACCCCTGCTATGGCTCCTACCCAGCACTCTTAAATCATATGCTCGGGGCTCATTATCTCAAAAGCTTTCCCCGTGATATTTCTCTTCCCCAAAGAACGAGATGTACGATATCGATGCGTCTCTTTTAAGCCTGGCAGATCGAGAAACTATGCAAATCCTGTTCCTTGACACAAAGATTGAGGATCCGATAACTAGATTTTAGTACTTAGCCCTGAAGCTCATACTAAAAATACATATTCCCAGGCTGATTCTGGTGTTTTCTTTCGCAATATTGCGCAGGAAACACTGCTGAACTTGCAAAACATGACACAGAATCTGATAGGGGCTTTTAAATTACCGTTTAAACTCATACTTGTGAGCCAAATATATGATAAGTCAAGTTAACAATGCAGAAATAGATAATTCCTTTTTAATAAGACGCATAACCGAAGCTTTTCAAGTCAGGAAAGCATGAAAAACCCTTTGTCATTGCAGTGAACTTCATTATTTACTGCAGATTTTTCTAATGTTGGGAACACTTTCTAATTGCATACAACATACATACAATATTATATATATATATGAGTATATATATATATATATATATATATATATATATATATATATATATATATATATATATATATATATATATATACAGGTGGTTATCAAAATAATGGAAACACCTATCAATATCAGTGGTGTTTATGAATGTGCTTCGTATTCCTTAAAAAACAAGTCTGGCCACCGTTATATTTTATATAATATAGCGTATGTATTATTCTACTGTCAGGTAGCAGTAATGAAGCTAAGGGCATCGTACTTTTTTGGGGAGCAGCTTAAAATGTCAAACCTTGCAGACCTTGCGAAAAGGGCAAATTGTTTGAGCGCGTTTAAATTGGAGTATCTGTTACTGCAACCCTTAGGCTAATCGGTGTTTTTCGAGCTATGGTATCGAAAGTCATGATAGCATACGGAATGCACGGAAAGACAGCCTTTGCCAAAGAGAATAGTGGATGAAAGGGAGAGCTGGGTGAAAGAGACAGACGAGGTATTGAAGCGGATTGTGATATGAAGAATAATAACAACTGCAACTAAAATGACCAAAGAGCTCAATTTACATCTGCATGCTCCGGTTTCAACCATCAGAGATAGAAGGCAACTTCACAAACAAAGCATTTACGGAAAAGTAGCTATTCCCAAACCGCACGTAATAGATGCCAATACAAAATGTCGTCTCCAATGTTGCCATGAGCGCAAATCTTGGTCGTGTAATATGTCCATAAAACGGAATTTGGTCCGACAAATCATTGTTCGCATTGTTCCTAGCAACAGGATGTGCGTATGTCTGGAGAACACATACACAAGCGTAAGATCCTGGCTGTCTCATCTCAACTGTCAATCATGGAGGTAGATCTATCAGGGTTTGGGATGGCATCGCATGGTTTTCTTCAGACCCTATTCTAACCCAAAAAGGGAGATTGAATGGGAAGAACTATGTCAACATTTTAGCTCATTAGTCCATCCTATGGTGCAAACATTGTTTCTTGCAGGGGATGGCGATCTCCAGGATGATAATCCCCTATACATACAGCTAAATCTATCAAGTATTGGTTTGAAGAGCATGAAAAAGAAGTCAAATATCTTATCTTGCCTTGTACAATTTCCCACGACTATATATCATCCAACCGCTGTTATCTGTATAAGCGAATAAAGAAAGGTATCGATATCCACCACAGCATCTCTACAGGAACTTTCATGATTTTTCCCTGAAGTGAGGGATAATATATTCATAACCACTATTCATGGCTTGTATAAGCCAATTCCAAAGTAAATCATGTGGTATTACATGACAAAGGAGATTCAGCTCCGTATTAATAAAGGTTTTCCTGATGTTTCTTAGTGTTTCCACTATTTTGATAACCACCCGTATATATATATATATATATATATGCAGATGCCGTTGCTGATAGAAATATTGGTATATATATATATATATATATATATATATATATATATATATATATATATATATATGTGTGTGTGTGTGTGTGTGTGAGCTGAAAAGAATGATAAGATCCAGATATTGATGCGAGTCGATTATAAACGACTGATTTTTATCTTAATAAGTTTTAAAAGCAGGAAATAGCATTTTTATGTTAATCAATGATAATTGACATCTGACTTATCTCACGCGAGAATAATCGTATTGTATATAAATAAATCATGGCAATGATGCCTGCCTCAACTTAATACCACAGAAATTCCCCCTAACTCGACACTGTTCCATCCATTTACATTTTCATGATCACTGAGTGCAAGACTGTAATACACGTGAACGATCATCAACCGATTACAAATTAGCACAACCAGGTAAAAAGAAAAGGAAAATTACATGTTTGTTAAGTATTTATCCCGCGTTTTAACAGTTTTTTAAAGTTTGGCATTTATGTTTTTTTTTTGGTTACTAAAGCCGCCTGGCTGAATAATCCATACAACGTTCGATGAAGACTACAAGTCATTCACTTCAGTTCATCTCACGGCTCTTGATAACCACATTGGATCGGAGGCCGAATTTTCGCCCGTTGCCAACACAATTTATATGGACACACACACACATATATATATATATATATATATATATATATATATATACAGTGCGAGATTTCTAGAAATAGAGGTGCAGGAACGGTAACCTTCCGGGGGGGTGTGTGTGGGGGGGGATAGCCTAAATTATTGATAAAGAGAGGTATCTAAAAGAGAGGTACCGGAACGCCGTTCCAACGCGTTCTATCTCAAATCTAGCCCTGTATATATACACTGCTGGCCACCCAAATTGCAACACCAAGAAAGACAAGAGATATCACAACAAAATTTATTTTGTAGATAACATGTTGACCAAGTATCAAATGATTAAATTTATAGACTTCTGTGAAGTGTGGTTCCTGCCAAAATCAGTAGCCAGAGTAGCCGCCATTGTTGGAGATCACCGCTGCCACACTCCTCGGCATTGATTCAAAGAGACTTTGGATGAGTTCTTGGGGTACAGCAGACCAAGCAGCTTCCACACGTTGCCAAAGTTGATCTGCTGTGGCAGCTGGGGATGGAATCTGGGTCAATCGTAGAGCAACCATGGACCACATGTTTTCTATCGGCGAAAGATCCGGAGAGCGAGGCGGCCAGGGAAGCAATTCAATCTGGCGATTGACGAAGAACCGTTGGACAATGCGTGCCACGTGTGGTCGCGCATTATCCTGTTGAAATATGGCTGTGGGCAAGCCATACTGTGAGGTAAGGAAGGACAACTGGCTCCAACACCTCGGAGATGTAGCGCTGGCTGTTTAAAGTACCGGCAATGCGTACTAGAGGTGTGCGAGAGTGATATCCAATACCGCCCCATACCATAATACCCGGTGCAGGACCAGTGTGCATAAAGCAGCGGTGCATAACGCAGCTGTTCAGCATCCTCTCTTCACGGTGTCTCCAGACTCGAATGCGACCATCGTGGTGTTGCAGACAGAAGCGTGACTCGTCAGTAAAGACAATTTCATTCCATTCTGCCTTCCACATCCTTCTGTCATCGCACCATTGGCGGCGGAGACGTCTGTGGTTCTGCGTCAAGGGTAGACAAAGCAATGGACGTCTTGCGGACAGACCACTTTGCTGTAAACGGCGTCGAATGGTAAGCGCAGACACTGGATGATGCGTTACAGACTGCATGTGCTGTGCTATGGTTCGTGATGTGACTGAGCGATCCGTCACTGCCATGCGCACAGTTTGCCTGTCATCACGTGAAGTGGTGCGCTGAGGTGGATGCGATCGAACACGCCGGTCCGTCGTACCCTCCTGCATCCAACGATCACATATCCGCATTACAGTTGTTTGGTTTCGTCCAACACGACTACCGATTTCCCTGAAAGATAATCCACAATCTCGGTAGGACACTATCCTTCCTCTGTCGAACTCGGATACTTGATCAAAAGATGATCGCTGTTTTCGACGAGGCATAATTGATCGTTTTTTTGAAAAAGCCACAAGAAAAACACAATTGCCGAACTTGAAATCGTCGAAATCTCCAAGCCTTAAATAGCGCTTTGAAGTGGCGCCACAGGCGCGCGTGATATGCGTCTGCGCTGAAATTCTAATCATTTGCATATCTCACCTCCGCTATATATATATATATATATATATATATATATATACACATACATATATACATACATATATATATATATATACACATACATATATATATATATATATATATATATATATATATATATATATATATATATATATATATATATATGTGTGTGTGTGTGTGTGTGTGTGTGTGTGTGTGTGTGGGAAGCGAATTCTTAAGTCATCAATAACTTCTCAATACGACATGTTATTTTAGATTATATATATTTAAACTTGATTAGATATAAAAGTAGTAAATTAATATATACATAAAGAGTTGAGTTGAGAATCAAGGTAAAGTCTTTACAACAGTAGCTGAAAAATACAAATATAGTTATAGGGCCGTCTTGCCCAATCTTCAGTTACAGGGCCGTCTGCCCATTCTCACACGACCGTCAGCGTCGGCATCCAGGGGTCAACTCACGAGTAACACCTCTCTCCGCGGGATGGCACTGTCGTCGCCTCGTTTCCTCAGCGCTGCGTTGCAAGCGATCCCATATATATATATATATATATATATATATATATATATATATATATATATATACTACCTGACCCAGCAATGCTTCGCTATTGCTAGATTTGAGTATATATATGTAGATTAAATGTATCTAATTGAAAGTTTGATATCAATTATTGTATTTAGTTGAAAGTAGATATTTACACACACATTATAATTTTTATGTTTCGGATTACATAAATTGTAATTACTGCTTTATTCAATTTTAAGTTAATTGCAATGCTCTTGGATATGCAATGTTTTTCGTGATTCCATTTTGGCATATATACAAACGAATCCCTTCGTTTTCTTACACGGGAGCATGCAACGTTGCCTATCAGGAAAACATGGATTCTCCAAATTCAATCCACTTACTTGTAATGCCCACCTTGTGATTTGTTTATCATTATTCGAAAAGCCAATTTAATAGGAAATTGCAATCATTTTAATTGAAATTGCATATCTGTTGGTATTATTGATATACGTAGTATTAGCACATCCTCTCCTTTGAATGTACTACTTAAAATTGTTGCTTTAATTGCATTGTTTAATAATATCTTGACTGCCAATCTGGTACAATTGCAAAGACGGGGTGTGTCAATGTTTCTAAGAAGAATATAGGAATACAAACTTTCAGATTAATGTTGTGTGGTAGCAATCCAGATAAATCAAGTGAATTTAAGAATTCAGTTGGATAATTTACTGCAGTGGCGCACCCAGGATTTAATCTTGGGGGGCGAGTTGAATGGATAAAATTATTTATAATGCAAATTTAATATTCATAATGCAATTTCTATTTCTTTGGGGGGGGGGGGTTCCCTTGGCCCAACCCTTGGGTGCACTACTGATTTACTGCTTCATCTTGATCTACAATAGTATATATTGATTTGTAAGTAGCTGTTTCTCCTTGTAACATACAGAGCTTACAGACAGCAGGTCTTCTTACGTGGGGTGTCAGAAAACACTCTCCCTCCTTCAAGACTCGGGGGTCGTGACCTTACCCCTCGCCTCCCTCACAGGAATGTTGAACATCTACATGAGAGGGGTGGCTATCAGGGGTTGTTAGGTGCTGCCATCCATATGTTTTGTTTGAAAGTAGAAGGTTCTTTGATAATATCTGAAAAGACATCGAACGAAGAATATTTTCAACTTTCTGCCTACTGGTCAGATCGAGGATTTCAATAGCTTTAATACTTCTCGGGATAAAACGGACCATTTTGCAAAAAAACCGCGTGTAAATCAGTTCAGTAGTTTTTTAGTCTACTGACTGATAAACTTTTAGTCTACTGACTGGTAAACTCTTAGGACTGGTTACAAACCCGTCGGACGGGTTTGTAACTAGTTGCGCCGTGTGCGTGGCTCCATTCAATTACATAGGTTGCGACTCATCACGGATGGTTTGTGATTTGAGTTGGTTATCAGTTTCTTTTGAGTTGCTCCGTGTGTAGACGGCCTTAAGCTTGAAACGTTTTTTTTTCAGGTATTTTTCATCATATTTTCCATTTAGAATAGTTTTCAACCGGGCAATTTTTATTCTAAGGGAACACTGTATCGAAGTAATTTATTATGTGTTATTTTAAAAGGCTTAATACGGTGGCGCTTTCATCCTCACTAAAGTACACATTTTTTAAAAAAATTTATTTTTAATTTATTATTTATTATTTATTATTTATTGAGGTTTAACTAATAGAATGTGAATTCTATGGATACTGTTTTCATTTATGCTTTACTATTATTTTGAGTTCTGAAAATTGTTTCAAATAAACATAAAAGCTTACGTTATAGACTAAGCATAAAAAAATCTTACTTGTGTCATTAATAGAAAGCTAACGTATTTATAACCATACTTTACTATACCTATATTACTTGCATAGGGTAATGGGATTTCCCAGTTGGAAAATTACCATTTTTTCTATAACTAAACTTTAGGGTAATGGGATTTCCCAGTTGGAAAATTACCATATTTTACTATAACTAAACTTTAGGTAATGGGATTTCCCAGTTGGAAAATTACCATTTTTTACTATAACTAAACTTTAGGGTAATGGGATTTCCCAGTTGGAAAATTACCATTTTTTACTATAACTAAACTTTAGGGTAATGGGATTTCCCAGTTGGAAAATTACCATTTTTTACTATAACTAAACTTTAGGGTAATGGGATTTCCCAGTTGGAAAATTACCATATTTTACTATAACTAAACTTTAGGGTAATGGGATTTCCCAGTTGGAAAATTACCATTTTTTACTATAACTAAACTTTAGGGTAATGGGATTTCCCAGTTGGAAAATTACCATTTTTTACTATAACTAAACTTTAGAGTAATGGGATTTCCCAGTTGGAAAATTACCATTTTTTACTATAACTAAACTTTAGAGTAATGGGATTTCCCAGTTGGAAAATTACCATATTTTACTACAACTGAACTTTACCTCTGCCAGAGGGAAAACGATGTGCTCTAAATCAAATTTTAAAGAATGTATCTTTTATGGAATGTAGATTTCATTTAAAATAAAGTACATTTTAAATTATGATACGTCGTAAACCATTTTAAAATTTTAGTTCTTCGGGGTGTCTCTTTTCGGCATCATCGCAGTTATGAATTATTAGGAAGATAAGTTTAACTTCAAGATTCTACATCTAACTGTACGTTTTATCCTATGTAGCAAAATTTAACAATGCGTTCACGGTAGACATACAAATCATATAGCATAAGCTACGGAAGTATTAGCATTGTCTACAGTATTCCTGCAGTGCTTTGGTCTGGATTATGGCTCAAGGAAAAGTTGTTGACAAAGAGAAAATTACGGACTGATGTAAAGAGGGAAATGTTTACAAAAACAAATCGTAATCCAACTGAATCATTGCCATAGCATTTAAATTAAAGTTCGTAAAATCTTTCTTTTTAATGTAAGCATAAAGTAACTACAAAATAAAATACCAATAACAATGAATCAACATAATGTTTCGTAACGTTAAATTGTCAATTCATTAAGTAAGTAATCTGTACAACTGACTACATCTTAAAAAGTGTGACACAGTAAAATGCTGGATGCATGCAATTTAATCATTAACATTGTAGTATCCCATTCTAAGGGTATTAGCAACTGGAAAAAATGCAGCAACAAACAGTCATGTATCAGCGCCTTTCTCTCACAAAGACTTATAAACAAATTCATTTGAACCAAATGACCAAATCCGTTTGAACTTTTTTTTTTTTTGCAGAACATCTGCCGCAGAAGTTCACGTGAGAGAGGGTGCTAATCTTACAACTGTGACGTCATCCTTCCTTTTACCCTTCTCACATTTAAAGAGAGATACCAGGACCTGCTTGTAAAATGAAATATAGTGTATCTGCTCCATGGTTTGAGGAAAGAAATAGATTATTTCAGAGAGCACATATTCGGAGTGAGTATAGGATACGCAGTGAGCCTTTGCATGGCCTAAAGGTAAATTTCAGACTCTACGCACTTGGAGTCGCCCAGTGGCTAAGTGGATAAGGCATCAGCCTGCCACGCCGGGGGTGTGGGTTCGATTCCCGCATAAGACTTGGCTGTATTCTGGGGAACCGGTCAGTCTTTCGCCTGCAATTGGAACCCCGTCTAGAAAGGGGAGCTGCAACCCATCGTCCATCGCCGGTGTCATCGTCTGTCAATAAAATTCTTCTGTGATTGTGTCATTTGTCTGTTTCTATGTCTTATATTCATATGTACACCGGACTGGGGTGTAATGTTGTCATCCCCCAGGGACATTAGCCACACACACACACACGTACTTGGAGAGAGTCGAAAGTGATCTAACAAGTTGCTGTTAAAATGCTGTTGTGCTATTGTTGTTGCTGTTTCTGATCCCTTTCACCCGGCAATGCTAGATTTAGGTCCATGATACCGCACACTCTCAAGAAGTCAATGACCAACAATGGCCGCTCCAGAAGATCTTCCTTCTCAAGTCCCAAGAACGCTAGGATATGATTCGGAGTGGGCTGGCCTTTGGAACATTTGGTACAAGTGGGGAACACTTTCTCCTTGTCGGTATAAGTCAATGTTCTGAGGTGGCCACTACGAAAGCGGGTTATTGTTAAAATGCTTACAGTCGGAAGAGTAAAATGTGAAATTCCCTAAGTATTGGCTGACCTCAAGACAGTCCAATAATATTAATAATATGTAAACAAATGCTTGGTCTTTCAACTAGTTCAACTAAATGGATTGGTCATATTTATGCATCCGAGCAACAACATTCTTTACAACATTACTAGTATTTATGAGCAGGCAAGCTTATTTAAGTAATATTAATTGGGATCGCTGTAACAATGCACACTTCAGCTCTTAACTCCCTTCATAATTTACTGCTTTTTCTTTTATACTAGTGACAGTTCATTATAAGTCCTGCACTATAGGGTAATTTTGAGATGCTACACACCGCATTGCAGAGAGGAAGTAACGTACAAGATGTAACCTGGAGTTCTATTTTATTTCATATACTGTTGGCAGGCAGGTTTTTGATGAGATTTTGATAAAATTGGAGCCACACAAGCTTAAATTTTTTTATTTCATTATGAAATTTTAAACTTTGCATCATAGCAGCTCTATATCTTGTTATATTCCATATAATTTATCTTCAAACTAATATCATAAATTTTTTACCTTTCCTTTATAATATAAAGTATGTACGTTAAATTTGCAACCCATATTTTGTCTACGTTAACGTACCACAGAAGTTTCGTAATTTATACCTGTCCGAATAATATATACCTATCGTAAAAATTTATGTTTGGTCTTTTTAGGAGTTGTAGAGGTGTGTGTAGTCAGGAGTATTTTACCATGTTCATGAAATCATAAATCATAAGCCAAGGAAGTATTAGCATTGTCTACGATATTCCTCCCATGCTTTGATCTGGATTATGTCTCAAGGAAAAGTTGTTAACATAGAGAAAAGACATACAGACTGGTATTCATACAGATTGGAAGTTTAATAAAATATATTCATAATGCGATCATGATCATGAATATATTTTTTACAAGATTGGATCAGTTTCATAATATTATTTAGGAGTATGAATATTGAATGCGTTCGTTTAGCTAGGTATAATCAATTCTTTTTGTCATATACCATTGAAATACGATTATCCCAGCTGTCAGTTTTAAATTTCTCAGTTTAAATATTATCGCGATTGTGTATCATCTGTAATTTTCAGACATAGCGATCACTATCAGATATATTTCATATTTACAGTATGTTAGCGCGTAAAGGATACACACCAACAGTTTTTAACAGTAGAACAATTTAAAGCAATTTTCTGTTATAACATGACTAACTCTTCCCTAAAAATTATATTAATTTAAATTAAATGAGGATATGCCCCACATTCACACCATTTAGTTAACAATTTACCTGAAGCATTTTTATATTAATGCTGAAAGGTCGTGTTTTTGCTAAGACTTATGAATTAGTTGACATATTTAAAGATTCTGAACATAACTAAGTTGTCTTGGAAAAGACAAAATACTTAAGTGTGACATTGTCACTATTATTTAAGCTTTTATAAATATGAAATTGTTAGATAATACAAACATTTTTGTTCTTGTTGTTGCTAATGCCTCTTGGCCGAAGGTTCTAGACCAGGTTCATATAGGCTTCGTGGGATGAAGAGTGCGGCTCCGGTTTGCAATAGCACCACGAGAGTCACACTCTTACTTGGCTAGGTGCCTCCATAATTTTGACCGAGCGTCCCCAGGGGCGACAATTTGATCATACCTTCTCCCAGCCTCTCTGACCTCATAGAAGGACTTTCCGGTCAACGGAGGATTAAATTTGCCCCTATCCGGCCTAGGCAGGAAGTAGTTTAATGATGCTTGTTGGAATTCGAAACCAGCACCCCCGGCACCGAAAGACGTCACGCTACCACTAGGCTACCTTGGGCCCAAAAATATTTCGCCCTCCCCCGGCAAAAAAAAAATGGCACGACTCAAAAATGCAGCATTTGAGAGAAATCAACTAAAATAATACTACGCAGCTTGAACTAGCATTACAATAAAACTGATACAACTGCCCTCAGGTGGACAAATTGCGAGATAGAAATGTGCCGCTTTTCGTACACGATGGGGCAATTCATACATTTTTTTCCTGGCATAACCTCAAAAATGCCATTTTTTGACTTGTATCACTTTTCGTGCCGAACTGCGATTTATAGATGTTGTAAAATTCTTTGATAACTAGAACTTATTTGAGAAGCATGACTTCACATACATTATTTTTTTAGTCTAATGCGGAGGCACTTTGTCGCCTTTTGTTATTCACTCTGATTTACTGGCTACTTTAGTATGGTAGCAACATTTAGGTGAGCCAAGATTGCACCCTATGAAGGAGACGACACGGAAACGACCAAGCCTTATTCGGGATTTGAACCCAAGCCCAGTGCGTGGTAACTCAGAACGTTAACCACTACACCATGTGGGCTGCACAAGTACATTATAATAACTTATATATTTTTCACGTGCAATTTATTGAATTGAGATGTTTTCACTCGCTAAAAAGGTTTTTGCTGGTATCTTGAGAGAATAGAACTGCCCGAGAATAGAGCTCCTCCTTAAGGAATTTGTTTAGCTAGCTTTGCAAAATATTTAACATAGAAACAAAGAGACTTTGTAAAATATTTAATGTCTCAGAAATGCGAACGGCTGCGATTCTTAGTTGGGCTTAGATCACTTTCCTACCAGAGCAGAAAATTTTGAAAAGAGTTTCTGTGAATAAATTAATAGTTTTTTTCTCTTTTGCTACAAAGTAATAATATTCACATAATCTATTATTTTTTTTCTTAAATGAACTGCACTCTTATTATTTTATTTTTCCACAGAAGTGTCATTCAAGTATCTGTTCTATTTCAAAGCGGATAAAGATATCCCTATTAAAGGATTTCATCTTCCAGTATTGGTGACACTTTGTACTTCGGACGGCGTATCTTTACCTATGTCTTTTATTAAGAATAAAACAAACTCTTTCTCGCAGTACCCTCATCTGCCGAATTAATCCTTCTGATTCATTCCATGTTAAATTTCACTTCCTTTAAGGATATCACTTTAAAAAGTTAAAAAAGTGTTGGAAAGCAAGAAATACCGCTTCTAGATATTTTGTGCTTCAGTGATCACAGTCTTTATTTTTAAAGGCTTTAATATCCTTTAGAATGGAGTATAAAAGTTTAACAAGGGCATGCGCTTTTGTTATAAATTGATTCTTGACTGATAGTTAAAGACGACAGACTTTTATGCTCAGATGCTGGCATTTCTAAAGTTTTGATAAGTGAAAAAGCAAAGAAATGCGAAAATTTTTCATATATATATATATATATATATATATATATATATATATATATATATATATATATATATATATATTCGGACAATCAAATTTCCCCTAAAACATTTGAATTCAAAATATATTAATATCACAGAATTAGACATTTTGTATTAAGAAATATGTCAGAACTTTAGTGACTATCTATTAATTTTAATTGGTTGGTTCGGATTATTTTTACCTCAATAGGACAGCTTAAGGGTTATTAGCCTAGAAACTTTTTCATTATAGGATAGTGATTATTTTGAACACAGTCGCTAAAATAATCCCTCTTTTATTCTAACGAAGTCTTAAAGAGCTTCAATCCTTAAAAATATTTTAAAATATCAAATTAAATATTTTTTAGGAACACTGCGAATAAAACTTTCGTTTGATTTGGAATGGTTTAAAAATCTCTGTTTTTATTAAAAAAGAAAATATATGACATCATTGCAACGCCTTTAATCTATATATAAAACAGTTCCGTAACTGACTGACTGACTGACAGATAACGCACAGACGAAACTACTGGACCTAAAAGGCTAAAATTTTGCATGGTGATTCTTCTTATAGTGTAGGGGTGCACTAAGAGAGATTTTTGAAAAATTCTCCTTAGATTTTTTAAAATTGAATTTTTAAGCTGTTTATGTAACATTCTTTAACATTTGTATTTAAAATAATAATTTGAGGGTTATAAAGTTTATATCAAGGGAAAGATCATAAAAATTCCTTTAAAATGAAATCTTTTTCGAATCTTTACCTCCATTTTCTGATTTTTGGTGAATTTTTTAAGATCAATTTTTAGAATTTAATTTTTCAAATGCTGATCACGTGGTTTCTTTCTTTTTGTGATACTTTAAATAAATTTTCCGTCACGTGTATAACAACGGGTGCTCGGATCGAATCCCGGCGAAGCGTCACTAAAATGCCTCCGTTTGTGTCGTCCCTTCAAATGGCCAGCAGTACTGCTGTGAATTATAGGCGAATATCTTCACGACAAGTTAAAAATTTTAAAATAAGAATTTTTCTTTGCAGAAGAAAAGAAAGTTGTATGTTTTTTATTACTTAATATTGTTGTGAGAAGCAGGTCATATTTTTTACTTAAATCAATACTTACCAATATGAAATTCAAATTCAGAGTTAATAGCAAAAGCGTGTTATTACAAGTTCCGAATCAGGTCACAAGAATCTGCTGATTCAGGATACTTACAATTGAAACAAGATTTCTTCTATCACAGTTTCCGTTGCCTTACTTAATTAAAACTGTTTAGAATAGTAGAATAGATTTACAGTTCATTTGTGCTTGTCTAGACATGGACGAACCAATAGCGCGTATCACATTAGAGTTGTTTCGCTTGTTTGACACCTCCCTCATTTAATATTTGCATTAGTCGTTATTTGTTGCAAAGTAAAGACTGAAATGAGGCATGGTCCCTCAAGCGTAGCCAGCATCTTTGTTTATAAAATCCATTAAAGCTGAAAAAAGTTTTTCGACTTTCTTTTAAACAAAGCATTTCGAAATTACGGGATGTTGCGAGTAGAACATACGGTCGCAGTTCGCTTTTTTTTTTGGCAATATAAGGAAAATTATTTAAAAATATTCATTTAATATATCGCCAAAGAAGCTGTATTAAACAAGTAGAGAGCATTTCTACAAATAAGACAGAGAGTATGTTAGAGCTAGATCAAAATGAAAAGTAGACAATAGACAACTATCAGACAATAAATCACTTTCATATGATCGTATTATCGATATCCAAATAGTACGTCATCTATAGCATATTCATGGTACGTGATCATAGTTCTGTGGCATTAAGACCAAGTGTTATGTGTGCAAAGAACATGGGGACAGGATTTCCCCCAAGACTCATAGAGAATAGCCTCCAAGACTCATTTTCTTTTCAAAACTATTTAAATGTGATTTCTTCACTCAGCAAATGACGACACTAGAATAGGAAGGACGTCAATGCATCGTGTGAGTGCTTTGCATATGTCGAAATCGCTTCATTTTGTTGATTCTGAGTCTGATCTTACTGTATGAGGCGATAATCTTCTTGTGACTGACTATAAAGCAATCTTTCCCTCGATTAGCTCGTCCTCTTTCCCTTTTAACATCTTCAAAACTTTTGGTACCCGTTAAATAAATGTTTTCTAATGTTTGGCTTTGGAGCTCATCTGTCTTTTAAGTTAGGGACCTACTACATACCTACTTCTCATCGTTAAGATACGAGTAGATCAACCTAAAAAGGCATCGCTATCTAGTAACTAATTAAATTTCGAAATGGATTATTTGGGAGTGTACACACCATACTCTGTCTCTGTCTCTCTCTAACACACACACACACACATATTATATATATATATATATATATATATATATATATATATATATATATATATATATATGTATGTATGTATGTATGTATGTATGTATGTATGTATAAGATGGAATTATAGGGGAGATAAGAGGATTAAACGCAAACTAAAATGAGTGAAACTTCGTTACTGAATATAGAGCTTGTACGATAATGTTGTTTCGCTAAAGTCAAATATCAGTTCGATATTTTAGCATTTTTCATTGATCATCAATAAAGGGGAACTTTTGGACTTCATTACAGCTTTGCATGGTTAATTTTAAGTGACTATTTTAGGCCACTAGAACCTTACTGGACTTAACTTCTCTTCCGTCGACCTTAGTTTTCTCCAGTGCATTGAGAATCGTAAACGAAGTATTAATGCATGTTTCTAATCCTTGTGTATAAAATGGATTAAAAGAAAAAAATTAAAGCTCTTTCAGTAATTTTTTGCAAATTGTTAATTAAATCTGTCAGACAAACACAAAAAAAGGAAAAAATTAGAAAAAAAATACTCTATGGAAGATTGGAGACACTCGGAGAAAGTCAGCCTGCTTACATGGCATGCTTCAGTGATTTTGATTTCCGATAAACAACGTGAATAAAGTTTAGTTGTTGCAACAGTTAGCATTTGGAAGCTCTAACCACTCATCCATGGGCTGGCAGATAGAGGTTGTCACTTTAACTAACATCTCAATCAATGATTTTCTTATAACCAAAGCGTTAATAATTCTAACAAAATCGATTTGCTACCGAACCATAAAAAAACATGCCACAAAATTAAGTTGAAATTAGAGTTTATTTGTTTGTATTTGTTGCGGAAACTAACGAAAGAATAACAGTAGGATTGCCCATTAAATTCTCCAAATACTCAATCATGCAATTATTGTCCGGACAATGCGTGGTAGTGAAACAGTGTTTTCACTTTATCATTGACTTAGATAAGTTACTGTTTAACTGTACTGTATTGTAATCCTACTCAGCTTTGTGCCTCCCTAAATCACTCAAGGATGAAAATTCAACCATGCTAGTAATAAAAAGTAACTAAAATATCATAGAGTTCTGGTGTTGAAGGAATGATCCTTAAAAGATCATACAAAGGGAAAAGTATCCCTTTTATTCTATGTATGTGGGAATCCTAATAAATTCAGTCCTAGGAATTGCTAATAAACTTAGTAACTGCTAATAAAAGGATGGAATTTTCTTCTGCTCCATTAAAAAAAAGGCCAAGTAAAAAAAAAATTACTGATTAAAGTTGGCCAAATCCCAATCATATGATAATGGAATTATGTTTAAGTTTACATGAATGTGAAATAATCTTAGCATGTATATTGAGTTACAGATAAATAATAATTTCTTATAGTTTAATTTTTTTCTTATTTAGGCTATTCAATTGCTAAATATGGTTACATATTTTATTCTTCTATGAATATTAACAGTAAAATATATGCTACACAACAGAAATTTTTCCAGCTAACATATCAATAAATATGCTAAATTTTTTTCCTTCCAAGTTTTGCTGAATTCTATCATGCTAATATTTTTTAGGTATTATTTCATTCGCTTTTCTTTGTCTACATAAGAATAAAAAAATTATTGTGTATAGTAGGTATTATTTTGTACAGTAAGTATTAAAATTGTATTATAAGTGTTGAAAGTATTAATATTAATACTTTCAACTTTAATAAGTGTAAGGTATACACAAGATTCGATTCACAAGAATCGAACTTTTGAGTGAATTAAAGAAGCTGCTTCAGATATGCTAATTTTGGCATACGCGCTTAGTATAAATACCACGCAGCGTCATTAATGAAAAAAAGGAGTTGTTGTTAAGGGTGAAAAAGGTGTTATCCTGCGCTAGTGCTTTACGGGCCAGAAGTTTACGTGGCAGTACTGCTGGTTTGACTTACTGTTCGTGAGTATAAAATTATATTGTTCTTGAAAGCTGTATTTACATTCCGTACAAGTAGTACGCATGCTTATTGCTGTAAAAGCCAATTATATGTGCAGCGAATTCAATAAACATTATTTCATGTATAAACTGTGTTTGTATATAATTCAAATAGAGTGCCACTTCAAATTATATACACCCAAGTCTGGGTAGAAGTGAGCATAGATTCTCTATACTGGCGCCCGAAAAATATATATACCCTGGTAGTTAGCGTTAAATTTGTAACGAAGAACATAATTGAAATTAAAAACTGTGTACTGTGTACGTATATTGATAAAATTGTTGCAAGTACTTATATACTATTTAAAAAATGAGTGTTGTAGAACAAAATCCTGCTGGAAATTTTCCTCGGGTAATTATGGTTCAGCAAATTGCGCCATTCGAAGCCACCTTCAATGGCGGCCCCTCAAGCCAATTCCTAAAGAAAATTGAGCATTACTTTCAGCAACAATGCACCCCAGAGGGGGATAAACTTAAAATTGCTCTAGCCGCTTTAAGAGGTAGTGCATATCAGTGGTACACGTGTATGAAAAGCAGTAATCTGATTTTTGACTATTTGTCATTCAAGCAACAGTTTCTTAGTGTTTTTCCAAAGACCCTTAATCAAAGTGAAATTGAAGCGGAAATTTATTCGCTAAGGCAACGTGAAGGTCAGTCTGCGTTAGATTTTGCTACGGAAAAGATTTCCAAGTGTGAGGAATATTTAGAAGAGTTGACGGAAGCGATAATCTTAAAAATAGTTATCCAACGTTTGAAGCCAAGTGTTCAAGATTTTTTAGATAATCAAACAATTACAAGCAAGGTTACCCTCCTTCAAGCTTTAGCTAAATATGACAATAGACATTTCTTCGCTACCCCTCACCGTCATTCAGGTACAAGAAGTTTTATACAGCCGCGCCAAAATTTTTCGCGAGTTTCAAACCAGCAGCGTAAGCAGTACCGCAGGCAAAATAATAGAAGCGCACGGCGTTATAATGAAATTAGTGCACTTAAAGAAAATATGCAAGCACCTTACTTGCACTGGCAAGTTGATTCACATGATATGGTTCAACCTGTTGAAACTGTTTGGTCAAATGTATTATTTTGTCCGAGTAGTAATCATTATTTTGAGAATAGTGAAAGTCAGGGTATTTTTTTGGCTTATAAAGAAAGTGAGTCTAGCTGGAATGATGTAATTCCAGTACAAATTTCTGAAAATAGGGCCGATACTAATGCTAGTGGTTTAGAAAATAAATCATCGGACACTTCTATTAATGCTATACCTGATATTATTAATGCTATACCTGATATTATTGATGCTATACCTGATATTTTAGATGATATTCACACATCTGTTAATGAAGGAAATTTAGTAGATGACGAAGTATGCGTTACGGAAGTTAGTGAATACTTATTAGTTGACGACAATAAAAATTCTTTAAACGATAGTAGGAACTTGCTAGGTGATGATATTATTTCAAGTTTCCAGCCGAATGGGGATTGTGTAGGCCAGGTTGATAATATGGTTTTAAATAAAGTACATGAAAACCAGACTGAGAATCAGGATGAAAAGTTGACACAGAGTTATACTGTAGGTAGTTTAGCTGATGCTTCGGAAGTTATAGAGAAAGTTTGCAATAAAACGCACGAGTACGAAAAGCTTAATCTTCCTAAAACTGAAGCAGTGTTAAAGAATTTAAATGATAACGATTCTGATATCGCAAGTTTCAAAGAGACTTTTTCGTCAAAAGAGGATAAAACTAAAGTTAAGGGGGATAAAAAACGTGAAAAAGAGCCTTCAGGTTCCAGCATTAAAACTGCTAATACTGAAGTAATTAAGGCGGTAAACAAGAAGTCGTATAAGCACAAATACGAAAAGCAGAGTCAGGTTGTTGAAAAAATAGAATCTGCATTAAAATCTAATGTCTATACTCTAAAAAGTACGGAGAAAGGTAAAGTGTGCACTACAAAAACTCCATCAAAGGAGGAATGCGTCGCTGATAAGGTACACAAGGTTATCAAAAGGAAGAATGACAATTTTAAAGTTCCTTTGCATAAGTACAGGAAACGGAAGATTTCTGCCGCCCAGCAAGGTTGGCCTCCTCCCAAGAGACCTCCTGTCCATCGTCAAGCCAGACCAGCGCCTCAGGACCTACGACCTGCTGCACGAAGGATGCCCACACGGTCAACGAACCCCTTTACTAGGACTGCGACCATCAAGAGAGGTTCAGCGGATTGGACAAACTGGTGCAGTGAAGTTGCTGCATTCATGAGGAACAAGTCTTGTATCAACTTTCTTATTCTAACTCCCACCCTTTAATAAAATCGAACCAAATTGGTTTGAAGTTCCCCATTGTATATACTGTGTAAACATTTTGAGGGGAAGGAGTGAGCCACTGAAAAAAAAAAACGGCATACTATTGTTTCATAAATTTTTGAAGGGGACATGTAGTGACTAGAAAAAAAAATACATACCGCATAATATACCAATTAACCACTAATGTACTAACTTCACAAAAATTAACACATGTACATTATAAATTGGGGGAGAGCAGATACAAACAGTCAAGAAATGTCATGCTGTGCAATTGTGTTGAAAATTTTAACTAAAATAAGTTTTTTAGGGCGCAGTTGGCCAGCCCAGTATCCGCAACTCTGCAAATCCACTGTGTAATGGTGTCACCTGGACCCTTCGGGGTTAGTTTTGTAAAATGGTAGTGGCGTTTTTCCCCCACACAACGTGTGGAAGGTTTTTTGGCTTTGCCACCCATTATGTAAAAAGTCAGACCAGCACGCGTTTTCAATTAGTTAACTGAAGCCGTTCAGACCTCAGTTACCTAATTTTTTTTTTCGAGGGAGGCCAGTGTAAGGTATACACAAGATTCGATTCACAAGAATCGAACTTTTGAGTGAATTAAAGAAGCTGCTTCAGATATGCTAATTTTGGCATACGCGCTTAGTATAAATACCACGCAGCGTCATTAATGAAAAAAAGGAGTTGTTGTTAAGGGTGAAAAAGGTGTTATCCTACGCTAGTGCTTTACGGGCCAGAAGTTTACGTGGCAGTACTGCTGGTTTGACTTACTGTTCGTGAGTATAAAATTATATTGTTCTTGAAAGCTGTATTTACATTCCGTACAAGTAGTACGCATGCTTATTGCTGTAAAAGCCAATTATATGTGCAGCGAATTCAATAAACATTATTTCATGTATAAACTGTGTTTGTATATAATTCAAATAGAGTGCCACTTCAAATTATATACACCCAAGTCTGGGTAGAAGTGAGCATAGATTCTCTATATATTAATACTTTCTTACTTTTTTTTTCTTAGAGTTTTTAGATATTTTTGGTTTTATGGAGATTGTCCAGCCTTGCTAGACAATCTGGGATTAGTAAAAAAAAATTATTAATAGTGTATTAAAAGTATCTTAGTAGAATTATTTTCTATGAGTTTTAACGATTATATTAATAGGTATTAATTTTATTTATAGGAATTAATTATAGGTATTAATTTTATTATAATTATAGGTATTAGATTTATTTATAGGAATTAGTTATAGGTATTGTAGGTATTATAGATATTAACCTTATTAGTAAGTACTAATACTGTTTTATATGTATAGTAAGTATCAGTACGATATAAGTATGGTAAGTAGTTTCCGTACTTTCCTTTGTTACTACTGTATTTATTCAGTATTAAAATTAAAGTATAAAAAATTGTTTTACGAAAATATCAATATCTTAAAAGTAATCATATTAATACTCTATTATGCATGCGTAAGTATTTTCACACTGTGTTAGTTTTGTATTAATTCTAGTATTAATATTATACGCATTAAATATTTATTCTAAGTAAGTATTAGTGTTATAAACTATTTTTACATAAGTATTAATATTTAATTATAATTAAATCGGTCACTTTGAAAAGGAGTCAGGAGTCATCTCCATTTGTTAAAGTTTTTCATGAGAAGCAAAAAACCTTAACTCGCCTTCATGAATTATTAGTTACACTAAATATAGTATTTATTATGTTTATAAGACATCAATCCTGATGCAAAAATATAATTTGTTAATATCTTTTTTAACTTGGGGGTGGGGGACAGAAAAGTTGGAGAAAAGTGGAGATGAGTTTTTGAAAAGTGGAGATGACTCCTTTTCAAAATAACCGATTCAGTTAATAAAAATTGCTGGAAAAAGTTCTTTCTACCATAGTCATTTTTCTATCTTTCAGCGTCCTTACAGATAGATATTTCTACAAAGCATATCACGTCGGTATATATGCTTGATATTCATCATTAATTATTTGAAGTATTGTTTTTGTTCCCTTTCGTTAACTAATATTGAATATTATTAGAAATTCATGAAGTTTTTTTTTTTTTAAATCTAACGCTTCATTGATTTTGAGTGGCATGCGGTGTCAGGGTGCTGAAGAGACGTCATTTTCGTAGTTTCGGCTGGCCCTGTGCTCTTAATGCAGTAGCGTATTAGGCTAACAAAAATCAATTCGGCAAATTAAGATACGCTTCGTTGGGATAAGGCTTATCGTGCAGTTATACTCGGAGGAGTAAGAAAAACGCATTCTACTTTAATTCCCCTAGACGAATTAAGTGGTAAGCTATTTTAGAGAAAAATTTTACCCGAACCGTTTTACCAGTTAATGAGGACTGACACAGCGTCCGGAATCAGAGCTGAAACGAGTCAGGTCTTATGAGTTGACTGTAACTGAAATGGAATATTTTCGGTGTCAACAAGTTTACGTCACGGTCAGTATGTAAGTGTCTAAGGACCGTGTTCACGGGTCGACAATTTAGTCCGCAGTAGGAGTTGATCATGCAAATGAAAGTTTCAATTACAGTCGAACCTCCATATTTCGAAGTAGCAAAATACCGGAAAAAAATTCGATGTATAGAAATTTCGATATATAGAATTGATCTTATTTTTATCATAATTCTCCTAAAACATTAAAATTAAAGCTAATTTTCGAATACGAAACTCCATTTCCAATTTATATGCGAATCACATTACATGAAAGTTAATCACTAAAAATTTAATTAATGTGAAAGATTTATTGAGTACTATATACCTTAAAAAAACAATAATCGAGTTAGTGGTTACAGTGATCACAGTTGCATTCTTTTTAAAAAAACTACGTATATCTTGCTGTTTTGCGGGAAGTTCATCAAAGAAATGCTCGCATTTATTCAGTCCATTAAAAACTTCATCAGGGATGTTTTCCATGAATTGAATCCACGAAGTATTGTTTCAAACGCCGAAAATTGGGAGATTTTATTCTAAAGTGGAATAAAATCTCCCAATATGTCGAAAAAAATTTCGATATATAGAGATTTTTTCGATATATAGAAACAGTTTTTCTATGTAATGAACATGGAGATTTGCCAAGAGTTCGATATATAGAAAATTTCGATATAGGGAAGTTCGATATATGGAGGTTCGACTGTATATCCCACTATAATATCTATTCATTTATCAATTTCTTATCGGTGCATACAAATTTTAAAAAATAACTATAAAGTTTCTCAGTATGTTAATAGCTAACTTAGTAGAAAAAAGAAAAAACACCGGATTGCTGAAAAAGTTCTGATGGTATGATATTGGCCTTAAGGCTGCTGTGTTGCAGTTATATTGGGTTATCTCTGCTCACAGTTAACCTATAGAGAAGGGATTCCCAGAGGAGTCCAGGTGGCCCCCTTGGAGATCGATGGAAGTTTAAAAAGGGTCTATAGTATTCCTATTGGGGGTCGATGATAAATTTTTCTCTTTTAAAATTTTATTTAATTTTTTAGGAATGTAATTATTAGATAAGAATAGCCGTTTTAATATGTATAAATACAGATTTGCATAAGGTGGAGTGATCCACCCATCTAAAGTCGAATGTCATGACGCTTTTGTGTATGTGCCAAATGAAATTATGTTATAACTAGCTGAAAACCCGCACTTCGCTACGGAGTACATTCAAATTAAATACAATGGTCAATGTATGCAATTAATGCAAAATATATATATATATATATATATATATATATATATATATATATATATATATTTATAATAAATACGACGATCAATATATACAACTGATGTAAAAAAAAGCGAAAAAATATATTTATAAAAAAATCGCAAGGGACAAAATAATGTATAAGAAAGACAAAATTTAAAGACAAAATAATGTAGAAGAAAATATTCAAATTAAATCTAATAGGACATACTAAAGAATATAGTACAGTTAATATAGTACAGTTTGAGGAACATTTCTTTTACTGTGTTCTAATATTTTTTAGCATAATGTCCAATCGTCTGCCGCATTAGCAAGAAAAAAATTTTTTTTTGTCTATTTCGTTGTTATCACGTGACGATAGTGATAGCGCGTCGGATTTCGGTGCCGAGGATGGTTGGATTGAATCCCGACAAGCGCCATTAAATACCTTCGTGACTAGGCCGGACATGGACATGTTCAATCAGTAGAGCATAATCTCACTGTATGATGTCAGAGAGGGTGGTTGAGGGTACGATCCCCCCAGATGTGCCTTCGGGGGAGGGGGTCGATCAAATTAGGTGGCACTTAGCTAAGACGGACTCCGACCCTTGTGATGTTACTGTAAGCGGAAGTCACACTCGTCAATCCGCAAAGCCTATAAAGACCTGGTCTGGAACACTTCCGACAGGAGGTATTAGTAACAACAATAGGGTGCGGTGACCCGGTTGGCAAAGGCGTCGAGCCAGTGATCTGAACGTCCCTGGTTCGATGCTCGTCGCTGCAAATACACTGCAGTGTTCACTAATGGTGACCACGGCACGTAAAATTGGTCGTGGCCACAATATCCTCCAAGTTCTGAAATTTACCTCTGGAGGTGCGGGGTTAACTGTTCTGGTCTCATCACTTGACTCGGTTCAAAATTACGGGACTGATTTTCTTCGAGGTCAAGTCAGACCTCAGCCCTGGTGGTACTTCCCTTAAAGTGAAGCTGCTTACTACCCTTCGCCAAGGACCTAGGATTTAAGGGCTTAGGTCCTTTGGACTTCGTGTAGGCTTTCCTACTCCAAGGAGATTGGAAACAACAACAACAACAGCAAATTAAGGAGATTAGGAGAAATGCTGAAATTTCACCATACCTCAAAAAATCCTCATATTTCGATGATAATATTTCTCCAGATGCAAGAAAAAAACAACGTTTCAAACTATTCAAGCAATTTATCAATACTCTTCAAATGTATCCCCACCAAGCTTCGGTGTAAAGAGTAATAATAATTATCCTTAATGAGATACTCAGTTCGACTCCAGAAAAACGAATTTTCCGAGGAAAAATTAAATTTTCTTTTGTCCCACTAGGAAAAATACTTAAAAATTAAATTTAGGTTAAAATAATACAAAACTATTTTATTTAACTTTAGTTTTAAAAAAATGATCCATCCCAAAGATTTGGAAATCAGTGCATCGAGGAGATTAACCTATAACCTTGAAATATATACAAAATTCGTTCTGCTGTATTTAGATTGTCACAATTATGCTATTTCATTCTCCTTAAAATATGTTCAATTAGACATCTTATTAAAATTCTGGAAATTCAAATAATCTTCTGAAAGTTCTACGAATTTCAGTCTCCTGAAAATTCGGGAGAATTAATAGCCAGCTATACTTGAATAGATAATACCCAGGCTTCAAACAATTTAATACGCATAATATTTCGATGCCCATCAAATTTTCTGAAATAAATTATCATCCATACACGAGTGGAAGGACGTAAGATATTAAAGGAAAAGCCGTTTTTTTCTTCATTCTTTATTTTCTACCTTTATTTTACTCGTAGCCGGTACCTACTTCCAGAAGTAATCTTCCCTTTCAAAAAATTAAGCCCTGAGCGGTCTTAACGTTATCCACTAGTGGTAATCGATTGTAATTCCTCCGAAGAAAAAGAATTGATTGGTGTGAAGATTATCCCAATTTTTCTTGGGACATCAACAAATTTTCTTTTGTTAAAATCTTAGCACAGCTTATCTATGTCTCCTAGGAATTTCTTTTGTAATGTTCTTTTTTGTGTGCGTTTGTGTGCATTCTTAATAATTTGTTGCGAAGCTGTAAACTACTACAAAAATAAATTTGATGTTATAACCACTTGTCTTTTTTGTTCTTCTGTGTTGTTTGAATCAGTGGTACTCAAAATGTGGGTCGAGATCCACAAAGGGGTCACGAAAACAGTTGGAGGTGTCGCGAATAGTCTGAAATAAATTTATATCATATTAAATTAAAAAACATGCTTTAAATTTTCTATAATTGCACATTTTTAATATTTATTTAAATACGTTTATGTGTTAAAAAACATTATATGGAATTGTTAAATAAGGTATCAAAGAGTTTTACAATAAAATCTCTGTCATAAAAAGTCTATACAGTAGAACCTCGTTTATCCGAACTAACTGGGACCGTAGGCCATCCGGATAACCCAGGTAATATGGGTAATAAGCATAACAAAATCCTTAACTAAGCAGACCGTTTATTACGATAAAAAAAACTATGTTTTGTAACAAAATTACATAGTATTATTTACAAAGCATTAAAAAATATAAAAATAAATTTTCACATCATTTCTGAAAAACGAAAAGGTAAGTCTAGTAAAGCTTTCTTAAGCTCAACAATAAGCATTTTATTATAATAATTTATTATACATTCTATGCAGGAATTGTTCGTTGAATCAGACTAAAAAGCGAATATTTAGCGTACTTGTAGTAACGTTCTTGATATCATAGTTAAAAATCATTATCTAATGTACCATTATCATTATCGAAACTACCGCGGGTTATTGACGTAGGATTACTTATCGTCGCTTACCTCTTTTATATGTACAGTCGAACCTCCATATATCGAACTTCCCCATATCGAAATTTTCTGTATATCGAACTCCTAGCAAATCTCCATGTTCATTACATAGAAAAACTGTTTCTATATATCGAAAAAATCTCTATATATCGAAATTTTTTTTCACGACATATTGGGAGATTTTATTCCACTTTAGAATAAAATCTCCCAATTTTTGGCGTTTGAAACAATACGTCGTAAACTTGAATTCGCAGAAAATGTCCCTGGGGAAGTTTTTAGTGGACTGAATAAATCCGAGCATTTCTTTGATGAACTTTCCGCAAAACTGGCTGTTCAGCAAGA
Source organism: Dolomedes plantarius (assembly GCA_907164885.2). Lineage (NCBI taxonomy): Eukaryota > Metazoa > Arthropoda > Arachnida > Araneae > Dolomedidae > Dolomedes > Dolomedes plantarius. Next base: position 44,890,192 of record OU015496.1, read on the forward strand.
TATTCGTAGTTTTTTTTTAAAAGAATGTAACTGTGATCACTGTAAACACTGCCTGGATTGTTTTTTTAAAAGTATATAGTACTCAATAAATCGTTCATATTAATTCATTTTTTAGTTATTAACTTTCAATTAATTTTATTCGCATATAAATTAAAAATGGAGTTTCGTATATGAATATTAGCTTTAATTGTAATGTTTTAGGAGAATTATGATAAAACTAAGATCAATTCTATATATCGAAATTTCTATATATCGAATTTTTTTCCGGCATTTTGCTACTTCGATATATGGAGGTTCAACTGTATTTGTAGACATTTTTATTTAAAATAAAATCTTACTTTGGTTAAACATATCTCTGCGAATCCTTATTTTCAGCAATGAATATTATAAAATCATAACTCTGATCTCAACATACTGGTGAACATCTGGACAATTGCTTAAAATCACATTTTTATTAGAGTTATAAAATCATAACTCTAATAAAAATGTCTACAAATGCTTAATAAAAATGTCTACAAATGTGATCTGGATTATCCTGAGATCCGGATAAACGAGATTTTACTGTACTTACATTGCTCCCATATGCTTCTGCCTATCTGTGTGAGACTGGGTTTTCAAAATTGTACCCAAACATTTTTCACTGGGGGTTGAGTGATTTTTTTTATTTAAAGAAAGTGCGTCGCAGTGGAAAAAAGTTTGCGCACCACTGGTTAAAATCCTTAAAATTAGAATGTAAGTTTTGGGTTATATTAAACTTAACTCTTCCATCAGTAGCGAATGCTGGTGTATGACGTTCGATTTTTGGCTCTCATCTTTTCGCCCTGGGTTCGATCCCCAGCGGTGCGTTTCTGGTCTCTGCACTCGGGAATGTTCAGACCTGCGAACTTAATTTATAAAATACTAGCTGAAGTACCCGGCGATGCCCGGGATTTTAAGAACGTTTGTTAACCAAAATCAATTTAAAAATTAACACAGTATAAATAACATAGAAAAAATATATGTGAAATGTCGAAATATATGTGAAACGTCTCAGAATTTCAACCTTTCATCATTGTAGTACTAAAATCTGAAAAGTAAAAATGTCAAATCCTCTAATCTTTGTTAACCAAAATAAATTTAAAACTAAGCACAGTATAAATAACATAGAAATAAAACCTTCTGAAATCTATAAATATATAAATTTATAATAAACTCCTTAGAATTCAGCTAGAATTAGCCTTTCATCATTGGGGCAAAAAAAAAGAAGCTGAAATAACAGGTTCAGCAGAAATTTCCAATATAACCATGATATGACTGCAGCGTTGCCTCTTAAAAAATGAAGTGTTTGATTGAGGGATGCAAACCATGCAACTCCTCTCCACATTTAACTCCTATAAACATCCTCTACATATTAAATTCCTTTTCTCTCCATAATAAACTCCTCAGAATGTTGGTACATTCAGCCTTTCATCATAGTACCACTAAAAACTGAAACATCCTCTCCAGAAATATAAATTTATTAATTTCAATAATTAAACACACACAAATATATAAATTACGCAAAAGTTTTTTAACCAACATTTGAATAATTCGTAAATGAAAAAGCATATGAAAATAAAGATAATAAGAACTTCCGGAATCGAAATTAATTACCCTTAGTTTTTAATTAATAAAAAAACAACATAATATGAATAAAAACGATAGTTGTTTAAAACCATATGAAAATAAAGATATTATAAAGATGATAATGAAAAAAGCATAAGAAAATAATGCTCGCGCATGAAGTTAACGTTACGATATAAAGATAGTAATAATAATATAAACCGCGTGCATAAAATATTTAGCTTTCCAAGCGAAATACATTAATTTTTAGAAAAAAACTACTTTTAATAGAGAAATTAAATACATTGCACAAAATTTTGATTTTACCAACTTTCTACCCTACAATTTACACCCTACTTCTTTTAAATAGGATGTAAATATAAAGTTTTAACAGCCAATTGAATGCCAGTTAAAAACGATTGTTCTTTAAAATCATATGAAAATTACGCTATTATAAAGATAATAAAAAAAAGTATAGGAAAATAATGCGTGCGCATGAAGTTAACGTTACGATATAAAGATAGTAATAAAAATCTATATATATAAAACATTTCCGTAACTGACTGACAAAATGATTGACTGAATGACATACAAAGTACAGACCAAACCGCTGAACCTAAGGACTAAAATTTTGCATGGCGATTCTTATTATAATGTAGGGGTGCACTAAGAAATATTTTTGAAAAATTCTTCTTAGATTTTTTTAAATTAAATTTTTAAGCTGTTTTTGTAACTTTTTTCAAGTTTGCATTTAAAATAATAATTTGAGAGATGTAAAATTTATATCACGAAAAAGATCATAAAAATTCCTTTAAAATGAAATTTTTTTCGAATCTTTACCTCCATTTTCTGATTTTTGGTGAACTTTTAAAGATTAATTTTTACAATTTAATTTATTAAACGCTGATCATGTGATTTCTTTTTCTAGTACTTTAAATAAATTTATCGTCACATAACAACGAATTAGACAAAAAAAAATTTGTTTTCTTGCTAATGCGGCAGACGATTGGACATTATCCAAAACAATATTAAAATACAGTAAAAGATATGTTCCTCAAACTGTACTATATTCTTTAGTATGTCCTATTAGATTTAATTTGAATAATTTCTTCTACATTATTTTGTCTATAAAAATATCCCTTACGATTTTTAAAAAAATATATTTTTTTGTTTTCTTACATCATTTGTATACATTGATCGTTGTTTATATATATATATATATATATATATATATATATATATATATATATATATATATATATATTGCCATTAATTTCATACTTTGACGTTGTATTTAATTTAAATGTATTCCGTAGCGAAGTGTGGGTTTTCAGATGGGTTGGAATCATGAAGCATCTGTAGCTTCATGGTTGGAATACTAAAAGTTTAAAATAGTGGCGCCATCTACTGAACGTCTGTGAATCGACAGTCGCATCCTTCAAAAGTTGTTGGTTATTTATTAATTAAAAATATTAGAAAGTTCTTGTGGATCTGTAAATATACATGTGGTAACAGTTTTAAAATTTATAAATTATCAACCTACACAAGTGATAATTTATCCGGCGTTGCCCAGGATTTTAAGAATGTTTGTTAACCAAAATCAATTTAAAAACTAAACACAGTATAAATAGCATAGAATAAAAAGCATGTGAAATGTTATACGCATGAATAAAAAGAAAATCCAACATAAAAAACCATAAATGTACAATAATTTCTTCAGAATTCAGCTAGATTTAGCGTTTCATCATTGGAGCAAAAAAACCCTGAAAAATAAAACATAAAATATATACATTTATAATAAACTACTAAAAGCTGAAAAGGAAAAATGTCAAATTGTCTTTAGGAAAGTAAAGAATTTTGAAAAGTAAAGCTGAAAAGTAAAAATGTCAAATTGTCGAATGTTTGTTAACCAAAATCAATTTAAAAACTAAACACAGTATAAATAACATAGAAAAGATTTAGCCTTTATCATTGGAGCAAAAAATCCTGAAAAGTAAAACATAAAATATATAAATTTATAATAAACCTACCAAAATCCATTAAAAATCTAAACACAGTATAAATAACATAGAAAAAAAAGTATACGAAATGTTATACACATTAATAATATGAAAAATAAAATAAAATAAAAATAATAAAATAAAATAAAAATAATTAAAAAAATAATAAATAAAAATAATAATAATAATAATTTAAAAAATGAAATAAAAAAGCCTCCATAAAAAAGTTGAAAATACAGGGTTAGCAAAATTTGTACGATCCGTATTCGAACCCGGGTCGTGAAGCGTACGAAATGAACGATTTTACCGAATGCGCCACGATGACATGCTTTTTTATTCAGTAAATAGAGAAATATTCGTACTAAGATTACTGGAAAGTTGCTATGGGTTGGTGAATATACATGTATTTATGGAGTAAGAGGAGTTTTAAGTCAGAAATAAGTTAGCAGGATAGAAGCTTAGTCTTTAACTCTTCAATAGACACAAAGACGTAAGCGAGGGGGATTGCAGTAGCGATTAAAAAGGATCTCGTGACACTTAGCGTGGTTGATTCGAATTTTCCATCGCGTGTGAGAGTGTTAATATGCCGTTGGATCCGATATATTTTAGAGCATAAAATCTGACTTGAAAGATTATTATTTTCATTTATTATTATGCTTTAATATATGACTCAAAACTTTTTGATTTTATTTATTTTTATTTTTTCGCTCGCTGTTTGCCAGCTAACCCTAACGTGGACGCCATATTCAGAGGGGTGATTCCACAAAGTGTAACAGCTTACATTTAGATTCAAAATTGTTGGTTTTTTATTAATTAAAAATCAACGGTAATTAATTTCGATTTTTGAAGTTCTTCAGACCCTCGGCTTATTTAAAGACGCCTGTATGTAAAATTTCACGATCGTTGCTCCTAAACTGTGGATTTCTATACAATTACAGATAGACAAACATTTATTTTTATATATTAGATAACTTGCTTATTATTTAAACTTAATTGCCTTACTTTTTATATTTTTTATATTTATTTAAACTCATTTTCGGCCTTTGGACTTTTTTTTAAAATCTAATTTCTCGTATCCTGGCTCAATTGCAAAAAAAAACAATGTAATATATTCTCCCATGTACATACCGGGGAAAAAGGGTCTCTTTGACCCTATTTTGGTGCCTCATGAACTTTACAGCCTATGTCTATGTATAGATAATTCAACAAATATTGATTCATTTAGATCAATGTAAAATATAAACAATAGAAATAAACAAAAATAAAAATCAAGCATAGACTGCTAAATCCCTTTAACTAAAAACATATCCTGCAAAGAAAACATTTTCAATAGAGGATAGCGCAGAAGCTTCATATCCCCATAATGAAAACAAATACATAATCCAACAGAGATAGATAAAAATAATACAAATATAGACAAGAAACAAACAGAAATCAAGCACTCTGGGCATCCACGCACCAACGGCAAGATTCTGTATAAGTGCCGGAACTGAACCATAAAACAATAGAGGTAACCGACAGGTCTCTTCATCAGGGAGCCTGACCATGTCAGTTACCTCAAGGGGAACTTTCTGAATAGGATGCAGGTAAGCCCAAAAAACATCCCAAGGCCCCGAGTCCCCCAAAGAAGCAATAAGTCAAAAAGAAAATGAAAAGACAAACACAACTTACAGTATGGGCTCAACGCACCTTACTTGCAAGTGCACAAAATCCTAATGCAAATAAAAGATGCGTACACACCCCAATTCCGTAAGTGACGGTTATGGCGAAACAGCAGCCAATTCTATCCTAAAAATTACGTTATTGTAACATTACTATAGCGCCACCCCCCATTACAGCCTAACCAAATGAAAACATAAATACTATTCTAAACATCTTTAAAAATTCCTGAGTCTAAATGCCATTTTTTTAAAACTTTCAAATTGCCGAAATTTTGAGCCCATACTGTAAGTTGTGTTTGTCTTTTCATTTTCTTTTTGACTTATTGCTGCTTTGGCGGACTCGGGGCCTTGGGATGTTTTTTGGGCTTACCTGCATCCTATTCAGAAAGTTCCCCTTGAGGTAACTGACATGGTCAGGCTCCCTGATGAAGAGACCTGTCGGTTACCTCTATTGTTTTATGGTTCAGTTCCGGCACTTATACAGAATCTTGCCGTTGGTGCGTGGATGCCCAGAGTGCTCGATTTCTGTTTGTTTCTTGTCTATATTTGTATTATTCTTATCTATCTCTGTTGGATTATGTATTTATTTAGATCAAGTTTGATTGTGAAGAATAACTGATTTTGCATGCGACATAGCGTAGCACAGTGGTTGTTCTAAACCTTCTCGTGGTGGAGAGCACATCGAAGTTTTCGGAGAGCATGGCGGGCACAACCAATGGTTTTTGTATCACCGATGATCGTTATTTATATAATAGAAATATTTTTTATTCAATAGTACGGTACCAACCTTCTAATATTATTACAATGATTATGTTTTGAAAATTTAAAAAAATTAAAGACGAAACATAAATAAAATTTTGATTATTTTATTTTATAAGTTGTTGTTTTGTTGTTTCATATGCCCCCTGGTTGGAAGTTCCAGACCAAGATCATATAGGCTTTGGACTGAAGTATCCGGCCCCTGTTTAATTAGCACCACAAGGGTCGGAGTCCGTCTTAGCTAGTTGCCACCACAATTTTGACCGAGCATTCCCAGTGGCGAAATCTGGGGGGGATCGTACCCTCTCCCACCCTCACTGACCTTCATATAGGGACTTTCTGGTCTACTGATTGAACATGCCAATATTTGGCCTAGACACGGGGGTATTTAATGGTGCTTGTAGGGATCCAATCCTACCATCCTCGGTGCCGAAAGCCGATGCGCTACCACTAGCTTACCTCGGGCCCTCTCCCTAATTCACATTTCCTTATCTGATTGCTCCCATCCTCACTAACCTTCATACAGGGACTTTCCGCTCTACGGACTTAACGTAAAAATAAGAAATAGAAATGCGTTTGGGGCTTACAAATACATTCTTTAAAATTTAATGAGCTAATTTTTCGTAACTGGGAATATAAGATGATATTCCGGTTCTTTTAAGCAATTGTCCAGATGTTCACCAGTATGTTGAGATCAGACTTTTGATTTTATAATATTCACTGCTGTGAAAATAAGGCTTCGCACAGATATGTTTAACCAAAGTAAGATTTTATTTTATAGGAAGCGTTTTTAATATTAGGAATTTTTTTATATTTAACGATATTTCAAAAGTTCTGATCAGACGAATCAGACAAAGATATCAGACATCAGACGAAAGAAATTTCAACATAAACTAAGGCGCATCCCAACACCTTCGAGAGCGCACGTGTAGCCGCGGACACAAGGTTGAGAAACCACTGGCCTAGCAGATTGCAAATTTATCCCTAAAACTTTCGGCTGGAACAGTTTGTTATAATTGATATTACTGCTCCAATATATTTTATAATATGAAAAAAAAAATTCTAGCAGTCTCTTCTAACGAAACTACCGTGGGTAATTAACGCAGGATTACTTATCGTCGCTTACCTCTTTTGTATGTATATATGTATCTATCTATATATATATATATATGTGTGTGTGTGTGTGTGTGTGTGTGTGTGTATGTCCAAATTTTTACGCCTCTTGATACTTTTCTGTTTAACTTGTCCAAGCGATAGATTGGGTTTGGCGCGCTGCAAAAATTATAACTCGCGAGGTACGGACGGACGGTTTTAGCGTTTGAAATTTTCCTTTCCGCAGGACCGTTATGGAGGAACGTAATCCTACGTTAAAAAATTGACTGCCCTATAGATTTCTTGCGAAACTTACAAAGATTTCTGACTACTTTAATTTCGAAGTTTATAAGACCCTATCTATCTCACGGTACTCTATAAATGACTTAAATACTTTAACTCCGAATTAATAAATGAGTTTCCTTTACATTCCGGATATAATCAATCACAGGTGAGACAGGCCAAGGGACTTTGGTTGAAATGTAGTAAAAGAGAACGCAAGAGAAGATAAAGTGATATATTTGAAATGAATATTTACATTCTTACACGACACTCAATCACCACAATTATTTTTAAAGTGAAATATAAGCTTACGAAAACAAGTTCTCAAAAAAATGGGGCGATTCCCCTCAATCATTGTTTTTAATGTTTCACTAATACATCATGAAAATGGTCAATCCATCATAAACTGTACATAAATCTGTAAACATTTGAAAGATTAAGGATTTTGAGGTGGTTCCTGTAAATCCCCGTTATGTTGTAAATCAGTTGAAACAGGTCTAACATAAATGGTTTAAATGATGCATAAATTAAAAAAATATTTAATGCTCTTTCGATGAGCATAAACCTGTCATGTTAAACATCATTCAAAAGGAAAATTTTACATAAGTATTTACTTTGCTAATGTCACGTAATGCGAGAATTTTTAGGATTTTCGGCAGAAACTTTAAAAAGAGTTGACCTTTCGAATCTGAAACCTGAATGAATTTCAGAACTATTCAGTTTCGATCTCTTGTTTATTTCTTATTGTCATATAAATGTCTTCTCATACGCTTGTTACAGATTTTCCAACTTAGCATTTTAGGATAAAGGAATATTTAAACTTTTTGCTTGGGCATAGTGGGTTTCGAATTTCACTGAGTGGACTTGGCGTTATTTGATCGTAATTAATTAAAAATTTATGTTTTACAATGCATAGGATTCAATAAAAATTAAAAATAGCATAATTGAAATTTTGGGGGAGCCCTTTATTATATTTTTATAAAGAAAAATAGAACATATATTTGAAAAATAATAATTTAATACTAAAAAAAATTTCAGGTTGTCTCTTCTAACGAAAATACCACGGGTTATTAATGTAGGATTACTTATCGTTGCTTACCTCTTTTGTATGTATATATTATATATATATATATATATATATATATATATATATATATATATATGAATGTATGTCAAAATTTTCACGCATCTTGGATTTTTCTGTTTAACTTGTCCAAGCGGTAGACTGGGTTTGGCGCGCTCCCAAAATTATAACTCGCGAGGACGGATGGACAGACGGTTTTAGCGTCTGAAATTTTCCTTTCCGCGGGACCGCTATGGAGGAACGTAATCCTGCGTTAAAAACGTCTACTCTGCAAAGCCATCGTACCCATAAACTGCTGGGAAGAACATTCTTAGACGAATTTGCCTCATTCGTTCATCCTTTTTATAAAATAATTTACATTTCAAACAAATTAATTATTATTGACTCGTCGTCAAACTGTAAATAACCAACAAGAACAGTCTACACGTTTAGTCTTACAATTCCTTGCTCTGTACCGTAACTGGACAGTTTAAAGACGACGGGTTTTAAATTTAACCTATCACTGTTACATACGTTTTCATAGAGTAGTAGTGGTTTTTGAATAAAACTAACACAGCCAGTAAATGGTATGGAAAATTCCTTATAAGAAATATTACTTATGTCAGTTTTGCCAATAAATGCAGTTGCGGGTTTTGAATCTAACCCATAACTTTGAAATCCGTTTTCATAGAGAACTGGCGGATTTTGAACAAAACTGACACCACCATTAAATAGTATGAAAAATTTCTAATAGGAAACATCACTTATGTCAATTTTTGCCAAAATAATTCAGTTGGTGGATTTTAAATCTAACCCATAACTTTGACATCCGTTTTCATAGAGAACTGGCGGGTTTTGAACAAAACTGACACTACCATTAAATAGAATGGAAAATTTCTAATAGGAAACATCATTTATGTCAGTTTTGCCAAAATAATTCAGTTGGTGGATTTTAAATCTAGCACATAACTTTCACATCTGTTTTCATAGAGAACTGGCGGGTTTTGAACAAAACTGACACCACGATTAAATAGAAAGGAAAATTTCTAATAGGAAACATCATTTAAGTCAGTTTTGCCAAAATAATTCAGTTGGTGCATTTTAAATCTAACCCATAACTTTGACATCCGTTTTCATAGAGAATTGGCCAGTTTTGAACAAAACTGACCCCACCATAAAATAGAATGGAAAATTTCTAATAGGAAACATCATTTATGTCAGTTTCGCCAAAATAATTCAGTTGGCGAATTTTAAATCTAACCCATAACTTTGACATCCGTTTTCATGGAGAATTGGTCGATATTGAACAAAACTGACACCACCATTAAAAAGTATGGAAAATTTCCTATAGGAAGCATCACTTATGTCAATTTTGCCAAAAGATGTCAGGAAATGGCGGGTTTTGAAATTGATATTTCAAATAACACTTATAAAAAGCCCTAGTTAAAAAGAACGAATATAAGATTTAAAATTTCTTATCTTATATTACAACGGTTTTTACTTGACGTCTCTCTAAAATCTCCGGTCAAACTGAAACTTTCAAATTCCAATTTGTAGTAGCTAGCTACTCATGGCGAAGAGACATCTCTTCCCGCACTTGGATCCTATTACTTCATTAATCTGGATTAAAACGCAGACTTAAGGAATGAAGAAAGGTAGCGGTTGTTGCTACTCTGATGGAACGGAAAATGATCGCCATTGTTCGCTAATCTCTTTAACAGACTTCTCTTTTCTTTCTTCTTTTTTCAAAGGAAAAGCGACATAAATTGTGGATATTTATACTTTAATGGCATTAAATTTGGTACGAAAAGAATGCAGAGATAAAAGTTTTAAGTCCTTTTTTCTTCCTTCTCCAAAATTCTTCTTTATTTAGTGATATATAAGGCAAACACCTGCTTGTCATTGCCGGCAGACTGGGGAAAATGCCTGGAAATCATAACACGTTTTTTTGTTTCTCTTACTCGCTTCTTGCCACTGAATGAAAGGAAATAGCTCTTTTGCGATGGCTGTCCTTTTTAACTCGTTCTCTATAGCAGGGGTAGCCAAGATAAACAGTGTTGAGAACCATTTGGGGATGTCTCGTTTCCTCTTACTTTTTATTAAATATATCGTTTCCCAATTGCTAGAATAAATAATATTTGAAAATTCCTTAAATTGTTTCAATAGTTGCCAGATGATTCAAATCTGGCCTGTATTGTTGCAGTTCCGTAGCCATGCAATGTCAACACAGAGCGTTGTTTATTTATTTAAAGTAGAACACAAAGAACAAAAATGGGGGGTTTTCGACATGCTGCTCGTTTTAAGTTTACGTATTTTGATTCTGGCACAAGTTGGACTCTTTTGCGAAAACCGCCCAACCGTCTCCTACGCTTCTTAGATCAGTGCTCTGCAACCGCTGTGCCGTGGCACACTAGTGTGCCGCGAGGTGATCTTGACTGTGCCGCGGTGATTTTATCGATTATGATAATAAAAAAATTAACCACCGCATTAAATAGAAATTTTTCTAAGTAAAATATTCCTCTAAATTTTGTTAATAAGTAATTTTTCTGAGTCGAAATTATACACAAAACAAAAACATGATGTTTAGTCATACATTGTATGTATGCTCGAGCGTCATATTTCTGAATTTCAGTTAAGAAAGAATATCCACAAATTTCTGACAAAGCCATTGCAATTTTGCTCCCATTTTCTACAACATACTTATGCGAACAAAGTTTTACGACACTGGTTCTAATTGAAAATGACAAACGATCATATTTAAAGGGCCTTGACCATGAACTGTAGCTCTTTTTATTATAGAGCCAAATATAAAACGTGCAAATATAAAACGCACATTTATCAAAACAATCTCAAATATCTTATTAATAAATTAGTTATGTTTAAATTAACTTTTATTTATTAGGCTTAAGTAAAGACAAAAAAATTTTAATATAAAAATTTAAAGAGAAATTTTTTTTACTTGTAAACTAAAATTTTATATTTTTGTTCTTGTGTTGCTGTACAGTTCAAAATGATTTATATAAAACTTAAATAATTATAATTATCTTGATACATAGAGCTATTTTGTTGTGTTTTTTTATCTAATAAAAACATATACGTATTTATTGTAATTTATATATTTGCAAGCTTTTTCTTGTGGTGTGCCGCGGAATTATCGAAAAAAACGTTGTTGTGCCGTGGAAGATAAAAGGTTGCGGAGCTCTGTATTAGATGATGGGAGGGAGATATCTGGACGGCGTTGTGACGGAGAGTTGTGAAATCTAGGGATGGGATATCTAAAGCAAAATATGGATATGAGTATGGATAATAATATCGACTATAAATATCGATATCAATAATATATCGGCAAAAATATCGATATTTCAAAATATTCACGATATTTCAAAATATTCACGATGTTTCAAAATATTGACGGTATTTCAAAATATAAACGATATTTCAAAATATAAATGATATTTCAAAACATAAACGGCATTTCAAAATATCGATAACACATTTTCCTTTCAATATGCAGTCAATCGTGTTCCGAGGAATGATTGTGTAGTAAAATAATATGGTAATAGTACGATCAAACAAATGATCGTAATGTTTTTAATAAAGAAATAACATTTCAATAAACAATATTTTATCAAATTAAAAAGTTTTTATTTAGAGAAAGAAAGAAATCCTAGTTTCAGTGAAGCAGTGGCAACACTGACTTTATGTAAACAAATTGGAAGGAGATATTGGAGGTAACCGGTTTCCTCAGTTCTATTGTTAGTATTCTTTCTTTTATTCTTTTCATTGTAGTGAAGTTCTGTAGTTGTGTTTTAGTGTGTTTTTCATAAATTTCAATTTGTTTTTCATTAATTAATAAAATAAGTTCAATAATGCCTCCAAAATCGAAATGGTGGAGTAATTTCTTTTGTATTGATGAGAAAAGTGTAAAATGCAAAACGTGTGGATGTGAAATAAAAACGTCTGGAAGCAATTTAAAGGCGCATATGGAGAAAGCTCGTCCTAAATTAATAGTAAGTTCTTCTCCTATGAAATTAAGTGGTCTGGATTCACCAGGTCTGCGACAGACATGCAGCAAGGGGCGTAAAATAAGTAGCATTCAATCCAAAACATCGAACATGGAAATTCCAAACCAACCATCAACATCTAGAAGTCTGGTCTCGACCTTACCTAAAACATAAATACAAACCACATTGGCAGAATCTTTAGAGGTGTTAGCTGCTCCCCAGGAAGGTGGTAAGCGCCATTGCCTAATACAAATGCAATTATTCACCTTCTATGCAAAGCAGACCTTCCTTTTCCGTTAGTGGAACATCAAGCTTCCTTGAAAATGTTCAAAGTGCTTACTCCACATTGCAAAGTCTCAAGTAGGAAAACCATAAAAAAATTCATATTTGAAAAATATGAGTTTGCGGCACAAATTTTCAAAGCAAAACTTTCTTCCTTGGAAAGTTTTTCACTTTCATCCGAAAGTCCACAGATGTCTGGACCGAAACTCTTCAGACAAGAAGTTTTTGGGCGTCACAGTCCATTATAATGGACTGTGACGCCCAAAATTTTAAATTTTTCCTTTTCCAAATAATTATTTGGAAAAGGAAACAATAGCTTCCTGCACCATTGGAGTATTTGAAATAGACCAGAGCCACACTGGGGATAAAATTTCTTCAAGAATCCTTCATATCCTGAAAAACTAAAATGAAACTAAATTGGAAAAAGAAAAACTAAATTCAGTGGTCACCGATGGAAGATCGAATATGGTTAAAGCCAGTGCCGTAACTAGCCATGCCTGTGCCCTGGGCAAGAATTTGCATTTGAGCCCTTTAATTAATTAGGTTTTGGAAAATAATAAAACAAATACATCATTTTGGGCTCCCCTTCCAAGTGGGCCCTGGGCCCACTTGGAAGTGCCACAGGGCCACAGGGGCTCCGGTCCCCTGTTGCCCCTATCTAGTTACGGCACTGGTTAAATCCATGGAAATTGCTTTTGGTAAAAAAAAAAAACATGTAATATATTTTGCTTATCTCCTCAGTTTGGTTGCTTACCGTTTAATTGGAGCCGTACAGCTCGTGTCACTATTTGGAAAGGTCAAGAAAGTGGTGACCTGGTTCAAACACAGTGTTCGAGCTTCAGATGAATAGGGAGCAGAATGTAATCTGAAACCTCCGATGGAATACATTATACTTCAGGGACTCGGAGGCTACTACCAAAGCAGTACGAGAACTGAAAGGAATTTTGAATAGCGCCCATTCAGCGAAAAGTGGGCACAGTTCCGATTCTGACAATGGAGAAGGATTTGCATCATCTTTCTTTGGTGAACATTCCAAAATGGTCCAGAAAACTTGGAAGCAACGGAGTTCTTTAGGTAGCTTAGATCCTCCTGATAAGCTTGCCCTTTATTTGCGATCCCCTGCAGAAGCTGACATCAACAAGTGTCCTTTTTCTTTTTGGAGTAAATCAACTGGATTGTACCCGGAACTATGTGAGGTTGCTAAGCGATATTTGACTGCGACTTCAACATCAGTGCCATCTAAACAAATTTTTTCTCAAGCAGGCAATATAATTAACACAGCCAGAAATCGTCTCAAGGGAGAAACATTGAATAAACATATTTTCCTCCACTCAATAGGAGAAGAATTCTTTTTTAATTAATGAACAATAATTTTTTTATTCACTTTTTGTTCTTTCTAGGATTTTTTTTATACTATATTGAACAATTTTTGATTTTATCACGCATTTTTTAATTGCTTGTATTACAAATTACTTTGTATATATTAGGAATTATTTGTATTTAAAGAAATAAATAATAATGTTTTTAAGTTTATTTCTTTTGCTTGATTTACTTATGTATCTTTTTTAAATTAAATTTTTTATATAAGCTATTCACAATTTTAATCACTTCTGAGCTTTCATAAGTTAAAATAGTTAATGATAATAATTTAATTTTGTAATTTTTTATTTTATATTTGCATAGAATAGTTCACTTGTCTTCAATTCAATACTTCTAATAAATACCAAACTCAAGATATTTCAAAACATTTAGCCTTGTTTACTTGATTGATATGAAACTTTCTGACAGGTTTATAATGGAACTGACTTTGAAACACTTTAGTGAGATGGGATGGTGTGGTATATAATTCTTCTTGAATAAAAGTTATAGGTCGATTCCATGATAAATTTTTATTATTACTGGATTAATTTGCTCAATTTTGGCTCGCTTTCAGGCAGTTCTCAGAAAACTTTATTTAAAATTTTAAAAAGAGTTTTATCCTTTAAATTTAAAAATCTCCAACGCAAAACAATATGAGCCAAAAGCTTCAAAAAATTTTTGTCTTAGGGAGTAAACATCCACACATGTAGTAAATCTGGTGAAAAAGACTTTTAAGATTAAACTATTAGGAAGAAAACTTCATGGTGGAATTGGCCTATAACTTTTATTTAACAATGTTTTATAGTTTTTTTTATCCATTTGTTTCAACAGTTTAAAATAGACCCTCATTGATTAATTTCACAATTTTTCTGTATAATTTTCTTGAACCATTCATTTATTTTTTCCCTTTGGTTTTGATATTTTTCAACCCAAATTTTTATAAATTATAATTATATCAAATAAATTCTTTTGAAAATGTGCAATCGATAATATCGGGAATATAATATCGATATTTCGATATTATCAGAAATCAAATATCGATATTTCGATATTATCAGAAATCAAATATCGATATTATATTATCTAATATCGAAGGGAAAATATTCGATAATATCGATATCAATATCCCATCCCTACCTACCACGTGAAGGGGAACGATTGTCCAGAGGGATGCCCCTGGGTTGGAAATTGATGATTCCCGGCCTACCTGTCCTGCACAACGCAAATGACAGAGGTTCAGAATAATCACTCTTTCCTCATTCTCAAGTCAATACACCAAATCAATCGAGGTTTCAATATTTCACTAAGTTTTATAAGTTGTTACGGTGATCATTTACAACTAGACATAAAATAAATTTTAATCTTTAAAATTTATTTAATATTTTAAAATATTAAGTATTTAATATTTCAAAGTATTTAATATTTTAACATATTTAATAAATAATAATTTAAAAATATTTAATAAATTTTAATCTTTTTAAAAGAATATATTCTCAGAAAACTTTCTTTTAAAAATTTAAAAAATAATTAAAAATATAAACAATTTCCTACTTATTAAAGTAAAATAGTTAGAATGACTTACATTTACTTCGGTGTAATTGTATTTGCTTTAGTTTTTAAACAAGATTCGGAATATCCCAAAGATCAGCCAATAACTTTTATCTTTAAAACATTTAATTGTCATTTAAACTTCAAAGGACAAAATTGTTTATGTACAAATGCAAGCAATATTAACATTTTTTTAAATATTTAGTAAGTTTAGAATTTTCCTCTCTCGTAATATCCGTGAAGGCCCTTACCTCGTATAAAGCGTGAAATTTTGCATTATTACACATTAAAAACAAATATTTCAAAACAGTTTGTACGTTTTACCTATGATCTCGTATTAATTGTGATCGTATTAAGCGGGTTGTACTGTATTTTATTGTTATTTATTTATTTATTTTCTACATTCAACATCAACACTTTTCCTTTATTCCTGAGAACAGAAATATACCCACAAAAAATATTATCCTTACCGAGAATCTGCTCTCTGGTGCCTCGTTAACGTTCCATGTCAATGTCACATTTTAAATAATCTTAAGTTGCTCAAGAAGGTGGAAAATCAAATTAGTGTTTCACTTAAAGTGGATTAAAAGAGACTTTAACAATATAAATTCTAAAAACAATCTGAATTTTTAAGCAAACAAAGATGATGAGAATAAGGAAACTTATCGAAAATTCCCAAATGTTACTTCAGAATGCTATGGAAAGAAATTTTATTATATTGATTACTATCAACAAAATTATCTACGAAACGAAACAACAACAACAAAAACAAAATCGTAAAAATCTAAAGTTGCAAAATACTACAGTACAAGCCTTGTACTGTTACTAAACAGTGTGTTTTTAGCATCGCTACTTGTTTTCCGGAATATAATTTGTGCACAGTAGATAATACCTGTTAGGTATTCTTCATTATCTCATCAACAATGGTAAATAAATATTGAAAACTTTTTTCGGTGAAATTCGCTAAACAGTTGCTTTAATTCAATAAAGCCGTGCCTACCCCCCAAGAAAGCCCTTCGATACAGTGAATATATATACAGTGATACAGTGATATTCCTGGTTTTATAGCTCATTACAGGTTGGGAAACACTGCACAAGATATTCCAATGACCGAAAAATGCGAAACCAATTACATATTCACTATTTGTACGGTACCGTAAGATGTTACTTTGTGACTGCAGGGGTAACTTCGTGACACATAGTAATTTTTTTCGTATTTCGGATCTTGCGCCGCGCCGGTGATACCGAGGAGGCAAAGAACAGCGCCAACAGCTTGTCCGACATACAGAGACACCTAGTGGCCAGTGTCCGAAGCTTCTGCGCACTATTTGTCTTCGCTGGCCAGTGTATTGTTCAAACCTGTTGTCAAGATATTGACTCAAAGTTTGAAACTTTGTGTGCTGAAAGCTGACACCTTATACAACCCACTACCACAGGTAATTATTTTTTATTGTCAATATGTTGGTTAGTTTGTGGAGCAATATAACTTTTGTGTAGGGATATTTTCGAGAGATATGAGAACATAACCTAAATATCGACAGGTGACGGGGTTACTTTGTGACACATTGACACTGTCACAAAATAACCCACAAAGTCGGCCCACCTTCTCCAGCCGCTCGATGTTGCATTTTTCCGTCCTCTAAAATACTACTGGTGAGAAAGAAGTATTGACTATCTGGAAAAAACTACCTGAAGGAGCAGAATGTGCCGAAAGACGAATTTCCTCCAGGGAAGCCATCAAAGAACTGATGGTTTCCCTGGGCACCCGAGGTCTTTTTGATGTCAAAGATATAGATAAATCTATCCAATATTTGTAATAGGTATATATAATTGTGTATCAAGCTTTTGATAAGCGTTTTATTGTCTAATTTTGTGTCAAGTAATTTTTCCTCTTGGATTTGAAGGCGAAAACACTGTCACAAAGTTGCCCAAGTGGGGCTACTTTGTGAACCATTTCAAATTTAATTTCTCAATGGTAATTACAGATCAAGGTTAGCGCAATACTTATTACGTGAGGAAAGGATGTACCAATGTATTGCAATTGTTCGCTTCGGGCAGCTTTTAAAACTGATCGGCAGGCACAGGAAAAAACTTAAAATCCGTCACAAAGTAACCCCATCTTACGTAAACTACTAATAATTAATACTAAAAATATTCATATTGTAGTGATACCACACGTATATTTTGTTCGTTTATTGAAATTTTTTACAGATTCACTTGTATACTGTATAGATATTCATGGACTTATAGCTCATTTATCTTCCACCACTGATAATGATCCATCTCAGTGGGGACTATTTAAGAGAAGCTTAAAAAGTGTCTTACTGCAAAATGATAATACTCTTGCTTCAAATACCTTAGAACATTCAGTAATTTTAAAAGAATCATACGAAAACTTTGATTTTCTCCTCATTAAAATAAAATATCAAATATTTAAAGGGCAAATTTGTGGGAATTTAAAAATTTTAACCATGTTATTAAGCCAGTAATGTGGCTATATACAAAAAGGCCCTGTTTCTTGTATGATGGGAATAGTAGATCTAAAAATCAACACTGGATAAGGAAAGAATGACCTGTAAGGAAAAATTTAAATCCAGGATCAAGGAATGTGATTCGGCAGAACTTAGTGGATCCGAAATAAGTCCTCTTACAATTGTTGCACATAAAACTAGGGTTGGTGAAACAATTTGTTAAAGCTTTGAATAAAAATGGTGATTGTTTTCGATATTTAAATGATGTTTTGACCACATTTATCGGAAGGTAAAATCAAAGAAAATGTGTTCGTCAGCCCAGATAAAAGACTGTTAATGAAGGATAAAAAATTAGGAAAAAAATGAAATCGATAGAGATAAAAGCATGGGTTAATTTCAAAGACGTCCCTTAGAAATTTTTAGGAAATTACAAGGATCCTAACTGTACAATGATAGTGTAAAAAAATGCTACAAAACTTCAGAGGGCTGGGTTGTAACATGGGGGTAAAAATATATTTTTTGTGTTCCCATCTTAAGAATTTTCCTGAAAATCTTGTTGCGTTGAGGGAGGAACAGGGTAAGAGATTTCACCAAGACATAAAATGCATGGGAAAACGATATGAAGGAATCTGGAATGCCAATATGATGGCAGATTATTGTTGTGGATTTAAAAAGAGACATTGGACCAGTATCAAAATCTAAAAGGACATAAGCGTTCCTTCGAAGGAAAAGTAAAATAAATTTGTCTAATTTTTATAATCTAATTTCTTTTTTGGTATATATATCTGACTTTATTATTATTTATTTGATTTTAAGTATTTTTTGTAAATACATTTTATCAAAATAATGAATATTTTGTAAATTGTATGTACAAGTATTTTTATAAATGTCTCTAATTCGAAATTTTAAATTTCACAATTGTAAAAAATTCTTATGTGATACTGAAAAATGGATCTCATGTTTGAAATCAGCATAACAAATATCATATAATTTTCATAAATTTATGTAAACCCCAGACAAAAAGTTATATTTTATATGCTTGTGTAATCATCCAATACTTTTCAAATTTATATAGTATTCGGAAAAATGCCCCTTGAGGTAACTGATTTGGTTAGGCTCCCTAATGATGAGACCAGTCGGTTACCTCGATATTTGGTTTAGTTCCGTCACTACTACAGAATCTTGCTTTATGGTGCGTAGAGCTCTACATGCTTGATTTCTGTTTATTTTTGTCTACATTCTTCCTATAATTATCTAGCTCTGTTGAAATATTTAATTTTAGTTATATATATATATATATACATACATACATACTAGCTGAAAACCCGTACTACCAGAGTACAGAAAACCGAAGTACATTCAAATTATATACAACGGTCAATGTATGCAATTAATGCCAAAAATATGTTTAATTATATTTATAATAAATACAACGATCAATGTATGCAATTGATGTGAAAAAAAAACGAAAAAAGATATTTATAAAAAAAATCGTAACGGATATTTTTATAGACAAAATAATGTAGAAGAAAATATTCAAATTAAATCTAATAGGACAAACTAAAGAATATAGTACAGTTAATATAGTACAATTTGAGGATCAAATCTTTTACTGTATTTTAATATTTTTTTGGATAATGTCCAATCGTCTGCCGCATTAGCAAGGAAAAAAATATTTTTTAGCTATTTAGTTGTTATGCACGTGACGACAAATTTATTTAAAGCACCAGAAAAAGAAATCACTTCATCAGCATTTAATAAATTAAATTTCAAAAATTAATCTTTAAAAATTCACCAAAAATCAGAAAATGGAAATAAAGATTCGAAAAAAATCTCATTTTAAAGGAACTTTTACGATCTTTCTCGTGATATAAATTTTATAACCCTCAAATTATTACGTATTTTAAATGCAAACTTAAAAAAAGTTACTAAAACAGCTTAAAAATTTAATTTTAAAAAATACAAGAAGAATTTTTCAAAAATCTTTCTTAGTGCACCCCTACATTATAAGAAGAATCAATATCTGAATCGCCATGCAAAATTTCAGCACTTTAGGTCCAGCGGTTTGGTCTGTGCGTTGTATGTCAGTCAGTGAGTCAGTCAGTTAACGAACTGTTTTATATATATATATATATATATATATATATATATATATATATATAGATGGATGGATAGATAGATAGATAGATAGATATATGTATAATATATATATAGAGAGAGAGAGGGGGGGGGAGAATTATAGTTAATAAAATCGTAACATGGAAGGAACAGAACGGAAACAATCACATTACAAGCAAGTTTAAATAATGAAATTAAAATAAAATTTTCTCCTCATATGGACATGGACATGAGACATAAACTTTTCATGAGGTTCCAAAGCCTGCATATGAATGGTACCACAATGAACTTTATCTTGTGTTAAACACGTTCATTGAAGATTTTTTTTAAAAATCTCCATAAGTAGTTTTTATTCCTAATTTTCTTTTATTCTGAACACGTCCAGTAAACACAAATGCTAAGGCGCTGTTTTTTTTCTTCCCTGTAACCGAATGCTTTTGGATTTTAAAAAAGCTAATTTACTCAAAAAACTTTTGTCACACTTTTGTCACGCTTCTGTTTTTCACGTTCATTGCATTCGTTGTTCGACTTATTTAATTAGCATTAATTTCGCCCGCAAATAAGCTATATTGAAAAATTCCCGAAAAAATTTTTACGCAGTGTCGCTGATTAGTTTAAAGAAAAAAGTGTACACATAATTCATTTCCGGTACATTACAAAAACATTTTATAGTCCATTTATTATGCCTTAAAAATCAAAGAAAACAAACCTAAACAGACTGAAAAATTAAGATTAAAAAATGTTTCATTTTTTTTTCGTGTGCTACTCTTATTCTACGATAGATCGCGTTTTATTCTTGCTCGGTGATTTTATTTATTGTTTACCAATTAACTATTGATTCATTAAAAAAGTGAATAGAAAATCTACTCTGGAATTTTTTTTAAATCTGTTTGAAAATCTCGAAGAGAGAGTCGGTTAATGATCCAGTGCACTATATTGGATGGATGGCATATTCTGAATAAGTCCATGTCCTGAACGCATTACTGGTTACTTATGAGGTACAGTACTCGTCACATTTCGTCTCGAAAAAAATTGCTTCGGTGGTCGTCGTTTGCTCAGTTCTCGTCAATTGACATTAATTCTTAATTCTTATAGGAAAAATTTTTTCGGTACTTATCGTGTTTTCTGGAACCAATTAACGACGTGTACCGAGGTACCATTTTATAACTTCATCGGGAAAGTTATTGGCGAGAATTTCTCCGCTTTTAATTGAATTGCTAGGGTAGATACTTAGTGCGAACCGCAACCGCCCTATGACTGTCTGTAGTATCAGCATATCAAGAAAATGCTGCATGTAAAGAATATATCAGAGATTAACCTTTTCCTCACGAGGTGGGATAGCATGTATCCCAAGAATACGGGCCCAAGAATGAATATATATATATATATATATACATACAGGGTGTCCCGGTTAAACGTTTCAGAACTTCTACGAGGGGTAGGGTGCATCCTGACGACTCAACATGATATAGCAATGTTGGGTCGGAAATGCTTTCCTGAAGCTGTGATGTACACAGAAAACCATGAAGAAAGAGACCGCAAGTGTATAATCCTTTTAATAATAAATGTACAAAAGCAAAAGGTACACGGGTTAAAGTAAGTGTTCGAAGTTTTTTCCACCGACTGCAATGCAGACCTCACATCTCCGGCGCATGGAATTACGAACATTCTGGAATAATCCAGGCTCATCTCGAATTTCTCCGGCAGCTAGAGATTTGTTAGCGTACATGTTAAAAACATGCACGTCAACAATTCTTATAATTTATATTTAAATAGCAGAGTTTAAAAATGTGCAGTAAAAGCTATGTTAAAAAAGGTATACGCTAAAACCATTAAAGCTGTTCAAAATCATGTATAGACGACAAGACTTTTTAAACAATAACTAAAAGTTTATTCATTTGAAAAACTGGTTAAGAATTAGTTAAAAACAACAATATCAACATTTTTCTTCTTACTCATAATACTGGGGTTTTCTTTAAATAAATTTTAAAACAAACATTATATTTTATCGTACTGTGATGGACTATCACAAGAATTAATCTATAACTAATACAAAACGTCTTACTCTAGATAGGCTTGATACTTCATCCCAATCAGCCAATGTATCCTTGATGTCGTGATGCCCGATGCCGTGATGCCTTTTCTCGAAAGTGTTCGCCGCTTATATACACTTAACAAAACAGATTTACATCACTTCACTTTAAAAAAACTATCGGCTGGTAACTGAAGATTTGTGTTTAATTATGACGGATGATAGATTGTCAGACATGACGTAAACTAAACGAAACTTACGTCGTTGATTCGGTTTAATTAAATCGCCTTTAACTTGAATCTGCTTAAAAATGGAAATGCAGAATATGACGTCAAACTTCGGAAAGGCAAGTAATTAATGAATCTTCATATTGCTAACAAATGCCCCCCACTTGTCTTTTCGACACAAAATAAGCAACAGAATAAGATAAATCCATCACAGTTTACAAATCAGGTTTTCAAGTTTATAAAAAAACTGCTTGCTTCTGTCTTTACAATTGCTATCTAAAAAACCAATATACACAATACTACAAATTACAAACTACAAGAAAAGGTTAAAACAAATAATTACTAAGACAACACTACATTCAATCATGATCATATATCAATACATGCGTGGGCGCCCACTCATACAAACTCATTCATTCACATAAAACAAATTGGTTTATCATCAAGAAATATATCAATCAACATTTTCAAATTCTTAAAATTTTTCTTTGAAGTGTTAAAAAATATTTGAGATCAAAATATCACGAAGTAATATTGCACTGTATATTTATAAGGTACAATAACTCAGATAAATAGACACTGAGCATTAAACAAGTTTACTTTAAACAAATTTACTTGATTAGTTTAAACAAATTTCATTAAACAAGTTTACATTCAAAACACTGCACTTTCAAAATACTTCAAAGTTCAAAAAAGATAACAATGTGAGCATACAACTCCAGAGATTCATGAAAAAATTTCATCACATAAATGTCTCAGTTCGAACCTGGTCAGAGGTTTGGTGAATGGATCAGCTAAATTTTCTTTGCTCTTTATATATTTTATATCAAAAATATTTTGATAAACTAAGTCACGAACGAAAAATAACCGGACATCAATATGTTTACTCCTATGGTTTTCAACTGGGGATTTGACAAAATCTATGCAAGCGGTGTTATCAACATATAGAATCGACTTCAATCTCTTACCAAAAACTAACTTTCTGTCGTAACATTCATCTAGGATTCTATCAAACCACATCAGTTCCTTCGTGGCCTCTGTCATAGCATAGAATTCACTCTCCATAGTTGACAACGACACGCACTTCTCCTTAAAAGTTCTCCACATGACTGGAGCTTTTCCAAAAAAAAACTATCTGTCCCCCCATAGATGTCCTGTCATCTTTATTGGCAGCAAAGTCCGCATCAGTGTAAACTACTATACTAGGTTCATTGCATGTAAGTTTAAGTTTATAATTGCGTGTGTGTATGACATAGCCCAAAAGTTTTATTAGACCGTCCCAGTGAAACCTACCAGGATTACTCTGGTACTGGCTAAAGATGTTAACGGCGTAACTTATGTCGGGTCTGGTTCTACTAGCAAGAAAAGATAGACAGCCTAATAAATTCCTATACGGAAAATGTGACATTTCCTCTATTTCAATATCTGATTGTGGACATTGTTTCTTTGAGAAGACTGTACCTTTGCTGATTGGAAGTGAAGAAACAGGTATGAAGAAGCTAGTAAACCTTTTACAAATATCGTCAATATAAATCGACTGGCTCAACAAAACTTCACCTCCCTTTTCCTCAAACTCAACCCCCAACAGCTTTTTAGTCTTACCCAAAATTTTTAAGTCAAAATGTTTTTCCAACAATCCAATGCCCTTGTCTATTATTTTCTCGTCCTTTCCAAACAAAACTATGTCATCAACATACAAAAGCAAAATCAACACACAATTAAAGTCATATGCACAATTACACCAATTCAATTTGCTAAAACCAAGTTCTGTCAATACTTTATGAATCTCGAAAAACCATTCTCGACCACTCTGTAGTCCATAAATAGCTCTATCCAACTTACAAACTAAAGTCTCCTTACCTTTCATAGCAAAACCGGGTGGTTGAGACATGTAAATTTTATCTTTTAATGGCGCGTATAAATAAGCTCCTTTTACGTCACACTGCCTGTGGGTCTAACCCTGTAAAACTACTAAAAGGGAAAAGAAGAAACGAATTAGACTAAAATTAATGACTGGGCTAAAAGTTTCTTCGTAACTCACTCCTTTTACTTGTTTAAAACCCTGTGCCACTAGTCTTGCCTTATACCTGGCCACTTTGCCTTTTTCGTCTCTTTTCAATGTGAAAACCCACCGGCATTCGATGACATCAGTATCTGGCGGTAACTTAACAAGGTGCCATACATGTCTTTCTGCCATGATTTTCATTTCTTCTCCCATGGCCTCTACCCATTGCTTGTGTTGTTGGGAGCTCAATGCTTGTTTATAAGTGTTGGGAATATGGATTTCATCTAGTCAGGAACTGGCATAGCTTGTGGAGGCGGTAACTGGTTTATCTGAAATTATTCCCTGATACGGATTTTCACCGGAAAAATCAAAAATGTGCTCCGTGTATTTTATACCATTCTCCTTACAATACTTAAAGGCATCATTTCTTGACCTAAGTCTAATGTTGGAACCTACTTCATAATAGTATACATCTATACGTTTACTCTTTGTTCGTGGGACCACTTTCCTTTCCCAATCGACACGTTTTAGACCTTCGGCTGGTAAGGGGCTCTCAATTTTATCACTGTGGGTTTCCCCAGAAACATTCCTTTCCACCAAATCCTCATCATCACTCTCAAGGGGTAGGTTATGATCTAACGGAATAATAGAAATATCCTTTTCTCCCTTATCTTCGGAGTGTGGTTCAGTGTTGAAATTCTCACTGGGGCCCATCGATGCTCCACTGTCGCTATCTGCACATTGCGGATCTTCACAAAATCTGACGTTTATGGTTTCTATCACATTGTTGGTGTCAGGGAACCATATCCTATAACCTTTGGTGTTAAAGGCATATCCTATCATAACCCCCTTTCTCGCCTTGGCGTCCAACTTTGCTCTATGCTGTCTTGGTACACCAACATATGCGATGGACCCAAACGGCTTCAAGTGGTTTACTGATGGTTTATATCCACCAAATAGTTCAAAGGGAGTTTTCCCTAAACCTTTATGGACGACCCTGTTCCAGACATATGTGAAACTTAAAACTGCATCAGGCCAAAATTTTGTTTCTAATCCACTATCTGCTAACAAGCATTTTGCCCCATTTGATACCGTTTGATTATATCTCTCTGCCGTACCATTCTGCTCTGGCGTATATGTGTTCGTAAGCTCGTGTTTTACACCATGTTCATTGCAAAACGCTGTGAAATTGTTGTTTATGAATTCTGTTCCATTATCCGTTCGGATACATTTCACCTTCCGTCCTAGGAACCTCTCTGCACGAGCAACATGATTTCTAAAGATTCTAAATACCTCAGATTTTTCACGCATAGGATAGACAGAGGATTTACCTGAAAAATCATCTATAATTGATAAAAAATACTTTTCACCGTTCCGACCAATAGTACTGCAAGGACCCCAAACATCCATATAAATCAAATCATTGGGATGTTTAGAACGTCTAAAATTTATAGGTTTAAAACTTACCCTCTTAAATTTATTGAGTGTACAGGTTTCGCAGACGAAATTATGCCCCTCAAATCTTTCCAAACCCTTTATAGCATGTTTCCTAATTGTGTCTCTGATTACATATGGACTAATATGTGCCAACCTTCGATGTATTAACTCATCGTCAACTTTTCTTGACACACATGCTCTGTAATTTTCCTTCTGGCTAGCTATCCGGGGATTTTTAGGACAAACTTGATACAAACCATTTTTTAATTTAGCACAAAAAATAGTTTTTCCATACCGGTTTTTAACTCTTACACCACTCTGACCACCTTCGAATCTAAGACCTTGGCTGTCCAAAACAGAACCTGAAATCAAATTCAATTTAAGGTTAGGTGAGTACATAACATTATATAAATGAAAAATTCTGGAACCAAACTGAAGCTGAATAGTCCCTTTACCAATGATCGGGAAAGTCACACCCTCGATAGCTACGGATAATTTATCGTCTTGTATTTCCTCAAAGTTCTTGAACCATTGCTTTACCTTGCAGAAATGATGACTAGCTGCAGTATCGAAAGTCCACAAGTTTGAAGACTCTTCGAAATTACTGACATAGGCTTGCACGAAATTAGCTGACTGAAGACTAGAAGTCACCTTCTTAAAAGGTCGTTTTGATCTTGACTTATAACGTACAGGACTCATACCACGTGCGGGAGACCGACTTCGAATTGGCGTACTTTTCTGGTAATGTGTCGTATTCCCTGTCGAAACAAGTTGTCTAGGTTGGTACACAGGAACTGGATCTTTAACAGAACAATTTTTCTTAATGTGTCCCACTTGATTACACCTGTAACATATCACACCCTTCTGAAACATGTTGCGTGTTACTGCAGAGTATGCCTTAACCTCATGTGCTTTACTACGGTCTTGTTCTCGTACGGTTAATCTATCTTCCTCTGCCACTAACTCCACAAGAATATCCTTAAATTTAAACTTTTCATCTGGCCACCGTAATATGGACTGTGATATACTGTCATATTCTTCTGGTAAGTAGCGTAACAACTGAAAACTGACGTAAAGTTCATTAATAGGGTGATTTATTCCACGTAATTTTTCAACAATTCTTGTTAAACGGGCTGCAAAAAGGCAAATTTTTTCATGCGATTGAATTCGGCTTGAAAATAACTCTGAGATCAGCTGCATATGTCGTGATCTATTGTCAGGTTCGAAAAATAATTTTAACTTAATCCAAGCCTCACGAGCGCTTTCTATGCCTTCTATAACTTTCCGAAAGTCAGGAGAAATATTCAAATAAATCAAGGAAACCGCTACACCAGCACGGAGATTATAATCTCTAATATCGCGATACGTGATTTCAGAGCCAGAATACCCTGCCTGTGTAACTACACTTTTCACGTCATCGACACCTTTAACGCTATCGGCATCTTTACTTGCTGCAACTATCTTTTCATGCTCAGTTTTTATCATAGGTGATAGCTCAGTACCTGCTACTATACCCCAGCATCCCCTTTCCATAAGGATGTACTTCATATCTTCGACCCAATTGCCGTAATTATTTGCATTAAGTTTTTCTATCTGGGCCTGCATTTTCATTTATCTTCACAAAATACACATTAATAAAAAGAACTTCACTTGTCGTCTATATTTTCTATCATTAACACTAAATTTAATGCCCCCCCATCTTCGGGGCCACTGGTATACTCAACTACTTTTCAAAATACAATCTTTAAAAGCTCAAAAAACATTTCAGGCTTTTATTCAGTGTTTTTCATGGTCGTATTCCTTCAATAACTCCGCTAGCCCATAACCATTTATTGTTAGCGTACATGTTAAAAACATGCACGTCAACAATTCTTATAATTTATATTTAAATAGCAGAGTTTAAAAATGTGCAGTAAAAGCTATGTTAAAAAAGGTATACGCTAAAACCATTAAAGCTGTTCAAAATCATGTATAGACGACAAGACTTTTTAAACAATAACTAAAAGTTTATTCATTTGAAAAACTGGTTAAGAATTAGTTAAAAACAACAATATCAACATTTTTCTTCTTACTCATAATACTGGGGTTTTCTTTAAATAAATTTTAAAACAAACATTATATTTTATCGTACTGTGATGGACTATCACAAGAATTAATCTATAACTAATACAAAACGTCTTACTCTAGATAGGCTTGATACTTCATCCCAATCAGCCAATGTATCCTTGATGTCGTGATGCCCGATGCCGTGATGTCTTTTCTCGAAAGTGTTCGCCGCTTATATACACTTAACAAAACAGATTTACATCACTTCACTTGAAAAAAACTATCGGCTGGTAACTGAAGATTTGTGTTTAATTATGACGGATGATAGATTGCCAGACATGACGTAAACTAAACGAAACTTACGTCGTTGATTCGGTTTAATTAAATCGCCTTTAACTTGAATCTGCTTAAAAATGGAAATGCAGAATATGACGTCAAACTTCGGAAAGGCAAGTAATTAATGAATCTTCATATTGCTAACAAGATTCTTGCAACCAGCCCCTCACCATTGTCAACGGTGGTGTCATAAACCTGTGTTTTCATATGCCCCCATAAATAAAAATTCGTATAATTAGCCATCCTACTAACTCTGAGTCCTTGTGCGAAATCACGATTCCCTGCACTAACGCTCGGAACTTTCCCGCAACGCCATCTACCGCTTCGGGAAAGCATTTCCGACCCCACATTACTATATGATTTCGAGTCGTCCGGATGAACCCTAACCCTCCTAGAAGTTCTGAAACGTTTAACTGGCACACCCTGTATATATATATATATATATATATATATATGTGTGTGTGTGTGTGTGTGTGTGTGTGTGTGTGTGTGTCACGTTTCACCACATGACTTTCTATAATAAAACACAAGATGCACAAATGACGAGGCAAGAGTTCTATATAATTGCAGTCCTTTATTTCTTTAGAGTTTATGGCGGAGAACAGGGCGTCCTTCTAGCATGACGCAGAGGATACAAGTGCGTTCACATACAGAGGCAACAACAGAATGAAACTGCTCTCTTAGCCAGGGGCTGTACCAAACAAGTCAGCGACTGTTTACATAAACATAGATATTTGTCGTGGGTGGTAGGCGGTTGCAATTCTTAGAAACATATGGGTGCGTTTTATCTTTATGGTATTGTTTGACACTTTTGATCGCTTTATATCTGGCACCTGCAGCCATTATCTCTGAGATATTGTGAACTGAGGATTTAGATGACTAGAGACGGAGTTTTGTTAATCACTCTGAGACGGCAGGGCTCTATATTTCTATCAACTGGTTTGGATTTATCGTGGTCTTTATCCCATACTTTTCACCCTTTGCTGCTGTTATTTGCCTGAATGTATTTTTCTGGAACTTGCAAATGTTCACTTGCTGTTGGGTGGGCTATTCTGAGAAAAGGGGCCTATCTTAAACAGATGTGGGGACCCGAATTATAGAAATAGACGAGATTCAAACTTATAATGTCACACACACACACACACATATATATATATATATACAAGGGGCGGCCATTAATTTCCAGGACTGATCTAATAACTCCAGAAAATATTACATGAAATACATACCCATTTAATATACTCCACTTATTTAGTAACTCCCACCTGCCGTAATGCACTTCTGTGCTCGGCTGTATAAGTTTCGAAAACAACCTTTTAAGTTCTCTTTCGAAATGGTCTTTAGTGTGGATGTCACCGTTTTCCTGATAGTTTCGACATCCTCAAAGCTTGTTCTCTTCAGCAAATCTTTCAGTTTTGGAAACAAGAAAAAGTCTGCCGGTGCAGAAAGTTCGGAGAGTATGGAGGATGCTGCGTCTCCATGACCTCATGCTGGACCAATTTGCTGAAGGGAACAAGATTTGAGGATGTCGAAGCCATCAAGCCTACTTCATAAATCAAAAACTGTTATATTGGTAATTAGCTCAGCAATAAATGATTACTGGGTCTTATTTTCCGTTGCGAAAACAGCCACTATAGCGGTGTTTTTCGATTCAACTGCACAACCTCACTTCTTCAAATCCCAAATACTGAAAAGTGAAATCCTACTTTGTCACTGACTATATACCCAGTTGAAGCATCAAGAAAGCACAATAATAAACTTTTTTAGTATCTCGATAACTGATATTCAAATATAATAAAGTACATTTACTTAAAAATAGTGGAAAAAACATGCTTTTAGGAAGTTATTTATCTTAGTATAAATATGATTAAAAATATCAAGCTTTAAAGCAGTTTTATGAAATATTTAACCTAAGATTCAAACCACAACTATTCAAATATTTTTACAGTTTTTGCAAAACAATTGAGGTGATCGGAAGTCATTAAAATGAAATTCTCGTTGACTTCTGAGGCTTAGTGGATTTAACGAGCATTTCAAAGGGCGTTGTTACGACCTCTCAGAATTATCTATAATCCTCTTCATCGGACACACAGTTCAGTATCTGTCCAGCTATCGGAATCGCTTTATTTTTATTCAGTGGCGCTATAATGACAAGAATGGCCTATTCACTTACATTTATTTCCCTTTAAAATTAGCTACCCAGTTCGAGATTTGAATACGATTCTTCTTGTTTGTAAGACAAACACCCCGATTATACCGCATTGGAGAGAAATCTACGATTCATAATTTAGAACTGAACTTAAAACTTTATTAGTTTATTTTACATAATAATCATTATCTAATCATTTTAAATTCAATTAATTCTTCATTCAGCTGTATTGTTCTACCAACACAATATTTTGTTAATGATCATTTTATCAGCGAAAGTCGGACTTAAGTGAAATTTTCTGGTATATATTGCAAATAAAACGT
Source organism: Dolomedes plantarius (assembly GCA_907164885.2). Lineage (NCBI taxonomy): Eukaryota > Metazoa > Arthropoda > Arachnida > Araneae > Dolomedidae > Dolomedes > Dolomedes plantarius. The sequence continues at coordinate 44,920,967 of OU015496.1, forward strand.
TATTTTCTTTCCAATACACCAGACAGGACCCGAGAGAGTAGCTAAGGCCTTCCGGAGTTGAATCCCTGCCGCCTACTGATGAATAGGCTGCCACGACAATTTAGACCCAGCACCCCCAAGGGTGACATCTGGGGACGGGGACCTCGTACCCTTCTCACATCCCTACAAACCCCCCGGAAGGAGTTTTCTACCTACAGATTTAACGTACCCGTACCCGGCGTACACACAAAAGCACCCGTCGTAAACACAAAACATTCGGTTCCAGACAAGTGCTCGATTCGGTTGCACTTGTCAGAAACCGAATCAAGCATCCTCAGTACCGAATCCTTATGCGATAACCACTAGGTTGCTCCGGCCCCAATACCTTTACTTTCACGTTTCATGAGTCTATTTTCTTTAAAAGAGTCTATATCGTTCAAAACTACGCATTATATTCTATATAGAGCCTTAAATATTGTTATCCAGTACATGAATACTTTTCATCAAGTATAGACATACAATGCAATTATTTTAAACTCACATTTGAGAAAAAAACTAAAATTTCTCTCGATAAAGATAATTTTTTTAATGTGTTGATTTCGGACTCCCGTTTGCCACGCGTAGATTGCCATATACGTAGTTCTAAGGGTAGCTGATGCTACTACCCTTAGAACTACGTATATGGCGTTCATTCGGCCTATTCATGAGTACGGATTCCCAATATATTGTTGTGCCTCTACCACTAGACCTAACCTGAAGAAATTGGAGCAAGTTCAGCTAAGCGCTGCCCGTTTTATCACTGGGTTGAGACACAGATGTCCTTCTCAAATCTTTCTTTTTGTGGCTGACTTGCAGTCGCTCCAGACTAGAATACAAGCTGGTCTTGTTAAATACTATAATAAACTTTCTAGTTACGGCCACTGCAATAAAACCTCCATGCATCTCAATACCTGGCGAAATTAAGATTAAAGAAAAACAGCCCTTTCAGTAAGATTGCCCCCCAACACCTACTTAATTGCAATGTAGAATCCCATTCATTGCAATATTGCTTGAATCCTGCAGAGGTACTATCAAGGGTACACTTCCATTTTAACTTAAACCCTCGAGTCAACAAGAAAAAATTAGCCGCTGAACACCTCAAGCAACTAACCTTGGAGAACTTAAATCACATACATAATAAAGCCATTAAGATCTATACTGACGGCAGTAAAATCGACGATATTGCAGGTAGTGACATTTTTATTGAGACCCCTCGAGGCAATTTGACTCTTTGTTGTCGTAATCCTCACTTCTGTTCAGTGTTCGGAAGCGTATTAATTTATTAATGTTCTTACCACTTCCCTAATTTCTTCTTCACAGTCGTACAAATATGAAATAAATAAATAAATAAATATAATATATATATATTATACATAGTATATATATAATAATATACCGCAGATAGATGTTATTTGACGAGGGTGCCGTGAAAAATTTCTAATTCTCTTAAGGGTGCCCCGACTCGGATAAGTTTGGGAACCCCTGCACTAGAGGATATGCAACAACAACAACACATTTAAATTAGAATTCTAAATATAAAAAAAACTTACTTCCGATACTAGACTAAATAGACTAGGAAAATTATTTGGGATGTTTCCTATTATTATATAACATGAGAAATAGAATTAGAGTCACGCAAAATAATTAACCGTAACGCTCATTCTCTTTCCTGCTGATGGAACGTAACGTTGCTTTCTTTTCCCATCAAATTTTTTTTTTATCTCAAAGTGCTTTTTTATTTTTGCCATACTGGTAGATATGCTGGAGGCACAAACTGCTTCCTTCATATCAACAAATTGTAGCACCTAATGGAATCTCGTTCTCATTCACAAAATCATTAATTTTATTTATGGATCTAACCGCACTGTTAACGGCTGCTGTGCTGTTGTAGCCTTATTGTATTAGTTCAGCTCAATGTTAATAAGTGGAGAAAAATTTTCCATCGACTGTCGACTCGGATAGAAAGATTTTTTTTTTCCTAAATTTTACTCTATAATAGAGAATGAAATTTTTTACTCTGCTATATTTTTTCATTCTTTCAAATAGACCAAAAAACATTTTTAATCCTGTATTATTCGGGTAAAAAGGGGGTATATTGTGTTTTATACGTACATCTCTCCTTTGGTATACTAAATTTCGAAAACATTTCAGAATGAAACATTTCTTTCTTTATTAAGGATTACAATATTAAGGCCGTCCGCACACGGAGCAACTCAAAAGAAACTGATAACCGACTCCAATCACAAACCATTCCGTGATGAGTCGTAACCTATGTAATTGAATGGAGCAACTCAAGGTGTCGAGTCGCTAGCAACTTCAGTCGCCAGTTTCTCTTGCGTTGTGCGTGTTATTACACAATCTATGTTACAGCCGCTCTTTTGGCAAGCTGCCAAATGACAATCTATTGTGACGATTTTTTAAATTAAATTAATTTCTGATAATAATTTAACCAAAAATAATGCCCGGAATAATGATGTTCTTTCTTCCATGACAGGTCGCAAACTATTGATTTGAATCCCTTTTGAGTCGGCCCGTGTGCGGAGCCGCATCACTAACGAGTTTTCAACCGATAAGCAATTTCAGTCGCTAACCAGTTGAGTTTCCTTTGAGTCGGTCCGTGTGCGGACGGCCTAACAGAAAATATTTTATTTCAAGTCGGCAATCATTCGGAATATTTTAACCGCAGGTTAACGTTACGCTAGTCACTTATCTGCAGTTACTTATATAAAATTTCCTTCTTCTTCATTGATTATGTATAAAATGAGCTTCTGTAACAGAATTTCTTTACTTGAGCTTTTAGTTTCATTTTAAGGGGATAATAGACACAAGTTTCCCTGATCGGAAGAACATAGCATATATTTTAAATTTAATAAACTTGGCATAATAAACTTCATTTTATATTTTATTTAAACTTTTCCTTATGGGATGGGATAGCACGTATCCCAAGAATACAGGCCCAAGAACCCTCTCCAGAAAAATGCGATATTTCCGGCCATCCAGTGGGGTTGGTAAGAGGTATGGTCCGATTAAGTAAACAGCGCTCTCCAGCGTCAGGTTTGCGCTTCCGGTCATATATTCCTATGTGACTATTGCTCGTCTTGATGCCTACTATCATAATATATCTGAATTCGGCAACCGCCTGTATTGTATAACCCCCTTAATAGCCGTTCTTACGAAGGGGATATGAAATTTCCCGTTCTAAAGAGGGAATTGGAAAAATGGACCCCGTAGGCTAAAGGTTAAGCTTTGTCCAAAAACAAAATAAAAATTAAGAAAACCTTTTTCTTTCGTTCCCTGTTTACATTCACTCGTAACTGCAGGCGCCATTGAAACCTGCAACAACGTGGCTCGTTGAAACGTACTGTTCAGTTCTGGCGTTGTCGTTACGACTCGTGCACTAAATTCAAGACAGCCACTTACTTGATTATTAAAAGCATTAAAACCTTTGTAACAACGTGTATTTTTTTTAGAAACACATCTCTGACATCAAGGCGTAATCTTGCAGAACTAACTATCCTGCAAGAACTCTCCGAGCGTTAAATTCTAATTCATTCAAATGAACTTCCGTCTACACCATTGTTTCCTAACCGGTGGTCCGCGGACGACTAGAGGTCCGAGAGGACCCAAGAAACGGTCCGCGAGGTCAGGAGCGATAAAATTTGGTTTCATCGTTTAAAAAAGACCGCGAATTTAAACTTTTTTTTTAAACTGGGAGCAAAGAAATTTTTAGTTCCCAACTTATTGTTCGAATTCTAAAAATTTCTGTATTTCTTCCGTTTTTGGACGTTTTGAGTACGAAAAAATCCCTGTTCCGCTTAAAAATCTCTCATATATTTTCAATGACGCTGACTCGCGATGTCACAGTCATTTCGCAACATCACAGCCATTTTACAGCATATAAAGCCAATGCAAGCAGAAAAATCTCGTTCATTTTAAAGTTTTCGTAGGCTTTTATGTTTACTATTCAGTTTTAGTTAAGGTTAAATTTGTTATTGTACCAAAAGTAACAAAAATTGAATTTGTGAATTGTTCATAGTGACAATCGTGATGTTCCTCGGCATGACAATGAACTGTTAATTAATTCGAAATACGTAGCCATCCTTTTAATTTATTGTGGATTTCAAGAAGTGTTTATTATGAGTTAGTTTTCAACAAGTGTCCTGTAAGTCATATCGATTCATTGATTCAAAAAGTAGAATGGTGAACTCCATTTCTACTTCTCAACTCCCGTATATATATATATATATTTGTGCCTGAGGTAGCCTAGTGGTAATGCGTCGGTTTATGGTGCTGAGGGTGATCGAATTCCAACAAGCGTCATTCAATACCTCCGTGTCTAGACCAGATATGGGCACGTTAAATCCATAGACCGAGAATTCCCTCTATGATGTCAGAAAAGGTGGGAGAAGGTACGATCCCCCAGATGTCGCCCCTGGGGTTGCTAAGTCAAAGTGGAGGCGGCACCTGGTATAATCGAACTCCGGACCTTGTGGTGCCATTATAGGCCGGAGCCACATCTTTGAGCCCGCTATCCTATATGGACCTTGTCTGGAATACTTCCAGCCAGGGGGAATCAGAAATAATAACAACAACAACAACAACAACAACATATAGATTCTTATAGATGTATCCCCGACGCACAGATTTTGGTATAATATTTGTTCAGAAAGATTGCAATATTGATGTACTTAGTCAAAGGTTTTGGGCGAACTTCAGAATCATAATATGAAACCTCTTAGCTTCGGCAATTTTATTTTTATCAGTCTACCTCAGCCACGTTATAGCTTTATTTATTTCGGGTTTTTTTCGCAAGTGATCCTTATTCTCGGGACATTTGGTCTTGTACACTATGATGTTTTGTTAGCTGCTTTATTCTGAGAAATCCTGGAAAGTGAACCACCCTTGCTCTTGATGAGGTGACAGCAAAGGAACACCCATGCTCCAGGAGATGGCCGAATGGCTAGGGCGCTGGCATTCGGTTCAGATCCTGTGGATTCGAGTCCCACTGTTGACAGGGATGTTTGTAGCCGTTCGGAATCGGCTTTAAACTGTAGGTCTCGATCTAATTAGCCCTCGTGTAGCAAAAAGTTGACCGTAGCGCTCCAAACCAAACCAAACCAAACGAAACACCCATGTATTGGCCGAGATTCAAACCAGGGCCCACACGATGACAGCCTAACGTTAGGAGGTTATCGGGACAATAACAAGAAGCTGGACTCATGGCAACCTAGTGGATTTGAAACTGTGGGGTTCTGGCTCGATGATATTCGGCATTGTTGGTAGCTATCCTCAAATATTTCATCACACTCATTATTTGTCTTCGAACGAACAATACCCGCTGTTTTCTGACCTAAAAACGTAGATGCATGAAGTGCTTGATCAACGAATACATTCACGGAAACAAACAAAATGAATCACTTTAAAAAATTTCTAATGTTTACTTTTAAAAATAAACTAAAGATTTGCAGAAGGAGACAATGACGTTACGTTACAAAATTTCAAAAATGCGCTAAACTGTCGAAATAAAAACAACTTGTATCTTTTGAGTTTCATTAATGCTATCGAATAGCTAATGTCGTGTAAAGGAATTTTTTAAATACTGCGTAAATGTTATACTTGACAACGCATGCAGTAAAAACAAATGGAAATTCAAAAACAATTTGGGAAGAATGGACATCGTGTCTATTCTCATGCGCACGCAATCTGCCCATTTAATAACAATATTTAAACATTTAGGGCACAAGCCATTTTCCAAGAATTCAAACGTTCTGTTTCACTGACAGGTGATCTTTTTTTTTATTAGACTGATGGTCACGTCAAAATGTTATGTAAAATTTCGAAACAAAGTTTGTCAAAGCGTTTTTTCTTGCAAGTGATACAAAAGTGTTCAAAGTTTATTAGGACATATTTTTTCAGTTATATTTGAGAAAAAGTATATTTTTCGAAGTATTGCGTTATTCAAACCCTAACACATAAAAAGTGCCTTGAAGTCTTTAAGAAAAACTAAATGTCGAATGACTTTCCGAGTATTTACTCCCAGCACTGTCTAGACCAGTGTTTCTCAACCTGGGGGTCGCGGAGACATCATAGGGGAGGGTGGAACATACATAAGGATACGCAATTTTCGTATTTACGAAATAGATGCGAATAAATGCGAAATTTGCCGATATAAGCGAATAAATGCGAAAATTAATTTTTTACTTCTTTTCGGCGATAACTCGGGGATAAACGGCTTTTTAAGCAAAATTAGGTAATAATAGTAATAATGTATTAACATAATTGTTTAACTAAGACCATCCGCGGTAACTAAGACCATCCGCGGAAGGACAGTGAGATTTATCAGCTAAGGTCCCGCCGTTTAGCTGATAAATCTCACTGTCCTTCAAATTTGCTCCAAATTTCCACCGGAAAGTTTGTCCGTATCGAAGTCGAACCTAAAAATATAACTGTAAAAATCAACCATCAAGTTTGTGGAACAATTAAGTAGATTTAAGAACGTCTCTTGAGCGCCAAAGTCAAGGTTATTTCAGCTACTTACTAGTACAGTAGTCAACCAAGAGACTCCTGTTGATGTTATACATATTTTAATTGCAACGAAATGTTGCTACTTTAACTTTGCAAAGGCAAAGCATCTATAGTCCCGTTAACAGAGTAGATGCTGAGATATTTTTGTATGTACAACATTGTTGTCACTCCGCCCAACTTTCAAATTAAATAATTGGAAGTGACACCGAACTTATAGGGTAAGCAAAATTCCTACCTCCATTGTCCCGGGGGAGCTCCTTTAAAATGAAACAGATCCTGTGATGTTATTCTTTAGGTACTCATATAATATCCAGAAATATTAGTTTAATTCAGATTACTAATGACACACATACAACTTTATATATATATAAATTTAGACCAAATTTACATACTTCCCGCCGTAAAAAACGGGACCGAAAAATATATCACCAACAGGCGCCGTATCTTAACATAACAATAATAAGAGAAAAGAATAAAACTTAAAGTTTAATTGGTTGTTGCCAAACATCAAAAGCTATCTCGCGAAATGTGGCAGGAGTCAACAAAGGTAAATCAAACAACGAGTGAAAACCATGGTAAACCATGGAGTCTGCGACAAACATAGTAATCATTGACAGAAGGCAAATACTTAAGGAACATAATATGGAGACTACTACAATGGTAGCTTACAAGAATTTTGATAAGTACCTATCCAAGTAAGTAAAATTGTAATTTTTTTTTAATAAATGCGAAATTTTTGAATTTATATTTTTTGCGAATAAATGCGAAATTTTATTCTTTGTATTTTTTTGTTGCGAAATGTCGATATTCTTTTTATGCGAAATTTACGTATCCCTAATCATACAGTCTCTCTCACGGCAGCTTAATATCTTGAACTAGTGTATCGTGTTGTTATTTATTATTACTGTTATTAAGTTTTGGTCTGGAGGGTCAGGAAGTGTACATTTTATTCTCCTTACGTTTTTTTAGGGGGGGTCGGGGGAGGGGACTTAAATGATTGAGAACTGCTGGTCTACACCATAGATGGCAAACCTATGGCACGCGTGCCAGGAATAGCACGCAAAAAGAATTTTCTTGGCACTCGGACTACTGATTTTTGACAAAGTTAAATTTGGAAGACTTTCGAATGAAATTAATAAGTTTCCAGTTTAGTTCTATACGGAAGCAAAAGGGTGTTGATTTTAAAAATGATTTGCAAACTAATGAAATAGAGAAATTATTGAACCTAGGTAATAAAAATGAAATTGTGACTAATTCAAATTGCGAACCCAAATATTTCATTTGCTTCTAAAAATTACTTCTGGCTTTTTCATTTGTCATTTCAGTGTATGCATGCAAACTGTTAGAATCTGAAATGAGCTTGATAAAAAATAACAGCAGAATTAAACAGAATGTAGAATTTAGTGCCTCAAGTGTTTTTCTCCCAGTGACTAAATACTACTATCTATTAGCTAAAATCGTATCAAGCAACAATTGATATTAATTTTCCGTATTTAATTTATACGAAATACTAATTTATTATTATTATTCCTGTGTGATTTTTCTATTTTACAAGCGCAATTCTAATTTATTCTAATTTGTTATAATTAATTATCTATTACTAAGAGTTTGATTTTTCCTATACATAAACTAGATGGCAAGTTAGCACCTAAAGGAATCTATATAATTAAGTTGCTAAGCCGACTTTTTGGGCAGTCCGTGAGAGAAAACTACTGCATCAATTTACTTCTTTTTGGTCTTAAACGAAAGATTGTAGTCTGTAGATTTGTCAAATTTGGATTTTGTAACCGCAATTTCTATTAATTAGCGATAATATACAATTAAAAAATGGATTTCTGCGCATGCTCAGTGGCATGTTTATATCTGGCTTTAAAAACGTTTATTCCGAGGAATATCTCTAGATCTCTCTCTCTCTCTCTCTCTGTGCTATTTTTATTTTTATGATAATTTTGTTTGTGAAATATAAGATTAAATCTGATGGAAATTGTTTATTTTGGTCTGTTTAGTTAGCGATAATTTACAATTAAAAATAATTGCTTTCTGCGCATGCTCAGTGACATTTTTAAATCTGGCTTTAGATACTCACAAGGCACGAAACCGCTTAAGCACATTAATTTGTTTCAAGGCATTACGATTTTCATCATTTGGCAATGATGTGTAGGGTATAATTTGTATATTAGTGCATTTATTTACTATCTAGCCGTCATGTTTTGACGAGTACCAACTAGTATTGCTTTTAATTTTTTTAGGTACGTACTCAAGGAAAGGTTTGCCATTCCTGGTCTAGATAGATCCCTGTTCACATGAGTCCGTAAGCGGCAGCGTAACTCGTATTGACATTTTAAACCAATCACAGACCTTAACAATTTCGTGGCTAATCGTTTGGAGGTTTGTAATAGGTTAAATACATTTCAGTACGAGCAACGCTGACCAGGATCGGTATAGTAGTTATCGTTGCGAGGTGCCACGCAGTTCGCTTAGTTTCAAATTCCGAATAAGGCTTGGTCGTTTCCGCGTAGTCCCGCTCATAGGAAGCAGGTCTGGATCACCTATATGGAACTCTAATAATAAAGTAGCCAACAAAACTTCGCGGATCTTCATGGGACAATGTCAAAGTGTACCTACCGTCAAAGATAAGTGTACCTACCGTCAAAGATCTGCAGAATTGAAAAAAAAAATTTCACTAGCAATTGGAAATACTGTTTTTTTCTTCCATAACTCGAGGATATCGTGGAATTTTAGCCTCACGGCCCGAAAAACCATTAGATAAAAAGCAGAGAGGGGATTTTAAAAACGCAAAGCCCTTTTCAGTTGATGAGGCTAATGAGAAAAAAAATTCAGAAGCGCGGAGATTAAAATGTCCCGTCAGGGGAAAAACTGATAAAAAGAGGATGCAAGAGATTTTTGAGGGCTCTCGCTTAGCGTCTTCGGTTTTCTTGGAGCTCTTCTAGTTTCTGCTGAAGAGTCTCCAGGTTTCTTTCTTAGAGAGAGAGCAGAGATTGATTTTCTTGGAGCTTTGAGCTTCGATCTTTAGAGAGTGTGTGAGGTGAACCGCCTGCTGCTCTGTGGTGATCTTCAGGGTTTAAAATTAGAATGACCCGGTTGTAAAAGGAGAGAGATTCTCCTCTCGGAAATCACGAGACATTGGTTCTAAGTAGCAGAGCCCGTGCTTATATAGTCAGAGAGGTAATAGCTCTATTTCCGGATTGTTCAGTCCAGGGGCACGAACGTTAATTCATTCATCTGACTTCAACGAACGGAAATTTTCCCGGACAGTGGTTCTCGCATTCGAGTCTGAATCCCCGAGGACCTGACGACGACTTTCAGTGGCGGTGCATCGAGACTTCTGTGAGGACTTTTCCTAAATTGTGTGTGTGGACTCAAGTGACGTCCATCTGCGTACATTTTACGTTACTATGACCACGATCTAATCGCGCGCATATAATCAAGCACTCCAATAAAGTGAAATATCAATTTAATTTTATGCTGTTTAGTTGGCTGTTAAATTCTTTCACGTAACTTTTGATATGCTACCTAGAGTGTCGGCTTAGACACCAAGTCACAGGTAAACGTTACAATATATAGCATTGTCCTGAAAATAATAGTTTTTTATTCAAATTGTTTAAGTTCCAGCCGATTATGGGTAAAACGTCTGCTCATCGATACTGAGTACAGCAGTTGGCGCTCGTAGCTGTTCGGAATTGGCTTTAATGGAGTCCAGCACACAAAATACTCGGGAGAAGCACTTTGATAATTTTTTTTCATGGCTTAAAAGATATTGTAGAACATGAGAGACATTGCTTGGAAATTTTGCTTTTTCTGCATCACTCGTGTCGTGTTTCAGGGGTCATATTATGTCAAACGAGTTCGCAAGACAGTCGCGGCTGTTTCATTTCCGATAAATGTTCTCATTTATATGATGTCAGGTAAAGTTTGTTAAATTGTATAGCGTCCCGATCCTATGCTAAAACGTTTTCTTTCATTGAAAAGACAGTTGCTTTGCCTTTTGTGCCACCAAAATAACTTATTATGATTTTACAAATTAAAGCAGAATATATGGTCAGTTCGTAATTCAAAGATACCAAAACCAGTACAGTCATAATATGTATGAGGGAACTTCTATTTTTCACTCATAAATCAGTAGTTCCTTCATAGACATTATCTGTTTATATATAAAAGCATACTGCTTAATTTTATCTCTCAGTAAAACACAAATAACATACCTACCACTTAAAACAACACTTGTGGTCTATTCATGTGTTAAAACAGTGGTTCGCCCCTCTGGGGAGATGGGAGTGATATTCAAAGGAGGGACAGGGGGCGGATGGTTAGCTAAAAATGCATTTTAATATCGTTAACTAACGGGGAGGGTTGTCTGAAGGTCATTTAAATGGGGGCATAGATATGAAAAGGTTGAGAATCACCGTGTTAAAGATACAAAAACCCAAAAAAAAATGATTTGTATTACGGAGCCACTGTTTTCTGATTGCATATTGTTCTCTCTCCTTTTAATATGTGTCCCTCTCTCGATTTAACATGTGTCCATGAAACGTAAATAACATATACCGCTTCTGATAAACCACTAAACTTAAAACTTCAAATTAAAAAAATCTTTTAGAAGGCGTTTCAAATAGCTCAGCATTTTCGATGGGTCAAAACCGACACATATTGACTCATATCTTCGAAACTTAAGAGATCCTATCTCCTCTATAAAGCGTCTTTCTGCTTCATTTGAAAGGCTTTTGTGATTACACGATTTTTAAGCACTAAATTAGTGATTTGCGACAATTTATCTTTCCTGATAGCTCTAGCTCAGAAACCAAAAACCGTTACAACAGGTCAAGCATCAACTTCAGGAAAAGACTAGTAAAAAATATGATAGATTGACTTTTAGAGCATTTAGATACTAAGCTATTGTAAAAAGTTGACTTTCCATTGATTTTTTTCCAGTCAGCATAAGTATACAGCGTCAAACTATTATAATTGCTTTACGCTAGAGATCAGACCACTGCAGCATTAGGTACGGAGGTCGATAGGTGCGAATCGAGCCGAACCCAGACCTATTTTTCTTTCTTTTTTTAACTGAGACCAAACATATTTTCCTTTTTATTATAACTGGGTTTTTTTTATTATGATTCGAGAGATTGCAATACTTTTGTAAAGCCTATATCGATCGCCAATAAAGAAGTAAGGAATGCGTATTATTAACATACAAATCGGTGGCTGTTAAAAATACGACCTACACGTGGGTTATGTACGGTGACTGAAAAGTTAGCATATTGACAACGGTAGAATGAAATGGACATTAGAGCAACGAAATGGGACTATGGACCGACAAATCCGGATATACTATGCAACAATATGATGGATGCACGTGATGTACGGTGACTGAAAATTTGGCATATTGTCAACGGTAGAATGGACATCCTAACTCCTGGACGTTAGAGCAATGGAAATGGGCTCCATGGACTGGCGAATCCTGTTATACTTAGGGATGCGACATCGATATCGATGTTTTAAACATCGATTTATTGAAGCCGATGTTTTTTTAACATCGATGTTTTGTGCTCGATGTTTTACGTTGTCTCGATGTTTTTTTTTAATGAAAAAGTACCGTAATAAAAAAATTTACCACGTAGCATAATTTTCACACACAGTAAATGTAAGTCTGAATTCTGAAAAGGACGAATACAAAAGGGGGAATGATTCCTTAGCAAACAGACAAATGGCAATTAACAACCAATGAACCAATCAGAGCGCTTGGAATGTTCCTGACACTCCAGAACCTGCTATGGGGTTTTATTTTACAAATAGTGTATACACGAGTGCATCCATTTAAGTTGTTTTGTTCTGGTTTTATATAAGTTGACGTTAATATTATTAGTAAGATGCCTCCCAAAAGTACCGTTTGGAAATATTTTTACAAAACCACTGACAAATTGGCGAAATGCAATATTTGCCTTAAGTTCCTCAAAATTTCTGGCAATACCACGAATTTATCTGGACATTTGAAGGCAAAACAAGGCGGTATTTACAACAAGAATTTTGAGTCATCAATGTAGCCCAAAGCAACCAAGTTTTTTTCATTTGTGCCTGCCCAATCAGAGAGTAAAATTAAATCACCCCCCCCCCCCACGACTAACGAAAGTAACATTAATGTTAGAGATTACTAAACCAGTTTTAAAAAATGGATGTTCTAAAACATCGATGTTTAAAAACATCGATGGTTTTTGGGCGATGTTTTATTAGCATCGATGTTTTAATATTGAATATCGATGTATCAAAACATCGATGTTTTGTTATCTATGTCGCAGCACTAGTTATACTATGCAACAGACTGATGGTTGCACGTGGATGTTGTACGGTAACTGAAAAATTAGCATTTTGACAGCGGTATAATGGACTGGACTTCAATGCTGGACATTAGAGCAATGAAATGGGTTTATGGAACTACGAATCTGAATATACTATGCAACAATCTGATGGCTACACGTGGGTGATATACGGTGACTGAAAATTTAGCATATTTACAGCGATAAAATGGGCTGAACTTCGTCACTCCTGGACATTAGAGCAATAGAAATGGGATCCATGGACTGGTGAGTCAGGATTACTATTCAACAGTCTGAGGACTTTATGTGGGTGTTGTACGGTAACTGAAAATTTAGTTCAGTGACAACGGAAGAATCGCATAGACTTCAGTCCTGGACGTTAGTGCAATGAAAGAGGGGCTATGAACTAAAGGATTCGGATATGCTACGCAACAGTCTGACGCGTGCATGCGGGTACAGCGACAAACTAAGGAACGGTAGGTATAGAAGTGTACATTTCCCATATTCAAGTTTGGAGGTGGCAGTGTTCTTATTCTGCAGGAGTTTGTCTAATTCTCTGTAGCATGTGGCAATAAAAGGTTTTAATGTTTCATCTATTTATCTGCCCCGTCTTTTCAAGTTTTAATGTGCTATAGCGTCATACGGTGCCGCCAATATAACTGCTTTGGAAGTATTAAAACGTCCAATTGTTTTATGAAGCCTTCACAAGCAGTTTGAAGTATTTCGTTGAAAATCTAAACATAAATGAGTTTTTGATAACTTCTTTTTAACAAAAACATTAAAAAGCTAATAAATATATTTACATTCTTGTAGAAACAGGAAATCATCGTCTTTTCTAGAAGCACAATTCGTATAGTCTATCCATGAAGAAAACGGTTAATATGTACTAATTAAATTATATGTTTAATTTTATTTATATCGTTTTACTGAGATTTTCATTAGTGATTTTTTTATAACAGGATTGTGGACCGAAAACTCTCATGCCTCTTGTTTCGTTGCCAATAGTGGTCAAAACATTGGTCTTTCCAAATTTAACCTACTATTTGCCGGATTAAGTTCTATGCCCCATCATACCGTTTATAATGCATGCCATTAATTTTGAAAGCCTCTTAATCAAATAACTACTTTTATTGCATGTGGTTATGTACCTAATACAGTTCCACGGATTTTCTGATCATATTTTTTTTATTGATTTAAACTGCTATTTCAGAATTTTTCAAATATAGATCAGAGGGAGCTGTTTATAGTTCTCTAGTTAGGGACACTATTTTACTACAATAATTCGTAGAAACGTGTTGCATTTTAGAAGATTTGAAGTACACTCCCTTTAAACTTTAAATAGTCTTTTTAGTATCAGTTAAATGCTGTTCTATGAGAAATTTTCATAAAAAAACAAATACTTTCTACAACTATATTGTCTAGTGATTGATTTGTATTTACACTCTAGTGATCATTGAGAAATGTTGTTTAGGAAATATCAGCCTTCATTCGCAGTATTTTTCAAATACATAATACATATATCAATCCAATGTATTTTATTGAGTTAACATTAGGCTACTATTTGTTTGCTATCGGTAATGAAGCTGAACGAAAAGTTGGGAGAACTGGCATTCGATATCAGATTTTCTGTTCGAGTCCCATTGTTATCATGGATTTTGGGGGCCTTCAGAATCGACTAGGTCTCGGTCTAATTAGCCCTTGTAACAAAATATAGTCGTGGCCTTCTCAACCAACACACTATCGGTGATGGAGATGCTAATTCTAAAAAATTACTGAGCCCTATGCATAATATCAGGAAGAACAACATATTCTTTGGAAAAAAAATTAATGAATTTCTGAAAGCGACTCTTTGACGGAGGCCACAGTATTTATTTTTGACTGTAAATTTATTTCTTAATACATTACACGTAATTACATGCTCTGTTAAGATATATTATGCTTTGAATAACGGCTAACGTTATTTTCACATCTCGATTGCCTAAGGCCTCCGCTCATTTCTCGGAACAATTTCATTAACGACGTCCCGTCTCTGGGTACAAAAGACAAGCCGCAAGTAGGACATCGCTACACCTCACTTCCTTTCCTTACGCACTGTTACCTACCTAATGACCGCACGAAAACGTTTTTTAGTGCAGTTTGGGAAGAAATTGTTTCCACAAACATATTTTATCCAAATGGAGACACCTCCCTTAATTTGTGTGCTTTACGGCGTATTATTTGGTGTTAGCATTCCCAACATGTATTTGCCAAAAAAATTGAAAGCACAAGCCTGTAATGCAAATTTTCAGAACGCAGTATTTAGTCTTGCGCAAATTTGGTGGGTCCGAAGCCTCATAATGGTTAGGGCGTTGGTATTTGGTACTTAAAGGAATTTGCCTTAAATAAAAGACTACCGGCCTTTTTGTATTTAATGCTTTAATTGCATTTCTCGACTAAATACAGGCTATTTACAATATATATATATATATATATATATATATATATATATATATATATATATATATATATATATATATATAAGATTAAATTTGTGGGTTCACGGTATCGACGAGGAAGGTCAGACTTGAGTTGTCGCTGCACTCATTCAAGTATATCTAGGCCCGACAGTATCTCCTTGTCTCCGGCTCCAGTATCACTCTGAATAACTTAATCTTTGAATCACTAACTCTCAGCAACGATCCGCGTTCGGCGACTTTATATACCACTGCTGAACGTTCTCGAAATGTCTGGAAAACGCCTCCTTTCTTTATTCAGTTACGTTCCCAAACGACTAGGCGCCTCCGGTCGGCAACTTCCCTTTAGTAGTTGACGAACTGTTCCGCGAGCTGTCGGTGACACTTCCGGTCTTTATGTTGTCAATACTGTCTGTCTCCAGCCGTCTAAATCAATTGCGTGCACAAACTGCGCGTTGGTTGGTCTTCCCGGAATTTCCACGCGCAAAATATTCGCTATTGTACGGGAGTCGTTACAGTACTGAGGGAGCTCTGTTCGAGTCTCGACAAGCGCCATTGAATGTTCTTGTGTCTACTCCCGGTATAGGCATATTAAAATCAGCAAGCCTGAAAATCTCTCTGTGTGGTTTGTAAGGGAGGAAGAAAAGTATTAGGCTCCCGGATGACGTCCATGGGCGTGATCGGTCTGAATTGTGGTGGCACGGGGTAGCAGTCGGACTTCGACCCTCGTGCTGCCGAGTGCTAAATCGGAGCCGCAACCCTCTACCCCTGAAAAGGGTATAAGAAAGAGAGAGAGAGATCTAAATTTGATCTGTCTTCGTAATATTACTTATAAAACACTAGTTTAGTAGAAGTTACGAAAAGTTTGGTTTGGAGCGCTACAATCAACTTTTAGTACACGAGGGCTCATTAGACCGGGACCTACAGTTTAAAGCCGATTCCGAACGTCTACAAACATCCATGCCAACAGTGGGACTCGAACCCACAGGATCTGAACCAGATGCCAGCGCCCTAGCCATTTGGCCATCTCCTGACTACGAAAAGTTTTAGAACCTTCCTTTGATGTCATTTATCTTCTATAGGAGTTTGACGTCAATGTTCTAGCCACTAGACGATGATATGCCTGAATCACAGCTTATGCACACTAGTCCTTACTCTTTCAGGTGGTCACTCGTTTAGCTCTTTGAAGGGTGATTAATAATTTCCGAATATGACAGCTTTCCAATAGACAGTGAATGGTTAGATCAATTGGATCGATCGACGTTCTCGAAAGATTTTTCGATAGGTCGCATTCACTTTAGGAATTTTCATTTACAAACTACAGTTTCTCAGTGATGAGATCCTTCAAATATTTTTTTGTCTTTTTAAAAATTTTCTGAGCTTTTTTTACCTGTAAAGCTTAATTAAACTGTCGAGTTTAAAGTATGTGGATAAGCTTAAATTTAGGAATTCTGGAAAGACTGGGGAATTTTTTTTCTATTTTCTTTCAAACACAAATTTCGATCTAAAAAGTTTCCAAATTGTCTAATGGTAAATTGAAATGATACCTTATAACTGAAATACTTTACGGCAAATTATTGTACTTATTATTCAGCAAATCTCCAGCTTATTTTTTCAGTCCGTTTCTAAGACCTTTAAAACATTCAAGACGATCGTTTTAAAAGCGTGGCAACTGATTGCAGCTGTTGAAAAGATGGCAACCTTTGTATCAGAATATCTGAGAATACAAAAGAAAAATTTCCTAAAGATATTTTGATACAGAAAACAGTCATACTTGATGAATGCACAAAAGTTCGCAGTAAATGCCTAGCGTGATAGGAATTTTAAAAATATGTTAACGAATCCAGGAATATAAAATGCGTTTCAGACATGCAGTAAAGTTTTTGTCTCAAATTCGCCATTCGAATACCTATTTATATCTTTTATCTTTTAAAAAAATTATCGTGAAAAATCGTCAGGAGTTAATCTTTTACTAATTTCGTGATGTTATAAATAACTTCCGTAGTGACTGCGTGAAAATCCACTTCGTTAATTTCTTGCACTTTGTGAATTCTAAAAATGATTAGTCTAATCTAACCAGGAGACAAAATGGCTTCTAGCAATAGAGCATATATAAGCCTTGCTAGTTGAGCAAGAGTTCACACTGCTTCCGGAGTGAAGCGGCAGAGATGCAAATTTTAACCAATCACAGAGCTCAACGCAATGACGTCATCCATTGAAGTTGACTCGAGTTCAGTGCTGATAGATGTCGCCGTGTGATGCGCCAAGCCAATCACAGGCCACATCTACAATCGGCGCCAGCGGAGGAACACTACGCTATTCTCCGGAAGCAATGTGAATAAGGCCTTGCTTGGCAATTTCTGCATGTTGAATGCCGCTTGGAATATCAATGAGCCCCCGTCGGACTTTTTAACTCTGACTGTCTGTGTTATTTCGTATTGGAAGAAAAATTATCATGAAAGCTTTCATAGTTATGTCATTGACGCACAGTTGAAATAAAACTAAATGGTTTGCATAATACTTTTCTGTCATCCTGTAAACTGTTTTAGTCTTAAAAATATTAAAGTTTGTACATATCTTTTAAACATATTGTTGCTGTTTCTAATCTATCCTTATCTAGAGACGCTAAACGATGTCCGTGAGCCCATGAATCCCTAGGAGGCCCATTAATATGCGAGGAACGGTAATAAATTCCTCCCTAGATAAATTTAAGCAAATTAGGATGTGGCTAGGAGTGGCCTGCTCAGTATTACACTTTTATACAAGTGGGAAAAATTTAGTTTTGTCGATCAACATTTAGGCACAAGTGGCCACTGGCAAACCTAGAGGTTGCAGTCAGCTCAGCTCTATCATCCTTGAAGATAAGAGCACTACCAGGGCAGACACCAAAGTACCAGTCATGGACCGGGGAAGAACTCCAAGTACTCTGGATAAAAGATTTCCTTACAGAATAAATCTCCAGATAAGAAACAGTCGAAGACGCTGGTGGCTAAGTTCAGTGGTATTTAAACATATAATGTATACAATGACGTTGACCACATCGATAGCCAATAAGTCCTAACTGGCTTGTCACGAGGAACTCTCATGGTACTCAAAGTGTAAAAAATTTGATTAACGGTAGAGAGGTGATATGACAAGCAGTCTCGATGATCAGCGTAGCTTTAATGGAAACAGGGTTTTGTTGCCCTCTGTCCACAGCTAGCGTAGCTAGTTGTCTTTTAGAACGCTACGGTCAACTTTTACCACCACATGCTTATTAGACTGGGACCTACTACAGCTAACGAAAAATATGATATAGGTAAAATTACGAATTATAACATTTTATATTAAAAGGAAACCAGTTTACAATGAAAATTTCACACTTAGTATTTTGCCTTCTGCCCACAGTAAGATTACGTTTTTTTGCCGCAAATTAATTTTATGAGCCTAAAATATCAATCAATTTTTAATACTTGCAAAAATCACTTCTCATTGGATTCAAAAGTTTTAGCTGAAAAGCTGCATGAAAATGTTACAATCAATTTATGTAGCATAAAATATTTGCCGCAACATTTTATGTCTAACGTTTTACGAGGCAAAAATTTTTTGCCGTAAATTCCTTCTATGAGTCTAAAATATCAATCAATTTTTAACACCTACAAAAATCACTTCTCGGTGGATTCAAAAGTTTTAGCTGAAAAGCTATATGAAAATGTTATAATCAATGTATATAGCATAAAATATTTGTATCATTAATTAATTCACAAGCATTGGTTGAAGGTATCTTCAAAATTTTGTTTACGAGAGAATACGTTTTAACTAATTGAGTTTCATTACAATTATAAATACAGTGAAACTTCTCTAGACGGCCAACCCTCCTACGCCCACTTTTTTCGGAACCATCAGTGACCGCCTTAGAGAAGTTTCACTGTATTTATGTATTTTTGAAAACTGTATACGTATGTATGTTTATTTAGGGACTATGAGTATTCGGTGAATAGTTTCTTAGGGTTTCAATATACAGGTTCATCAAAAAGGGTGTCCGTGATTTCAGCGTTAAATAAAGAACCATATAATAAAATTCATGGTGTTTATTTTTTCACCAAAAGATACAGAAACGAATCAAGTTTTGGCCGTTACCTAGTAGGTTTCAATAGGAACACCCCCCGTTGTTCTGCACACATCTAGGCGATAGCCATCTCCATCCAGGTATGCTCGATCATAGCAGGAGCAGTCACTATCGCAGCAGTGATTCTGTCCGATAAATGGTGTAGTTCCGGATCGTCTCAGCGTACGCTATATTTTTAGAGTCTAGAGGGGTCAAATCGAGGCTTCTCGGTGGCAAAAAAAAATTGGACCGGTCCTTCCTATCCAACGTCAAAACCCATGTAGGAGGAAGCGCGAAGTCACAGCGTTTACGCATGCCCCCAGCGCAGTCACGGTCACCATGACATGGAAAAATAAAACTCCCAGAATTTACATACCATCTGCTGCTACGCAAATTTCGATAAGTCAGTTGTTGTTCCCGGTGTGCAAAACTGAAATCACTGTCACCTTTTTTTGATGACCCTGTATTATACTAAAAGTTTTTGAAAAATATAATGGAGCTAAAAAAATGTGCTACCATCAAAAAGGATTTTAAAAAATTATAAAAATTATTCCTGAAATAATCTCTTTTGAACCATTGGTTATTTCAAAATTCCTTAAGGCTGCTATGTACTAACTCCATTGGATTCGCTCACCTCAATGTTAACCTATGGAGAAAATTTGTCCACGGATTGCCGATTTGGATTCAAAGATTTTTTTTTAAAAATTGTACTCCGTCATAGAGAAAGAAATTTTACATTTGTGTACATTTTCCGTTTTTTTTTAATACAATTAATGTTTTAAAATTTAAATTATTCGGGGAAAAATCTGGTATAGTGTGTTTTAAACGCTCATAAATTCCTTCGGTGGACGAAATTTATAAAATGAATCCTGTAGCGCTTTGTAGAAAAGTTCAGGCTATCTGACAATACCAATTTTATTTGATTATCAGCATTCATGTACCTGTAAATAGTTGACAAAAATATATTTTAAATAAAAAATTTGGGGACAGCGCTTAACCCCCCTATAGAGAGAGAGCCATTACAATCCCTCAAAATGTCAATCCTAAGGGGTGTGGAATTCTCGAATTGTCAACTGGACTCCTCCCACCACAAGAGTCTGCAAGAAGATGAAAAGGGAAATACGATTTTTTTTCTTAGTACATAGCAGCCTTAAGAGCTGTCTATGATTATTCTTTGCAAAACATAATTGAAATAAACAGCATAAGGACAAAAAGGGAAGAAAATTACTTTGGAATGACGTTGTTGTCACTCTTTTCGAGGATTCCAGTCTGACAGTTACTCACCATTTAAAGAGTGAAAAAGTTCCTCTTTGAAAAGTCAAAGAATTTCGCTCTTAAAGTAGGAGAATTCATTCTGCCGGCATGGGATTATTTTCATTCTATCCAAGAAGGCGTTACATGTTTAAAAAGGGCATTGGCATTTCGGCACTTTCAAAGTGTAAAAAGTGAACGATTTAAAGTAATCGTTTTTTACTTTTTTGATCTTAAAAAGTAAAAATTTTTATTTCAAGGTTCTCTCTGATAGTAAATTTAGTCAAAAATCAATTCTTAAATCAATTTTTTTCATAATTTTTTTATTCCAAGGCTCAATACATCCTAGTGGTTAACGCGTCGGAACTCGGTACGGTAGTTACGAGCCCATATAATATCACCCCTTGGGGTGCTCGGTCAAAATTTTGGTGGCGCCGGGCACGATGTCGACCCCCGACACTTGTGGTGTCAGGGCCGGTACCATAGGTGCCATTAGTTAGTGCCTAAATATTCGCTGGGCTCAGGAGCCGAATTTGAAATAAACGCCAAAATGAGGCAGAGTAATGAAACGAAATTTTTAGCGAGCAACGAAAAAATATAAATAGTTTAATCTAATATATGACGAAATTCGTAAAAATACTCAAGTATAAGTGAATATTTAGGATTATTTTATAAACTGACGAATTCGAGATCATGAGAAATAAATTTAATGCATATTTGCAAACATTGCCGTAGCTCTAAGCATTTTGTGAACACAATCTGTCACTGTGGCAGCTTCTGAGCGCCGTTTTAGTAAACTGAAAATTTTAGAGAACTATCTACCAACAATAACCCATATACAATTGAATGATCTAACAATCATTGATAGCATATAAGACGGTACCCTAAAGAATTAATCATAGAGATACAATCGAGCAATTTTCTGCCATGAAGTCCCGAAGAAGGATTTCGAAATTATTTTTATTACGTAACAAATTATATTCAAATTTATTTACTTTTTATTTTTATTTTTTAAATTTCTGTATTTTTTTTATTTTTAATTTTTTTTTAAATAATACTTTTAATTAATACATTTTTTTTCCAAAATGATCGTTATTCTAAAAGTAGGCTATCTCTAATATTGATGCCTTCATTACTTATAGTCTCCCCAAATATTTGAAAAGGTGTTGTTTTTAAAACTTGCTTCAGGCGCCACGATGGATCTGCCCGGCCCTGTGTGATGCCCAATAGACATGAGGTCAAGAGGAGCTGCATCTCGTCGCCCCATGTCCTTCAATGAACCTCGTTAGGATGTATCTGGCCAGCGGACATCACTAGCAACAACAACAACACTGTTTATTCTTTAAATTCCATTAGTAAATTTTTCACAAGGATATGAGACATGTCTTTTGCATAAAAATGCCATCATTAAAAAATGTCACACTCTCTGAAATTCTAGGAATAATTATCGATGAAAAATGTCTTTTTATTGTCATATCTTTATTACTATACTTCATAATTTTAATCGTCTTTTGCATAAAATGCCTTCATTAAAAAATTACACTTTCTATAATTCTAGGAATGTTTATCGATGAAAAATGTCTTTTTATTGTCATATCTTAATTACTATATTTCATAATTTTTCTCGTCTTTTGCATAAAAATGTCTTCATTAAAAAAAAGGTTGCACTCTCTGTAATTCTAGAAATAATTATCGATGAAAAATGTCTTTTTATTGTCATATCTTTATTACTATATTTCCTAAATTTTCTCTCTTTTTTTATTAACTACAAAGGAAATGTTCACAGTCCATTTACGAATCACAAATCCAAATGCGAAAGGAAAATAATTTTTCAAGTATTCCGGAATTATATTTGGGTTTAAAATTTAATTGTCTAAGAATTACATTCCTTATTCCAATCGAAATGCCAGTTACTGTCAACTAAATCTCAAAAAGTAAATAAATAAATAAATAAAAATTTAAATCCCCCAATCCCCAAACTGACAACAAAACAAAATCCTTCCTTTTTTTCTTATTGTTGTCGTTTAATCCTAATCATTCAGACAGGCAAAGGGATGAAGAAAAATCAGAAAAGAGAGAAAGCAGATAAATATACAGAAGAAAAAAAAAGAAAAAACAGCAGTGAAGACTCAGTGTCCAATAATCCAAGTCACGATTCACAGCTGAGTGCACAGCGTCGGCGCGTTTCCGCATTGGCGGATACTCTTTAATTTCATACCGGTAATTGTTTAGAGTATTAATCAGGTTTCACTTAATTGCTGATACCGTACGGCGACATGCAGCGATTTGTGGGTTAACCGGACGGCGTGTGTACTCACTTCTGCAGAGGGGAATAAGTCCGTACCGACTGACTGTCGGTTCAAAACAATCGTAAATCTGTTACGGTAGCGATGTTCGGAAGTAAGTCACGGCAACTCGAACGGAAGAAATCAGGGACTTACTGATTTGACAGATCTGAGAATGTAATTGAAGGGACGTTCATTTAACGGATTATACGTTCAAGTATGAAACTTTGTGGCAGAGAGAATTATGGTTTGTTTTGCTTGGTTGACAGCGGAACGGTCATCATTGCAGAGCGAATTCTAACCAGTACAATCGGCATAACGACCCTCCCGCGTCACATAGAAAAAGTTCGTTATAACAAGTGGTCGCTATAGCGAAAATTTATTTTAAAAAATAACAAACTCTCATCACTTTCGTGAATATTAAGATTTTTAAATAAATTCCATGTTAGTACACGATTACAATATACATTCTACTGTTCATTTCGTTATCAAATAAGCACTGACAATGAAAATTAATTTAAGTGTATATAATTTAAGAGAGCGATCTCTTTTTTTTAAATAAAAACTTAAAGTAAAAATTAATGAAATCACCAAAAATAGGGTTTTGTTTATATTTATTCCGTAGGAAAATAATCAGAAATCGTTGTTTGTCTTTTGTGAATGTGAGATGACTCTGTAGCACAATTTTCCATCTCAATTAAAGATCGTGTCGCGGGAGTAAATTGGACGCTCTATTGGAGTTAAATGAGTTTCGGGGTCGTTAAATGGAATGAAAAGCAAACATTTCACTAAAGGACATTCTATTTGACACTTTTTACACCGTTCGTTCTATTGTAACGGTCGCAGTGTTGAGAGTTCATTATAATGAGCGGTGACTGAAGTTTTGTTCTATTTAAAATAGTCTGATTTATACCCCCCATATATATATATATATATATATATATATATATATATATATACAGTTAAACTTCTCTAAAAGAAGTGGTCGCTTTGAGGGGTGGCCTCGGAGAAGGGGTTTCTTCCATAACATTGGCTCTATGGAGTCTTTAATAAGTTTTGAACGAAATACGGCCGTTTACAGGGGTGGCTGGCGTTTTACAAAGGCAACGCTTTAAAAGGCGGCTGATATAGTTGTTGAATAAAGTTTTCATAAAGTTTATACAATTCCAACGTTTTGTTGTCATGGTTGATTCAATATAGGAAACTTTGTTGAAAATTGATTGATTAGTTCTTAATTTTATCTAAGGAAAGGAAATTCTATAAAGAAAATTATTTGCGGTCCATATCTGGATGCTCTTATCCTGAAGACAATCATCTTTGCACGCCGTGATTTTTGCTGGCTAAGTTATCATTAAAAAAACAGTAGGGAAGTCCACGTTGATCCCTGTGAGGTGACTGCATAGAAGCATCCATGACTCGTCGGAACTCGAACCCAGCTCACGCGATGAAAGCTGTGGACGTTAACCACCCTACGACGTGGATGGTATGAAACAAAAAGCTAGTTATCAACAACTTCTGATAAAAGTTACTCTAAAGATCATCGAGTTCAAAGTAAACCTATGAGATTATCAAAGCTGTTCAAAAAATGACTATATTATCATTAGAAAGTTTCTAAAAATCCAAGACTAAGAGCTTTCAAAATAGCTTCAGAACTGCTTAAATCGTATGAAATATCTCTTAATCCAAAGACTGTTTGAAGAGTAATCTAAACTGAATCGGGTGGCAAAGACAAAAAAAAAATTTCGTTAAGGAAAAAAAGCGAAAAAAAATGTGCATTATCTATAAAAATAATGGTAATCCTGAGTATTGAAATAAGGTCATCTTTGCTGACGAAAGTAAATTGAATACCTCTAGGAAAGTTTAATAATAAGTGTGGTGAAAGTGGCAAAAAGAACAAATTCGAGCATATTTCCACCTGTAAATTGTAGCTGAGGAAAAGTTATAGTATGGAAGTGTATGTCATCCGCTTAAGTCAGTAATCTTGAGTTTACCTATAATGACATGGATCAAAACTATTCAATCTTGACATTTTATATTGTAATGTTTACCACGAACTCCTAGACTGGAAAATAGTTTCGAATTCTACCAGATATTGGGCCAAAGCACACATATTATAACGTGTGAATGGTTTACGTTTTATTTTCTTATCTAACGACCCCAAAGAAGTCATGATGGTATGTTGTACATGATATTTGAAATGGTGATACATCATTCTATAGCCACATGTATTTTGCTAATTTTATAATGTTTAGGACGTGGGGGGAGGGAACTATGCGTATAGTTTGTATGGATATAGCCACATACATAAATTTGTTAAGCAAATTCATTTATTCCAGAGTTTATTTTAATTCAGATTTTTTTCTAGTAATACATTTGACAGTTTTTCTTAAGGTCACTGATTTTAAATCTCTTGTCAATAAATATTACGTATCTTACTCCCTTTCATAAAGCCCTTGAAAGCTAGATGGCAGAAGAACGTGATGGTGTCTCGAGACTAGACGAGATGTTATGCACCGATCATTACCTAAAAATATTTAAATTTTAAAGTCATCTCTTACTACACGAAGGATAAAAATACCTCTATTTTATTTTTTTTTAATTAAATTGTTTCCAGGACGTCAACAGATTGCAAATTTACCGCAGAGTGGTTTCTAAATAATTCTTTTATCTTTGGATCAAGAGGCATAAGTTCTTTCTAATTAGGAATCGGGTAGTTTGCTGTTAGGAATCTTTTGCAACGCAGCAGTCGGGGTTCTGCCGCTTCAAGGGGATGGTGGACTTTCAAATTACCAAAAATCGATCAAAAATTGGAATATTTTTGGTGTATTAATATTTTTAAAAATATGTAAGTACTGGAATAAAATGTATTTAAAATAGGTAGTGAAAAGTAAAATGAAAACTTTGCGGCTTTAGAAAAGTTAGTATTAAAGGTAGGGGAAAAAACATCTTTTAAATGGCTTTTTCTCAAAATGAGTCATTTCCAGATTTGCATGTCTTTGAAATGCTCCTCGCGTCAAAATTCTTGACGAAATTTTATAAAATTTATGATAAAGTCTCTTGTAATACATATAAAATAAAGTTAAGTATCTATTTCAGGTTTCGACATCATTCAGATTATCAAAGTTTAACTTAAGTGTAGGAAAGTACAAAAATTTCACGAAAATTCAGAGTACAAGCATAAAGATATTCCCTAAAAATTAAATATTCAATGAAAGCCAAACGTAATACATAACTCTGTTCAAAATGTGTTTATAAGCAATATAAAGGCAAAATTAAGGGGGGGGTTAAAATTTGGATCGCAAGGAGCATTTAAAAAAAATTTATTTAAAAAATATTTTTGTTTTAATTCTTATAAAATTTTATAAGATGTTTGACATAGTTATACTTTATGCAAAATTTCATATCTCTGAGTTAAAATTTTCAAAAATAGCTTTGTAATGTCCACATCCTCTTAAGCCGGTTCCACAAGGCTACAAACATCCGCGCTTATTGCAGAATTCGAATCCGAAGACTCTAATTCCGAAGACTAGCCTAGTAGCCCGCCGGTCATCGCCCCTCTAAGTTTGCTGGGTAGCAACCCAATTGGATTTGGTCAGCTCAATATTAACCCATAAAGAACATTTTTTCCAATGCTTATCGACTTGGATTGAAAAACTTTTTTTAAATTGTACTGTGCAATAGAGAAATTAATTTTTTAGAGTATCAATTGTATTCTTTAATATAAACGCAAATAATGTATATATTTTTAAATCTTTAAATCTAAGTCGACTATCATAAGAAAACTTTTCTTCATAGGTTAACATTGAGCTGTTCGTATCCAATAGGGCTATCAAGCAACAGCCTTAAGAATC
Source organism: Dolomedes plantarius (assembly GCA_907164885.2). NCBI lineage: Eukaryota > Metazoa > Arthropoda > Arachnida > Araneae > Dolomedidae > Dolomedes > Dolomedes plantarius. Next base: position 44,947,769 of record OU015496.1, read on the forward strand.
GGGAATTTCTTACAAATTCCTCTATAATTTTTGTGAAAGTCCAAAGTGAGATAAAAACAGATTTTTTAAGAATAGGCAAAAGCATCCAATTTCATGTATTCTTCTTTAAACTGCAGCAATATTCTGGTCTAATTATTTCAAATTCAAAGTTTTGTTGTAAATTTCTACAAAATACCAGTTTTCTGCTCATCTAAAGAATATCGAAACCGATCGCAGTATTTAAATATAAATAGCATTCAGATTGTCTTTTATCAAGTATGTATCCTTTATCAAAATTGCCCTTTAGCTTCAGTCGAAAATTATTTTTCTATTCTCTGGAAAGGAACTCAATACGTCCGATCTACCCAGCGTAGTCTTCTACCGGTTTTACTATGCAAGGGTCCAACAAGCTATTTAATTTGCATCTGACAGCATCATGCTTCATCTAGAAGTGACTGTACGTAAATGTACACACGGAGACCAAAGGCATATTAAGCACACCTCATGTATTTTGTATAATAATCTTCTTAACATGTTCCATTCTGTAGTCTAAAGTCACTGAATCCAATAACGACTTTCCGCTCAGTTTCGTTTCCTAGGCAGTGTTAAGCAGCGCTTTGTGGGTTAAAGGGTTGACGTGACTCAAGGGAACAGGACCATGACGATCACCTTAAAAGCTGGTATACTACGCGGTGGTCGATTATTTGAAGAGTAGATGACAGTAGAAAACGATGGTGGATTTGATAGTAAAAACTCTTTGCGGGGAGAATTGTAGGAAGAGTTACTCAGTTGCGAGGATAAGTGGGCAGTTAAATTATCCGAAACAAAAGTATCTCGAGTCCATAAACCGGTTACTGAATATCGACAGCTATTAAAAGACGTCATTGTTGCCGAATTTGTTTATATAACTCAGCTGCCTAAAAGATTAAAAATTTACGCTCCTATAACAAAATCCAATCTATCTTCCGTTGCTGTCAATAATCTATATACTCTATATATCAATAAGCAATAAAGCATGATTTGTAACATTCATTTTCATATATCTATATATACAAAACAGTTCCGTAACTGACTGACAGATAACGCACAGACCAAACCGCTGAACCTAAAGGGCTGAAATTTTGCATGCCGATTCTTCTTATAGTGTAGTAGTGCACTAAGAAAGGTTTTTGAAAAATTATTCTTAGATTTTTTTTAATTATATTTTTAAGCTGCTTTTGTAACTTTTTTAAAGTCTGCATTTTAAATAATAATCTGAGGGTTCTAAAATTTATATCACGAGAAAGATCATAAAAATTCCTTTAATATGAAATCATTTGTGGAATCTTTACCTCCATTTTCTGATTCATGGTGAATTTTTTAAAGATTCATTTTTAGAATTTAATTTATTAAATGCTGATCACGTGGTTTCTTTTCTTTTTCTGATACTTTAAATTAATTTTGTGTCACGTGCATAACAACAAAATAAACTGACAAAAAAAGATATTAAAATGCGGTAAAAGATAAAATTTAACCACTAGACTAATTGAGATAAGTTTTTTAAGAATTTAATTCAAATTAGTATCTTTTATGGATATTAAACATACAAATTAATTGCATACATTGACCGTTGTATTTAATTTGAATATTCTCTTCTACATTATTTTGTATATAAAAATATCCATTATGATTTTTTATAAATAAATTTTTTGCTGTTTTTTTGGCATTTATTGCATACATTGACCGTTGTATTTAATTTGAATGTACTCCGTAGCGTAGCACGGGTAATAAACTAGTACATTATGTGACTTTAAATAACTCACCATAACGTTGTTCTTTCAGAACTTATAAATGTCCATATGCGTTTACTCAGAAATTTTGAAAATGATTGCTTTTCTTTCGTTTAATCACCTCTGTGTCGAAGATTTTTCCCTCCGCTACATCACCAAGAAAAACTTTTATTTTTGTTAGTTGCTATGAAAGATAATGTAAGTTACACATAAACAAATCGGTCTACTTTAGTTGATAACTCAACCATACGAACTATATATAAAATGAACTATTCTGTTTACTATTATCTATACATTCCTAACTCTTTGATCAATTAAACCAAATTTTGCGGTAGTCACCCTTAAAACTCAGCCGAAAATATAGGCTACTTCAAAATACCTCTTTCCATGGTTTCAAAGTCTTGACATTTTGCTGTCGTCATATTAAATCGACATTAAGTTGTTTTGTAGGCATATCATTTTGAACTAACCAGATGGCTGTTTCTGAAGTCCAGACGTTTAGCTTATCAAATTAAATTTTGATCAAAAAGAAGAAAGTTATTGGAACTTTTATTTTTTGAATGATAATCCAAAAAATATCTTCTGCTTTATAATATGACGGCTTTTTTAAAAACGTTGTAAGAGATAGAATAAGTATACAATGGCAAGCAATTTTGATTTAAATTTATACTTAAAACTTTAGTGACGGGAATTTATTTAACATTTTCTATTAACTTTTAGTTCCAATTAACAGTAAAATTTTAGCAAAAGTTTAGTGTTTTTGTAAAATTTTATCATATAATCTTCCGTCATAATAAAGTTTAGTTACCATAATAACTATTTAAAAAAAAACCTTATAATATGTGAGGTATTGAATAAAAATTAGCCCCCCTGGTTTAAATAAATCGCCATTTGAAGAAGAAGACGCTCCTTATGCAAATGAGCGGCGTTTTTCTACTAGACGGGAATCCCAGTGGGTAGCGTACACGCTTGTTCGTGAGAAGTAAAAACTACGAGGCGAGGTTGGACGGAGGCGAGCAGCGAACGAAAAACAACTGGAGTGAAGATCGCCTTGCCGTACAGAAGCCGGACATTATCAAGTTTATCGAAGGCGTTTTGAAGTTAGCTATCATTCCAGCGGCCTGGTGATAAAGTGTAGACAGAAATATTAGTGTGGCGTATGTACAAGTAGTGGCGTGGCTGAACTCTAGTAGGATTTCCGTAATATAACTACCGGGATTAACACACGCGATAAATAATTCCCCGTTTCCTGCTAGCAATTTGAATACGGTATTTATGTAGTCTAATTGTGTTGTAATAAATAATTTGGTGTAGAAAACCTCGTCGTATCTTGTTAATGGTGAGTTCATTGTTTAGTATATACATTACCTTAAGGGAAAAGGAAACAGTGAACTTCACGAATATTAGAATCTAACCCCAAATTTACACATTTCATGGTTTTTCCTTAAAGAATTTATGTATACTTAATCCTGAATACATGTATACTTGAATTGATGTATACTTGATCCTACTACTTGATCCTGAATGAGCATACCAGGATTAAAATTTTGTGAGAAAACATCGAATAGGAAGAAGACTGAAAATGCAAGAGCAGAAAAATCGCTGGTTCCATGTTAAATTTTAGAAAATGTGGTAGATAATTATAAATATAATTTTTATAAATAATAGACTCAGTTGTTTTGAGTGTTGATAATTTTATGGATGCAGTTATATATGTATTCAGCTGTCTATGGTAGAATTTTAAATAAAGATAATTTTAGACCCGCATAAATAAATTTTACTGAGGACTAAGTCCATGCTGTTGTTGTCGTATGTCCCTTGGCTCGCACCGCGCAGCCCAGTCCGCTGTTGAAGATAAGACAGGAAATAGTGCACACACAGTAGAACAATTTTTATTGACAAACGATGACACAGTCGATGGACGAGAGGGGGTGCAGTTTCTTCTGTCGAGTCGGGGCTCCTTCTTTAAAGGGAGGAAGACTAACTTCCAATACTCCTAATGCACAAACAGTCCCCCGACATGACAACTAAGGTCTTCCAGAGTTGAATCCCGGCCGGTGAATAGGCTACCACCGCAATTTAGACCAAGCACCCCAAAAGGCGACATCCTGTAGACTCGTATCCTCCTCCCTACAAACTTCACTAAGGATCTTTCTGGCCTACAGATTTAACATCCCCAAAACCGGCGTAGACACGAGAGCACTTAGTGACGATTTTCGGGACTGAAACTAATTAGCCTCAGTGAAAAATCCCGACGCGCTAGCTACTGGATTACTCTGAGCCCCACGAAAACTTTACTTTTACCTCAGTATACAGCCATGCATCAGGTGGGATTCGAAATCGCGCATCCCGGGTGGCAGAATGATGATTTAATTCATGACATTTAAATTCATGACATTGTCATATCCGACTGTTTCATACGCTTGAAAAGGAAACGATAATTTGATGGTAGCTGAAAAATGAAAAAATCAGGTTAATTACTAACTAAAAAGGTGTGAAAAGGGTAGATAAAAATCTGTGTTCTATATCAAATATATTATTGCTTAATAAATCCGTGTTTCGTAGAATTTAACCCTTCCGCTGATTTTCCATTACGTAACTCGAAATTCTAAATGAGATAAGGGAAAGGGGAGTAACTGATATTGAAACTGATAACTAATATGTTGCACGCACTATTGTTTGATTGGTTGGTTGAATGGAATGCGTCAAAATTTTACTTCAAAGTGACATGCTTCAGGAAGTGGTGATTTCCATGAAGGTAAAAATGTTGCATTTTCTTATTAATATGATAAGATAACCTAACGTGACTTACCTGCGAGAAAAATGGAGCTAAAATTTAAAGCGATCTATTAAAAATATCATGACTTAAAGTTTTTAAAAAGTTATTCAAAATTGTAACTGATTTTGCAGAAAACAGGTATCAAAGGACAAACTGACAAAACTTTATGTAGGATCTGATGCATCTTAGTGATAAGCTTGTCTGCTTTCGACACTTAACCTTTAGCTTACGAGGCCCATTTTTCCGATTCCCTCTTTAGAACGGGAAATTCCATAACCCCTTTGTAAGAACGGCCATAAAGGGGTTATATATATATATATATATATATATATATATATATATATATGTGTGTGTGTGTGTGTGTGTAACATGCCAGGTCAGACGCAAGAAGATAATCGAATTAATGAATTAAGGACCTGACATGTCACATTGAAATTGCTTATCGTAGGCTGGGTAGACAAAAGACAATGGAGCTATTCAGTCTCGGACATTTTTTATTTAAGCTGATAACGATGCGTCTCCTCTGAACAGTTACAACATCCAGGAATCGTACATCTACCTGACCACAGGCCCTTATATAATTTTCATAAACGGCCTGTCATGTGACACTGCAAAAGTGGAATGATTGGGTGAGGCAAAACTTATATAATGAAGAGGGATTATCTCCAAATTTACAGGAATCGTATAGTATCTCCGAAATCAACTCCTTTGTTCTTAAAATGAAAGCGAACTACGTAATTAATGTACGCACAAGGAAATTTAAAAAGAATTTTAGAATTTTTAAAGGGTTTAGGGGTTTTATATGTTATATATATATTCATTCTGGGGGAACGTATTCTTGGGTTACATGCTATACCGCCCCAAAAGGAAAAGGTTAAGTTGCCCGAATCGAATTCCGACAAGTGCCACTGAATGACTTCCGTTCTATGCCGTGTATGGGTTGAAAGTCCTACCGTGGGGTCGTAGGGGTTTGAAGGAGGGTGCGAGCCCACTAGATGTCGCCCCTGGAGTGCTCGTTCAAAACTCTGTGGCACAGGGCTAAGTCCGACTCTAACACTTGTGGTGCCATAAAATCGGCGGCACGCCATAAAATCTATGTTCCCATAAAATCTAACCCCGCAAGGTATCTGTGGACCTAGTCTTGAGCATTCCGGCCAGGGGACATAAGAAACAGTAATTTAACATAAATCTTTCTCAACTATGACTCTTCAACAGTCACGCAAACCATAAATACCTAAGTCTAAAATAATATTAAAGGAAAGCATAAACTAATATACACTATTTCAATTAGCATAGTTACTGAAACGTAAAAGTTCGTGCAGTTTTGTAAAAGCTTCCACTTCACTGAACACACTGTCGGTTTAAAGGAAACCCGCTGGTCCACTTTTCTTATCTAACTCAACCATCCATCCCATCGAAAACAACCAATGTCAACTCATCACACTTCGGAAAATAGCTCTCAACAATTAGACCGCTTCATCCTCTCTCATACTTGTTTTCACTTTCCATAATTTTGCGTAAGGTCGCGCTAAATGGTGTAGTTGACTGAGATCGCTTGGCATGAACCGGCTGATTGTTGTAGGACAATGACTCACAACAGTAAAGCTTCGAAATAAACTTCTTTCTACTCTTCTGTTGCGCCGAGTTGTATCGTTAATCCATTTTGAAATCAGATCGTTGCTCAAGAAAATCTTATCGGGACAGCTGTGGGGCAATTTAAAAACAAGATAAGAGTAAGAAAAAGGTAGACCTGTCTAATTCAAAAAAAAAACAAAGCTAACCAGACAGAACTGAAAGGGGGTAAATTTAACACCAGGTATGAGACATCTAGACACATTAAAATCTATCGTAATAAGGGCAATTTTTGTCTTATTCATTACTTTTATCAGACTTTGTTCAGAATACAAAACGTTTTATGCATACAGTAATATTACGGTTCTAGCAACATAAATTTATCTTGAGATGTTACTTACCAAAAATTTTCCATTTCATTTTAATGTATGAGGCCAAACAAACTTTTTAATAGCTTCAACCGACTTTCATACTCTGAGAATCTTCTATGATCGATTTTTAAGATGGTTGTTTTGATTTGGAAAAGCCGTTTAAAAATTATTCTAAACAGCTACAAAACTCCATTGCTAACTCCGCAGAATTCCGCAGACTCTTAATACCGAAGGACATTCCACTATGATTGACATTTATGCCCTAAAAATCCACTGCGGTCGATAAAAATTATACTAAATGCAGTCTAAATAGGCGGAGCTTATACTAGCTTATATTCGATTCGTAAAAACCTGAGCTTTAATTTTAAACTCTAAATTTACTCGAAAATTGCTCACGAACTACCAATGTTTATTTTTTTCTAGATAGTTCTTTTAGTTCGTATCTTTATTCTAAAATACAAGGTGTGCCCATAAAGTAACCGGATAATTTTTTATAAATAAGAAAAAAATTACTCACCTTCAAATAAATTTATCTCCTTCAAAATAATCGCCAAAGGAGGCTATACAATTTTTCCAACGCTTCTTCAAGTCATCGAAACGCTGTTTATACTAACCGTTCGCAAAATACGCGTAACATTTGATTTAATATCCGAGCCGTTTTCAAATCTCTGTCCATTCATGGGCATCTTAAGCTTCGGAAAAGGGAAAAAATCAGCTGGCGATAAGTCGGGAGAATATGGTGGGTGATTTATCACTGTAACTGAATGCTTAGCAAGATATTGTTATACAGAAATTGCTGTATGGGGTCTAGCATTATCGTGTAAAAGAAACCATTGCCCAGGATCAAACAGTTACTTCCTAACTCGCCTTATCCTGTTTCTTAATCAAAAAGCACCTCCTTGTAAAAATACTGATTAATTGTTTGATTTTTCAGGAACGAATTCGTGGTGAATAAGTCCTTTGTAATAAAAAATGCAATCAGCATCACCTTAGTCTTTGATTTTGACATCCATGCTTTATTTTTTATGGGAAAAGACGGTCCTTTCCACTGTGCACTTTGTCATTTTGTTCCTGGTTCGTATTGTAGACACCAGGTCCCATCTCCTGCTATAATACATTTTAAGAAATTGTTCTCCTGTTGCACTGTAGTCAGCAAATCTTCCCAGCAAGCTTTTTTGTCTTCTTTTTGCTGTTCTGTCAAAACCCGATTCACAAATCGAGCACAAACTTTTTTCATTTTTAAGATTTTCCATTAAAATTAATCTACAGCTTTCTTTGCTTATTCCAAGCATGTCTGAAAGTTGCTGAGTTATTACACGTCTATCAGCTTTTACCAAAGAACGAATTTTCTTTCCATTTTCCTCTTTCTTTGAAGTTGAAGGGCGCCCTGTCTTCTGGGCAATGGTTCTTTTACACGATAATGCTAGGCCCCATACAGCAATTTTTGCACAACAATATCTTGCTAAGCATTCAATTGCAGTGATAAATCACCCACCATATTCTCCCGACTTATCGCCAGCTGATTTTTACCATGTTTATATTAACTCGCTTTCTTGTTTGTTTGTGTGTGTTTGTCCGGTACAAATCTTGCAATCGATTTTTAGCTAACTTCCCGACTAGCTAGACATTTGAAACTTTTAGAATAGCTCAGAACACGATGACAATGCATTATTTTAATACTTTTAGCCATCTTTAAGCAGGTTTGAATTCATTTTCAGTTAATTTTGTTTTGTAGAATGATGCAGCCATCTATCGGCCGGGACGGGAATTAAAAGTTAAACGCAAGTTAACTTCAAATTAACTTCATTTTCTTTCAAGTTGATGGGATAATTCATCAAAAAATTTTTAAAAAAGTATTTATTAATACATAGAATTGTCAAGTTTATATGATTCAACAGAAAATTTAATTAACTAACTTCCCGACTAGCTAGACATTTGAAACTTTTAGAATCGCTCAGAACACGATGAAAATGCATTATTTTAATAATTTTAGTCATCTTTAAGCAGATTTGAATTCATTTTCAGTTAATTTTGTTTTGTAGAATGATGCAGCCATCTACCGGCCGGGACGGGAACGAAAAGTTAAACGCAAGTTAACTTCCAATTAACTTCATTTTCTTTCAAGTTGATGGGATAATTCATCAAAAAGATTTTTAAAAAGTATTTATTAATACATATAATTGTCAAGTTTATATGATTCAACAGAAAATTTAAAAACATGGTATATAAAAATTCTTTTCATCTTGTAATTATTTTCCTTTTTCCGAAGCTTAAGATGACCATGAAAGGATAGAGATTTGAAAACGTCTGGGATATTAAATCAAATGCTTCGCGTATTTTGCGAAAGGTTAGTTCCAACGCCTATAAACAGTGTTTCGATGACTTGAATGAAGAAACGTTGGAAAAATTGGATAGACTCCTTTGGCGATTATTTTGAGGGAGATAAACTTATTTGGAGGCGAGTAATAGTTTTCTTATTTATGAAAAATTGTCCGGTTGCTTTATGGGGGCACCTGGACTGTATGACTTTGTAATGAACTGACTGACTGCAGATCTTAAGCTTAAATATGTAATCCCAGTATGGTTGCGATCGGCTGGAAAACACTGCGCGTTCGACCTGATGTTCCTCTCAGGAGTATATTTATTTCTGAGTATAAAACTTTATAATTTATATAAAAATCATGACAAAAGAGTGATAGACTATAATTATAGCTTCACATATTCATCAAGCAATGAGCGTATTTACGAAAAGATGCCTCCAACATTAAGCTGATCAATTTGAATTATCTCTCCATTCGAGTTAATTTTAATGATAACATTTTTCATTATAGAACACTAGTTCATTATAGATTCTATTTCAATTTTTTTTATGTTAAATTCATAAAAAAAATTTCTTTTTTGAACTCCGTGTATTCGATTTTCCAATGCACAACAAACTCCATGACCTAGGTATTATCACCACCAGACCATAATTATTCTTACGATATAAGGCCTGATAGATTGCTTAGGTGGCTTTAGAAGCTAAATAGGGTGCAGTGGTCCGGTTGCAAAGGCAGCGAGCCAGTGATCTGCAAGTATCTGGTTCGATGCCGGTCGCTGAAAAATCCACTGCTGTGTACACTAATGGCGGCTGGTGCACGAAAAATCTGTCATGGCTGCAATGTCCTCTAAGTTCTCAAATTTACCTCTGGAGGTGCGGGGTCAAGTGACTCGTCACTTGACTCGGTTCAAAATTACGGGACCGGTCCTTCAGCCAAGTTGGACTCCGACCCTTGTGGTGTTATTAAAAACCGGAGCCGCACCACTCCGCCCAATAAAGTCGACCACTCACGTAGACTTCTGTCATCTGGGACGCCAAAAGTCTCCGTCAGTGGGGTGCCTTGGTGAGACGCCAGATGACAAATATCTGGAGTCTGGAATCTCTGTCCAGACCGAATTAGGGATGCGACATCGATGTCGATGTTTTCAAAACATCGATGTTTTGATAAAAACATCGATGTTTTGATAAAAACATCGATGTTTTAAACATCGATTTATTGAAGCCGATGTTTTTTTAACATCGATGTTTTGTCCTCGATATTTTACGTTGTCTCGATTTTTTTTTTAATGAAAAAGTACCGTAATAAAAAAAATTTACCACGTAGCATAATTTTCACACTCAGTAAATGTAAGTCTGAATTCTAAAAAGGACGAATACAAAAGGGGGAATGATTCCTTAGCAAACAGACAAATGGGAATTAACAACCAATGAACCAATCAGAGCGCTTGGAATGTTCCTGACACTCCAGAACCTTCCATGGGGTTTTATTTTACAAATAGTATGTACACGAGTGCATCCATTTAAGTTTTTGTTTTGTTCTGGTTTTATATAAGTTGACGTTAATATTATTAGTAAGATGCCTCCCAAAAGTACCGTTTGGAAATATTTTTACAAAACCACTGAAAAATTGGCGAAATGCAATATTTGCCTTAAGTCCCTCAAAACTTCTGGCAATACCACGAATTTATCTGGACATTTTAAGGCAAAACATGGCGGTATTTACAACGAGAATTTTGAGTCATCAATGTAGCCCAAAGCAACCAAGTTTTTGTCATTTGTGCCTGCCCAATCAGAGAGTAAAATTAAATCCCCCCCTCCCCTCCCCCACAACTAACGGAAGTAACATTAATGTTAGAGATTACTAAACCAGTTTTAAAAAATGGATGTTCTAAAACATCGATGTTTAAAAACATCGATGGTTTTTGGGCGATGTTTTATTAGCATCGATGTTTTAATATTGAATATCGATGTTTCAAAACAATCGATGTTTTGTTATCGATGTCGCATCACTAGACCGAATTCCTGGCGCCAAAAGTCTCCGTGAGTGGGGTCCTGGACGCCAGATAACAGACGCCTGAAGGTTAGCCGGCTTTAGTTTCTATCAGTTTACCGCTTGTTTTCGAACAAAATGGAAGTTGAAAAATTATTCTTTAATCCCGATTTTTTAATATCGTTCATTGAACTGTATAGAAAATTACCGTGCCTATGGAATGTTAAATCAGAAGATTATTCCAATAATATTTCCAATTATATTTATATCTTGTGGATATGTTAAATTCTTGAAATATTTAAAATTCTGTTTTTAAATACAAAATTTTTGATTCCTCTAATAAATTTTCCGAACCGGCACTATTTACATGCTTTTTTCCCGTTAGTGCACAGGGAAGGTTACCAGATAAGTTATCTTAAGGATTTATAAAAATTTTGTTGACTAAATTTTTAAACGGCAAAATAAAAGATTAATATTTTGGTGTAACTTTTGCTTCGGGGAAAACGTTTTCAGAATTTTAACTCTATAAAAACAATGGAAACCTGTACAAAGTTTTATAGAGACACCTAGCGAGGAGTTTCAGGTTTTAATTCTTTATTCCAAAATATTAAGAAAATAAAAATGGGCCTAATTTGAAGATTTTAAATCCACTCTTAAAATTTTAAAATAATCTCAAGCTTCCTACCAATTTTTAGTGGTTTATAAAACTGGGGTATATTACTTTTTGTATCTTACATAAAAACAAGAATTCGTATAATCCTAATAATAGCACAGATCTATCTCTCTGTCTGGAACGCTTTTTCCTTTTGCTGCCATATTCAAATGTACTTTGATTATTGCGTTTTAAAAATAAAATAAATTGAAATTAGCTTTAATAGACAAAATAATGTAGAAGAAAATATTCAACTTAAATGCAATAGAACATACTAAAGAATATAGTACAGTTTGAGAAACATATCTTTTACTGTATTTTAATATTTTTTGGATAATGTCCAATCGTCTGCCGCATTAGCAAGAAAATTTTTTTTTTGTCTATTTCGTTGTTATGTACATGACGATAAATTAATTTAAAGTACCAGAAAAAGAAATCACGTCATCAGCATTTAATAAATTAAATTCTATAAATTAATCTTTAAAAATTCACCAAAAATCAAAAAATGGAGTTAAAAATTCGAAAAAGATTTCATTTTAAAGGAATTTTTATGATATTTCTCGTGATATAAATTTTATAACCCTCAAATTATTATTTTAAATGCAAACTCAAAAAAAGTTACTAAAACAGATTAAAAATTTAATTAAAAAAATCTAAGAAGAATTTTTCAAAAATCTTTCTTAGTGAACCCCTACACTATGAGAAGAATCGCCATGCAAAATTTCAGCCCTTTAGGTCCAGCGGTTTGGTCTGTGTGTTATATGTCAGTCAGTCAGTTCCGGAACTGTTTTATATATATATAGATTATACTTTCCTCTCGATCAAAATATAAAAATATTTTTCAACTTGTAACATTTTGCATACCGAACACCTCAATGGTTTATATTTGGCGAGGGTTCATTTATGAACTAAAATTTTGGAACAATTATGAAACAACTAAGTTAAATTTTTCCACCGCAGTTAATGTATTAATCATTCAGCGTAATAGAATTAAGTAAAGTGATGCTATTATGTGGTGTTCAGCTTTTATTTAAATTTTTTTAAAAATGCATCTTAAATGGATCATAATAATGCTGATATTGCATAAATTTAAATAATTGAAAATGTGTATAATTTAATAAAAAAAAGTAGAGAAGCTATTAAGTATACAAATAATATTGACTTTGCAGATGTAAATTGATAAAATTAGAAATAACACGTCATTTTTGACGGGATAACCACTAGTAATTTAAGAAATATCGAAAAACTAATAACCTTTCAATTGACTTTAGAAATTGTTTAGGGATCTTAAAAGTATTTCTTTATAGATATTGGAGACACATTAATGAGCAGTTTCGAGTGTCTGAATTCGATACTTTTCACAACATATTTCAAAATCACATACATAAAGTAACGAAATAATTGCGCTTTAAAACTTAAAGGAAAGGAGTAAAACCACTTTTAGTGGTTTATAAAATCAGGACATCTACACTGCTGGCCACCCAAATTGCAACACCAAGAAAGAAAAGAAATATCACAACAAAATTTATTTTGTAGATAACATGTTGACCAAGTATCAAATGATTAAATTTATAGACTTCTGTGAAGTGTGGTTCCTGCCAAAATCAGTAGCCAGAGTAGCCGCCATTGTTGGAGATCACCGCTGCCACACGCCTCGGCATTGATTCAAAGAGACTTTGGATGAGTTCTTGGGGTACAGAAGACCAAGCAGCTTCCACACGTTGCCAAAGTTGATCTGCTGTGGCAGCTGGGGATAGAATCTGGGTCAATCGTAGAGCAACCATGGACCACATGTTTTCTATCGGCGAAAGATCCGGAGAGCGAGGCGGCCAGGGAAGCAACTCAATCTGGCGATTGACGAAGAACCGTTGGACAATGAGTGCCACGTGTGGTCACGCATTATCCTGTTGAAATATGGCTGTGGGCAAACCCTGAAGATAAGGAAGGACAACTGGCTCCAACACCTCGGAGATGTAGCGCTGGCTGTTTAAAGTACCAGCAATGCGTACTAGAGGTGTGCGAGAGTGATATCCAATACCGCCCCATACCATAATACTCGGTGCAGGACCAGTGTGGCGGTGCATAACGCAGCTGTTCAGCATCCTCTCTTCACGGTGTCTCCAGACTCGAATGCGACCATCGTGGTGTTGCAGACAGAAGCGTGACTCGTCAGTAAAGACAATTTCATTCCATTCTGCCGTCCACATCCTTCTGTCATCGCACCATTGGCGGCGGAGACGTCTGTGGTTCTGCGTCAAGGGTAGACAAAGCAATGGACGTCTTGCGGACAGACCACTCTGCTGTAAACGGCGTCGAATGCTACGCGCAGACACTGGATGATGCGTTACAGACTGCATGTGCTGTGCTATGGTTCGTGATGTGACTGAGCGATCCGTCACTGCCATGCTTACAATTTGCCTGTCATCACGTGAAGTGGTGCGCTGAGGTGGATGCGATCGAACACGCCGGTCCGTCGTACCCTCCTGCATCCAACGATCACATATCCGCATTACAGTTGTTTGGTTTCGTCCAACACGACTACCGATTTCCCTGAAAGATAATCCACAATCTCGGTAGGCCACTATCCTTCCTCTGTCGAACTCGGATACTTGATCAAAAGCTGATCGCTGTTTTCAACGAGGCATAATTGATCTTTTTTTTTTTGAAAAAACCACAAGAAAAACACAATTGCCGAACTTGAAATCGTCAAAATCTCCAAGCCTTAAATAGCGCTTTGAAGTGGCGCCACAGGCACGCGTGATGTGCGTCTGCGCTGAAATTCTAATCATTTGCATATCTCACCTCCGCTAATGCATGTTGTAAATTTCATGTTATTTGCATGTTTCCTTCAGGGTGTTGCATTTACAGTGGCCAGCAGTGTAATTTAAAAGAAAATCACAGACAATTTTCTTTTTCTTTGTGGAGGGGAGAAAATATTCATGCCCAAAACGCACTATTACTTTAATATCACTTACTTGAAATTTAAGGAGAACGCTAAATAATTAAACATAGTTCCTTACGACCGAATTCGAATTCTTATTTTGAATTTAAAGAACCTATGTTTTTTTAGTTTTTTTAGCTTTAATATGATTTATTGTGTGTATACTTAAAGCGAAGAGTATGGATACTTGAATTTATATCGGCAAATAAATAACCATTTAAATTGGATTTAAAAAGATTAGAAAATTTTAAGAAACTTACTACAAATATCGAAAACATATGTTTATGAGTAAGTTTATGCCTCTGAATTCGATACTTTACACTATTTCACGTTCATAACGTATATTTAAAGTTACGAAATAATTGTGCTCTTATAAACAAATTAAAGGAGGAAAACAATAACTATATTGAGTGGATTATAAAACGACAAAAAATGCAGCTAATTTTTTGCGAGAGTTTGGTTGGTTGTTTTGGGTTTAATGGCGCAAGGTCCAGAAAGGACAAGATGATGCCATTTTTTGCGAGAGAGCATAGTGAACGTGACTGCATGACGACAGACCTACATGAACTGAGCTAAATCGGGCATCACGAGTGTGCGAAGGCAGGTGGCCTTGGACGCCGAGAGTCCCCGTGAGTGGCCGCTGCCAGGCGACCGAGGGGCCAAAATTGCCGGCGTCCCAGATGACAGAAGTCTACGTGAGTGGCCGGCTTAACCGTTTTGGACTTGAACTGACAATAAACTGTAGGTCAAGAGGCATCATTCACAACACACGACAACACACAGAAGCTAAAGCTGGATACACACTGAGTGTAACTGCGTTACTCATGAATTTACGGGAATAATATATGATTTAACTTTGAAACTGGAAGGATCGGTACCATTTGGAGTAGAGAAATGGACGTAAGAAGTATGACTTAACTTACGAACAGGTGTACAGAAAATACTACAGACAGCTATAAGGCTACAAACAGTGACTGTCAGCAAGTCTGAGGTAAAAAACAACAAGTACAGTAAAAACTCCATTATCCGGATCTCGATTATCAGGATTTTCAGTTATCCGAATTGCACAACAGATCTAAAATATTTGACAGATATGAATATTTATTTTTACAGAGAGCACATCAAACGTCTTTCAGTATTTAGAGACTGCTCTAGAATGGTTTTAAAGACAAGAAAAGTGCGACTCAAAAAAAAACTTTTGTGTTTGAAAAGTATTCGCAATTAGGCAGCTATGAAAAGAGGAATGACGTTTAAAAAATGATACTACAACAGATGCCTAAAAAAAATCATTTATTATGTATTTGTTTTCATGTGTAAGAAATTATTGTAATAAATTGATAATTATAAAACTAAACCAACAAATTTATTTCTAAAAAGATTGTATTTTTTTAAATTCGATTATCCGTATTTTCATTATCCGGACTATTCCCATCCCCCGAATCATCCGGATAATCGAGTTTCTACTGTAGTCGCTCAAGCTCGGACGGAAAACAGCCAAACAACTCCAGACAAACAGTTCTTCAAAATACAGATGCTTTAATCCTCTGAAGAAATAGACGGTCCTTTAGGTCTTTTCAAGCAAAAAATTCCGTCTGACGACCAAAACTTCCTCCCTTTTCCTCGCCCCCCCCCAAAGAAAAAAGGAATGGGAAAAGGAGTATAATAACTATTTTTACAATATGAACCGAAGGAAAAACAGAAGAAAAAAATTCCGTGATTAAGAGAATGACAGAGAAGCTTTCCAAGTTTCTGACAACATGATCTTTCATCTTAGTAGATTTTTGGCCATCAGGAACTCCGGCAAATCGTAATTTCCCAAGTAAATTAAGTGAGGTAGAGTTCTAACTGTAGTGACATATACCACAACAGGACATCTTGGTACTCATGTAACTGCAAAATTTCTGTAGATTCCCTGCGATTGGTGGTTTTATTTTATATTGTTTTTCCCTTACAGTTGCCATTTACCCAAAATAAACAACGATCGAGGGTAGATTATGTAATCATTACTTTCCTTTGTATTTTTATTTGGTGAATAAGTTTTCACAAAAAAAAAGAATGCTTTCTCCAAGTTTTACCACTTTCTCCAAAGTATTGTTTTTAAAGACAGGCGAGACTCCTTGAATGGCCCTGTTGTAATATTAATAATTCCAAGCTTCTTAAAATAGACTATTTTTGAAGCCACGATGTTAGTTAAACAGAAAAAACACGTGCGCTATTTTTAATGTAAAAATTTATGAAGAGCAACTTCTACAATTAAGAATATTAGCCTCATTAAGGCTATGAAGATTTCAAGCTTATTTCCATATTAAGCCGAAATAGTGATTTATTTTTAGATAATTCAGTTAAATAATTCAATGAACTCCTGTCATTTCTTACTCAAGAATTGCAGCTAATTTTTCTTTGTCACTGAGAAGTAACTTATCTGTTCTAATCAAATTTTGATAACATTTTCACCGATTTTCTACGTCTCGGAAATGAAAGGTGATTCTGAATGATGCATAAACATGACAAATTATTATTTTGAAAATAAATAAAATCAATAGTGTTATGCAACAAGGAACTAACCCACACTACAATGAAACTGAAAAAAACTGCGTTTTTAATAAAACAATAAACATTTTTGTTACTGCTGATTGGTTCGCGAGTTAATAGAAAGAATACTATTTGGCCTAGAATGATAATAATTTTTTTCCAGACAGCTAAACATGTGGTGCACCCTACCAGCTACTGAACACAACATTTGAACATTTGTGCGTCGGTTTCTTGTTGCATAACAGACGTATAAAAAAATTTTCCAGTCTTTTTAACAAAGGTTACTTTGAAAAAATAATGTGAGTCAAAATAAACGTGCTATTTTGAATGTTAAAAATTTATCAAGAGCAACCTACATTTATTTTTCCCGCTTTGCACAAAATATGTCAAACTCAAGTAATTTTCCAATTTAAAAATCAAAGGTAAAACGGTGGTTTAATACTTGTAACTCCAAATACCACTGTCAATAGAGTGCCCATTTATTCCTTATTAACGTAACGATAAACATGCGTAAGAGATTCTAACATTCCAGGAAACAAGCATTCTGTCACATCACGGAAGGCAATTTGTCAAAACATAAACAAATGGAGTGAAAAATTATACTATTAAGAAAATAGCTGCACAAGAAAATAAATAGCATCTCAAATTGAACAGTAAGTGTTGCGTAATTCAAAGGCACCACTTAGCTGAAGTTGTGATTTACAATATTTTATTCCAAGTTCATACTATTATTTGAAGTAATTTAAAACATGCAACTTATCGTAGCCTAGCCCTTCTATCTCTTGACCTGCAAAACAAATTGGAGAAGTTCCATTATTCTCTTTCTAAGATGAGGAAAATTAAATTACAATAACTGGCAATAGAGTACAAAATTCAAAAACGTAATGTTTGAAATGATTTTTTTCTTCTGCCTCGGGTGCTTCTAAACTTACTTGAAACTCATTTCTTCTCTAGAAATTAATCTGGTTTAGGGCTATTTCTGAGCGAATTTCCTTTTCGTTTAATTGCTTTATAATCCGTTACGGTTTTTCTTCCTGTTGTTGTTCCGAAGTGTTATATGGTTTCTTACTTCCTTCGAACTAAGCCTAGCAGTATCTTTTCCGCTTTTGCTAATATATTTCCGTTACAATGTTATATGACATTATTTAATGGATGTTTATATTTCCGTCCGTCAAAAGGTACGATAACGTCGATTATAGGTTTAAAACCGCTATTAAGTTATTTCATTTGCAAACTGCTGTGCATATATAAATGTGAACTTACAATATCCGTTTCTTTGCAGATTATGAATATAAAAGCAGAACTTTTTTAAACTGAAAAAATAAATTCTTAAGGTGCTGTGTAGCAGTCATATTCAGCTCAGTGTTGAACTATGAAGAAAATTTTTCCAACAATGTTCGACTTGGATTGAGGGACTCTGAGGTGTTTTATTGTTTTATTGTACCACTCTTAAGGGGGCACACCAGCTTTATAACTTCAATAAATAGACTTTTGGTTTTTGCTATATTCTGATTTTTGGGACATTTCTGAACAGTATATAAAAAATCGCATAAAAAAATTCCCATTATTTCTCGAGTTATGAGAGTTTATGTAAAGCTCACTCTGTTGCCATGGCCATGTATATTCCAACTTTAACTTCAGTTTTCTCAAATATGTAAATTTTTGTATTACGCGCACTGTTACTCCCAAACTATGCGTGCTAGACACACAACATTTTTATCAGATTTGTACTTTAAGCTTCTTTACATACTAGAACCAAAAGAATAAAAATAAAGTTGTAAAAAAAATTTTTACTCTTGAAAATGTTTTTAAAAAATTGCTAAATTTGAATTTTTTTTAATTTTATGTAAATTTTTCAATTTAAGCTATGTTTTTTGTATATTTTTTAGTTTTACATTAAATTTGAGTATATTATTAATTTAATTTGACCAAAATACTTTCTGTAAGCATATTTCTTAATTTTCTGATGCGCGAAACATCCAATGATATTTTTTTCCTTTTTAGTAATGTGTACATTTAAGAATAAAAATCTAAAAATTTTTTACGGATTTAAAAGCTCTATTTTTGTATAAAATATAACTGAAGAATTGTAATTTTGATATAAAACAAAAACAAAAACAATATATATATATATATATATATATATATATATATATATATATATATATATATATATATACAGCCAGACCTCTATTTAACGAAATCGCTAAATCCCGAAAAAAAGTTCGTTGTATGGAAAATTCGTTAAATAGAGATTCACCTTTTAAAATACTTTAAACTACACAAAACATTTTAAATTCATAAACACTAAATATTATTAAAAGAAGTAATTAATCGCGCCTTTGTTTTGTAAATTAATATCTATTTGTTTTATATATCTTACCCATCAAAAAAGAAATCTGTAAGGAAAACAAGAATAAAACAAAACATTGTCCAGCAACAAGAACCGAAATTACCAGCACGATTCTGATCAACATTCTAGAAAACCGGAGACTAGTTCAAGGACACAGGGCAACGTCATTGAGGGTGAAAGGGAATATTGAAAGTTTTGCTAGGGAAGTGGACAGTGGACGGGTGGATAAAGGTTGCACTTCCTGGATGAAATGCAAAGAATGACAGCGATTTTACTGCTCTCGGTGAGTTTGGCGACTGGTAATCGTCTGTGATCTTGACCACAACACAAAATACGCACAAACGAAGCACTAATTCGCCCCCGCGGTGCCGGGTTGATGACCTCTTAACTTTCGCGGAGCAACCGAGCACTGCTATTCTTCAAACATTACTCCTTCGAAAAAGGGGGGTTTTCCTCTAAACACTCCTCGGGAGAAAATGCAATCACTCCCCCGAAAAAAAAGAAAGGGTTGCAAATTGGCATACCGAACACTGCTTTCAAAAAAGGATAACGGATCCCATCCGCTGATCACCAATTAATGATAGCTATGGCGTCACGGTAAATGGTTAAGGCGATTCTCTGAGGAGTTGCTAAAATTTATTACTATGGGATCCATAACAAAGAAAGAGTCCTAAATAAAATGTGAAACCAATTTTTAAGACAGAAACTTAACGACGAAATTTATTTACAAACCAAAAAAATTTAACATTAAGGTTACAACATATTTAATTTAACTCTGTGCAGATCTACAATGCACGCTTCCGGACCCATACAGTCTCAACACAGGAGCTTAAAAAAAACACGTCCACCCAAGGCGGATTCTGTGCGGCGTCTCTCCCTCAGAGAGGGGGTCGGCAATCGTTGGTGACAGTTTCTTCGTAACGCCGAAACTTTATTACATTTCAGAATCGTTCGGACGACAGCTTTACTGGCTGCATCTGTGGGAAAACGTTTTTTAATCCCCCACGTGTTCGAAACCGGTGGAAATTGGCAAAAATTTCCCTGATAAACACGCAGCTGTGTTTCAAGCACTGTAGGGTCTTAAAAAAATAAGACCATACTTCCAGTACGCTACAATATATATATATATATATATATATATATATATATATATATATATATATATATATATATATATATATATATATATATATATATTAGTATTATTGGAGTTTCAGTAGCTCGAATTTGATCATGTTTACGGTCATTTCAGTGTAGTCAAAGTTAGTGTGCCCCCTTAAGTCTGCTGTGTACTAACCCTATTGGATACGGTCATCTCAATGTTAACCTATGGAGAAATCCGAAGGTTAAGACCAACCTCAGCTTTTGCTTAAACGGTTCAAATTCAGATGCCTTATCGTGCCGACAAAAACCGCTCAGCCAGGACACGCTGGTCCGGAAGGCAAGCGCACCAAATGAGCACGCAAGCACCTCCGGGTCGAATTACAGCCAAATAAAACCAAATCAACGAATCATCTAACTGACAACACAGCAATACCAGTCCAGGAGCCGTACAAAAACTTCAAACTGTAACCTTTTCAATGTCTAGATTATTTGTCCAAAGTTAATTACCGACACAACTTATGTTAGTAACCCGTTGCCTGTTTCACTTAGCTATCTTATTTAAGTTAAAAAGTACAAATCTCAAATGGGCTAATAATTTTCAGTCACTAGTGGTACAGTACTACAGATTTGCTACAATTTAACACAGTGCGGTATTAAAATTATTACATCGCTACACAGCCAGTTTACACTACAGTACAAGTTACATATTCAATACATGCTTTGAATCAAATAAATAAATAATGCCAACTCACAATGCAGATACTCAGTACTGACTAACATGAAGTACAATATCGGAAGTGCATAATACCGGGTAGGCAAAAAGTCCGTATAAACTTTAAAAATTCATAAAAACCGGAACAATAACCAAAATAAAAAAAGGTTTGCAGGGTTAGCATCGCTAGGTCACGGGATTTTTTCTAAGACAGGAAAAAATAACTTAAAAAACAGCCGACAGGTGACGCTGGTACGAGCGAATTCTGTGAAAATATGCAAATGAGACGGTTATAAGAACGTGCGCTCCTAATCCACAACCAGTTCACCGTTGTTCCGCGATCCTCCGAGAGGTGTCATGTATACAACCGGACCTACTGCACTCTGCCGTTGATGGATTTGTGACTAGCCCCATATGCCTTATCCCCTGTGGTGTAGGTCATGTGGAACTCCTACTCCTGTAATAAACAATAAGCATTCTTTTCGTTATTTGCGTATCTTTTCTTTGACTTGTGTAAGTCTGCGCCACCTGTCGGCTGTTTTTTGAGTTTTTTTTTCCTTTCTCAAAAAAAATCCTGTGACCTGGCGATGCTAACCCTGCAAATCTTTTTTTTATTTTGGTTATTTTTCCGATTTTTAATAATTTTTAAAGTTTATATGGACTTTTTGCCCACCCGGTACATTAAGTTTTGCGCACGAACTTAGGACAATATTTCCAAGTGAATGAATGTGCAATAAATTCGATTCAATACGAATTACTATTAATCTAAGCAAACCAGTTAAAAACATTGCAATTCAACAGTACTAAATATTTGCTTAATACATATAACAGTTATAAAGGGAATACTAATATATTACAAATACACAAATACATGAAGACATAATACGCATGCAAGAACAAATACAAATTGCAATAAACACGCAGCTGACTATATAATACTAATGAACACAACAAATACAATATAACCTATGGAGAAAATGTGTCTACTACACAGTCCAGTCATATTAATGTGATCACCGCCTACTTTTGACGTCAACGCTAAATAACCAATCGCAGAAGGCACGTGTCATCAGCAAATTTGGTGGATATATAAAGTGTGTTGTAGGCATTCGAAAAAAAATTCAGTTCTTCAGAAACGGAGCGATTTATCCGACGTCCAAAAGGGCATGATCATTGGCTTTCGAGCCAAGGGTGGAAGCATTTCCGAAACAGCTAATTTTGTAAACTGTTCGCGGGCCGCCGTGGTAAAAGTATACCGTGCATGGCAAAATGGCACTATCCAAAATCAGCGACGTGGCAAATGTGGTACACCACGGGCCATAGATGGCAGAGGTGAACGACGGCTGCGGAGATGCGTTCGGGCTAATAGACGTGCAACCATTGAGCAACTGACCGTCCAGATGAACCAAGGGGCTAACAACAGTGTATCCACAACGATGGTTCAGCGAACGTTGCTGCGTATGGGCCTCCGCAGCAGACGCCTGGTTAATGCACCTATGCTGACTGCTGTTCATCAGCGACGAAGGCTGGAATTTACACGCCAGTACCGCAACTGAACGTCCACTGAGTGGAGACAGGTGGCTTTTTCTGATGAATCACGTTTTATGCTCCATCGGACAGATGCAAGTTGGCGTATACGGCGTGACACGTCTGAAAACAAACAACCTGCAACAATTGCTGGAAGGGTACAAGCTGGAGGAGGGACCATTATGGTCTGGGGAATGTTTTCGTAGTATTCTCTGGGTTCACTTATCATTGTGGAAGGCACTATGGATCAACACAAGTATGCATCTATCCTTGCGGACCATGTTCACCCCTACATGCGAATTGTTTTTACACAGGATGATGGCATCTACCAGCAGGACAATGCGACGTGTCATAAAGCTCGCAGTGTACGTGCGTGGTTCGAAGAGCACCAGGATGAGTTTACCGTACTCCCTTGGCCAGCAAATTCCCCGGAATTGAACCCAATTCGAGAATATGTGGGACCACCTCGATCGGGTTGTTCGCACCATGAATGCTCACCCGCGTAACCTAGCGCAGCTGGCCACGGCACTGGAGTCGGCATGGCTCAACATCCCAGTAAACACATTGACTCTCTTCCTGCACATCTCGCGGCGGTCCGCTCTGCGAAAGGTGGTTATTCTGGATTTTGACAGGTGGTCACATTAATGTGACTGGACTGTGTATTTACAGCTACATAAATGCTGATAATCCAATAAAAATGGTATTTTCAGATAGCCCGAACTTTTCTGCACGTTACAACAGGATTCTTTTCATAAATTTCGTCCACCAAAGAACTTGATGAGCGTTTAAAACACACTAAACCAGATTATTTCCCCGAATAATTTAAATTTTAAAATACGATTTGCATTTTAAAAAAAAACGAAAAATGTCCCAAGGTGTAAATTTTTTTTCTCTATTATGAAGTACAATTTTTAAAAAAAGTCTCTAAATCCAAATGTGGCAATACGTGGACACATTTTCTCCATAAGTTAACACCGAGATGAGTGAATACAATAGGGTTAGTAGATAGCAGCCTTAAGGCTGGCACTTACACGGTTTCTCTACCATTACACATTGAACATTTTCCTATCGCTGTAAAAAAAAAGGTTCATCAAATCTTCTTTTGATAGTATGCTCGTCTCATAAAAAATTTGGAAAATATTTGACTTAATGCAGCCAATTACAATATATATTTTTTTAATGAATTAGAAGAAAAAAAGTAATACTGCTTTTTCCTTAAACTTTTAAAAAATGTCACTTATAAAAAGATTGAAATGGGATTTGAAGATATGTATAAAACACACTATTTGCAAACAAATTACACTTTTTATAACAAAAAAAATACTTACTTTAAGGCTGTTGGGTTGTATTCCTATTGGATTCACTCAGCTTATTTTTTACCTATGGAGAAATATTTTCCGATAATTGTTGACTTGGATTGAGATATTTTTTTAAATTGTACTCCGTAAGAAAGAGAAAAATTTTTTAATTCGAGTATATTTTTCATTTTTTAAAATAAACGCAAATAATATTTTTCAATTTAGATTATTCATGGGAAAAAAGGGGTATACTGTGTTTTAAACACCCATCATTTCTTCTGGTGAACGACATTTCTAAAATAAATAAGATAGCAGGGTAAAAAAAATGTATTTCTCTATTCGGGAACAAATTTAAAAATACAAAAAAATCTTTAAATCCAAGTCAACGATCATAGGAAAAATTTTCTCCTTAATAGTATTCCGCAATAGAGAGAGAAATTTTTGACTCGGATATGTTTTTCATTCTCTAAGACAAACGTCAATAATATTTTTAAATTTGAATTATTCGGGGTATTTCGGTAAAATGTTCTATACTGTGTTTTAAACGCGCATCATTTCCTTGCGGGGACGACATTTCAAAAATGAATAAGATAGCACAGTCAAAATTTCTTTTCTCTTACGGAATACAATTTTAAAAAAAACTTTTCATCCAAGTCGCCTATCATCGGAGTTATTGAACTCAACTCCACTCACTATGTAGAAAATTTTGAACTCAACATTTTCTTCATAAGTTAACATTGAGCTGAGGTCAAAATTTCTTTTTCTCTTAAGGAATGCAATTTTTAAAAAATCTGTTAATCCATGTCCAGTAATGGTCGATCCACAACAACTGAAAGGAGGGGCAACTAGATCAACGGGCAGTTCTTCTTAAGGTCGCATAACATACTATTGTCTCTACTAACAAATCACAAATGTACATTGGGATGTGTCCCTAAAAACAATAGAATGCTATGCAATGTGGCCTGAAAAAGAACTAAATATGATAATCTAGGAGACATTCCTTTCAATTATTGTGGATTTAAGAACTATCTAGCTCCAGTGATGGTCGACCATCAAGTCGACCATCACTGGAGCTATTGAAGTCACCTCCACTCACTATGGAGAAAATTTTGAACTCAACATTTTCTTCAAAAGTTAGCATTGAGCTGAGGTCAAAATTTCTTTTTCTCTTACGGAATACGATTTTTTTTTAAACTTTTCATTCAAGTTGACAATTATTGGAGATATTGAACTCAACTCCACTTAGTATGGAAAAAATTTTGAACTCAACATTTTCTCCTTAACTTAACACTGAGCTAGGAGAATCCATTACGACTACAACCCAGAAGCCTTAAGAATGAGAAACCTTTTGGCAAATATTTAAATGATATTATCATTGTGCATGTAATGCAATATTTTGCTATATTTCTCCATTCATTTCTAGACAAACGGTTTTAGATTATACTGAAGACAATTAAAGTTCTTTATTTTTTTCAACGTGGCAGATATTTTGTTCTGAGGACGTTGACCCCTCCACACCACGGCAAATATTTAAATAACCACGAACACACCACGAATTTATTATGGAGTACTATCGAATAGCACGGAAGCTAGCTATGGAATAGTACACTATGAATTTATTTTGGAGACTTTATTCCTTTGGTAACTTTATTATGGAACTCCCATATAGATGAACAGATATTCCTCCCTATGATAGAAGTAAACCCGCAATTAAACTTGATCCAGAAATCTTGGACATATATTATTAACAAGCTCCTTATGACGAAAAATGTTTCAGATAAATAGTTCTTAAATCCACAATAATTGAAAGGAATGTCTCCTAGATTAGCATATTTAGTTCTTTTTCAGGTCGCATTGCATAACATTGTATTGTGTTTAGGGACACATCCCAATGTACATTTGTGATTTGTTAGTAGAGACAATAGTATGTTATGCGACCTTAAGAAGAACTGCCCGTTTATCTAGTTGCCCCTCCTTTCAGTTGTTGTGGATTTGTGGAACTTTATCTTCACTTCAACCGCGTTTAGTTGAAAACCAAAAGCAGCTTAAGATTAAAAAATTTTAAGATTAAAGAAATTATATCCATATGTATAATACATTTTGAAAGATGTCAGATAAATATATATAAAATCCCTTTGATAATATATCTATATATAGATAGATAGATAGATAGATAGATGGTAAGCGATGAAAGAGTCCTCAATAAATTCACAATTCGATGTATATTTTAAGGTGTTATATATATTTAAACATAATTAGATGATGACATATAAGAAGATAAGCTATATACATAAAGAGTTAAGATTCATATGGCGATACGTCCTTACAGCAATCACTATCAAAATACTAGTACAGTCCTAGGGCCGTCGTGCCCACTTTTCCGTCACATCTATCTCAGTCGGTGTCCAGGGATCAACTGATGAGTAACACTTCTCTCCGCGGGATGGCATTGTTGTCGCCCCGTTTCCTCAGCGCTGCGTTGCAAGCGATCCCATATATATATATATATATATATATATATATATATATATATATATATATATATATATATATATATATATATAAGTTCCCACACACACACACACACACACACATATATATATATATATATATATATATATATATATATATATATATATATATATATATATATATATACACACATATATATATATACATATATATATATATATATATATATATATATATATATATATATATATATATATACACACACATATATATATACATATATATACAAACATATATATATATTGTTTTATTTTATGTAAACCCCTTTTATTTTACAATTATGATACATTATGTTCTTATTTCACAATCATCTGTCTGCCAGCTATGAATATCCCAATTTATTTCAAATAATGCAGACAATAAGTAAATATTTCCATATTGTGCAAGTCTATCAAGATATATTTCAATTCAATCTACAATGTATAGACGTGTACATGCGAAGAAATACAATTCCTCATAAAAGAAAGCTGAGCAACATAGCGCATTACCTACTGATATTGCCTAAACGAAGTAATAACTTAAAATAAAGAGAGCATGTACAGTGTTATGCCCGTTCTTTCATATTTCCTTGACTTTTTTAGAAGTTTCTCTGTGTTGAGATCGTACCTAGAACCCTTGAATGCCTAGATTAGTACTCTAAAATATTATCTCCCACTTTACTACCCTGCCATGCGGTGAACGTAGGATTACTAATCGTTACATAACTCTTTAGTATGTGTATATGTATGTGTTATGTATATATGTATATGTACGTATATATATATATATATATATATATATATATATATATATATATATATATGTCAAAGTTTTAATACATTTTGGTACTTTTCTGTTTAACTGTTTACTGCTTGTCAAAGCGATACAGACTGGGTTTGGAACGCTGCCAAAATTAAAACTCGCGAGGACGGATGGACGGACGGTTTTAGCGTCTGAGATTTTGCTTTCCGAAGGACTGTTATGGAGGAACGAAATCCTACGTTAAAACTCACATAATAGTCATTTATGGCTGGACTTAAAGGGATGAAATATTTTGCATGGTGATTCTTCTTATAGTGTAGGGATGCACTGAGAAAGATTTTTGAAAAATTCTTCTTAGATTGTTTTAAATAAAATTTTTAAGCTGTTTTAGTAACTTTTTTTTAAGTTTGCATTTAAAATAATAATTTGAGGGTTATAAAATTTATGTCACGAGAAAGATCATAAAAATTCCTTTAAAATGAGACCTTTTTCGAATCCTTACCTCCATTTTCTGATTTTTGGGGAATTTTAAAGATTAATTTTTAGAATTTAATTTATTAAATGCTGATCATGGGGTTTCTTTTCTTTTTGTGATACTTTAAATTAATTTTGCGTCACGTGCATAACAATGAACTAGACAAAAAAAATATTTTTTTTCTTCCTAATGCGGCAGACGATTGGACATTATCCAAAAAAATATTAAAATACAGTAAAAGAAATCTCTCTCAAACAGTATTATATTAACTTCACTATATTCTTTAGTATGTTCTATTAGATTTAATTTGAATATTTTCTTCTACATTATTTTGCCTATAAAAATATCCGTTAAGATTTTTTTATAAGTGTAGTCTTTCTTTTTTTACACCAATTGCATAGATTGATCGTTGCATTTATACACTGCTGGCCACCCAAATTGCAACACCAAGAAAGACAAGAGATATCACAACATAATTTATTTTGTAGATAACATGTTGACCAAGTATCAAATGATTAAATTTATAGACTTCTGTGAAGTGTGGTTCCTGCCAAAATCAGTAGCCAGAGTAGCCGCCATTGTTGGAGATCACCGCTGCCACATGCCTCGGCATTGATTCAAAGAGACTTTGGATGAGTTCTTGGGGTACAGCAGACCAAGCAGCTTCCACACGTTGCCAAAGTTGATCTGCTGTGGCAGCTGGGGATGGAATCTGGGTCAATCGTAGAGCAACCATGGACCACATGTTTTCTATCGGCGAAAGATCCGGAGAGCGAGGCGGCCAGGGAAGTAATTCAATCTGGCGATTGACGAAGAACCGTTGGACAATGCGTGCCACGTGTGGTCGCGCATTATCCTGTTGAAATATGGCTGTGGGCAAGCCCTGGAGGTAAGGAAGGACAACTGGCTCCAACACCTCGAAGATGTAGCGCTGGCTGTTTAAAGTACCGGCAATGCGTACTAGAGGTGTGCGAGAGTGATATCCAATACCGCCCCATACCATAATACCCGGTACAGGACCAGTGTGGCGGTGCATAACGCAGCTGTTCAGCATCCTCTCTTCACGGTGTCTCCAGACTCGAATGCTACCATCGTGGTGTTGCAGACAGAAGCGTGACTCGTCAGTAAAGACAATTTCATTCCATTCTGCCGTCCACATCCTTCTGTCATCGCACCATTGGCGGCGGAGACGTCTGTGGTTCTGCGTCAAGGGTAGACAAAGCAATGGACGTCTTGCGGACAGACCACTCTGCTGTAAACGGCGTCGAATGGTACGCGCAGACACTGGATGATGCGTTATAAACTGCATGTGCTGTGCTATGGTTCGTGATGTGACTGAGCGATCCGTCACTGCCATGCGCACAATTTGCCTGTCATCACTTGAAGTGGTGCGCTGAGGTGGATGCGATCGAACACGCCGGTCCGTCGGACCCTCCTGCATCCAGCGATCACATATCCGCATTACAGTTGTTTGGTTTCGTCCAACACGACTACTGATTTCCCTGAAAGATAATCCACAATCTCGGTAGGCCACTATCCTTCCTCTGTCGAACTCGGATACTTGGTCAAAAGATGATCGCTGTTTTCGACGAGGCATAATTGATCGTTTTTTTTGAAAAAACCACAAGATAAACACAATTGCCGAACTTGAAATCGTCGAAATCTCCAAGCCTTAAATAGCGCTTTGAAGTGGCGCCACAGGCGCGCGTGATGTGCGTCTGCGCTGAAATTCTAATCATTTGCATATCTCACCACCGCTAATGCATATTGTAAATTTCATGTTATTTGCATGTTTCTTTCAGGGTGTTGCATTTACAGTGGCCAGCAGTGTATATATACAGTAGAAACCTGATTTTACGTTTTCCGTTTCGTACGCTATCCCGCTTCATAAGTCATTTTCTGCTGGTCCGTGAAAATTGCCTACACTATGCTTAGATTGTGTTTTAACCCCGATTTTACGTTTTCCCGTTTCGTACGTTTATACCGTTGGTCCCATGAAAAACGTAAAATCGGGGTTCCACTGTATATATATATGTATATATATATATATATACAGAGGCTGTTCGCACATTTTTTAGACGATTTTGGTAAGCGGTAATAAAAAATTGTTTGCTGCAAAAGAAATAATTGCAATTGTACTATGTTTTTAAAAGTCAAAATTATCGTCTGCGGCTTGAAAGTTTTATTTTTATTCAAAATGGCGTTTTTAACAAAGCAGTGTTCGAAGGCTACATTTATGCTCTTTCCGAAGAGAAATATGCATACTCCGTTATCCAAAAACGATGTGAGAGTCATGGTTTTGTGATATCTAAAGCGTCGATAGGTAATATCGTCAACAAGAAAGGAAAAAAACGTCAAATTGGAGCCTCAAGTGGGACAAAAATTCCAGACAAGTATCCAAGGAAAAGACGGACATCTTCGACTATTGCAAAGGTACGTTGTTTAATGTTAAAAGAAAATCTCCCTAGTCAAAGGGCAGTTGCAAAATCATTTAAATACTCGGTGTCCACTGTAAACAAAATGAAAAACGTTGATTTAAATATTAAGAAAGCGAAAAAACGCAATGTGCATCGTCTTCTTCCAAATCATATCGCTGAAATCAGGACACGCTGCAGAATTCTATATGAGAAACACTTATCCAAAGAAAAATGGAAAACAATTGTCACAATAGATGAATCATGGGTGTATTTAAATGACTGCAACAAAAAAATAGCCATTTATTATCATAAAAGGGGAGAAAAAAATTTAAGTACAGGGTTCAAAGAATCGAAAGAAAGTTTTTCTAAGGGATTCATGATTGTTGCTGGTTTTTCTTATAATGGCAAGTTAAAAATAAAGAGAGTGGGAAAAAAATGTCAAGATTAACTCCAAATACTATCAGGAACATATTTTATCGCCAATTTTTCTGAATGAAATACCATCGCTTTACCCACAGTGCCATCAATCTGTGAGACTCCATCAGGACAAAGCTAGCAGTCACACATCAAAATCCACTGTAAATTTCTTAAAAGAAATGGAACAAAAAACTGGTATCAAGGCCATACCCTTCACTGATATCCCTACTAAATCTCCCGATGTATCACCTATGGATTTTTGTGCTTTCGGACTTATATTTTATTATATATATATATATATATATATAAAATCTGCATTATCCAAACGTCGTCCCAAAACCCTTACAGGACTCTGGAAAGCTGTTCAGGAGGAATGGGATAGAATACCTCTTCTGACACTTCAAAAGGCATTATCATCCTGGAAATTGAGGTGTCGAAAGATAGTTCAGAATAAGGGATGTCAAATAGAACATTTAAAACACGAGAATTTTATGTAATTTAGTTTTGTGAATACAATATACATCGTCTAAAAAATGTGTGAACAGCCTCTGTATCTATATATATATATATTTATATATATATATATATATAGGTATTAATTGCATACATTGACCGTTGTATTTAATTTGTATGTATTCCGTAGCTAAGTACGAGTATTCAGCTAGTAATACTATATATGTGTTAGTCAATATAAATATTCTGTAAAATTACTTTTGACATAGGGTAACATGATATTTTACCCGTACTATTCACTTCATGTTATCGTTCCACTACTATCGGTTTTAGCCTGTGGCATAAAACTAAATTCTTCATTACTAATTTTTTTTCCATTTTATTTAATTAATGTTTAATTTGTGATTTTGCTTAGTTTAATATTTTTCCAAGCGTAACTAGTTAATCTTATTGATATGTACTCTACAGATTTTAATTATTTAAGACACTTTATCCTTAAATTTAATCGTCAAAATTTATTCTATAAATCTTTTAAACACCATCAAAACATAACAATTGAAAAGTACCGATATCACCTTAGTAAGTAAAACCACGGTTCAATGCATATCAAGAAATCAATATTTTTTACCTTTTAATTCACGCTTCATGATCTCCTATATCTTGATACATATCAGAAATTCCTTATAGAAATTCGATATCAGAAGGTAATGTGCATCCTTAACTAAATACGTTTTAAATTAGTAGAAATTTAGCAAAAATTAATTACAATTTTTGAATGTTAAGGCTATTTGCAAAATATTTTCTCTGATTTATTCACTATTGAATGAAGCTCATATCTTGTAAATAAGCTAGACATTTTCTTCTCAAAAGTATTTTAATTCGTTTAATGGAGGATATATATATAAGCGTGTGTGTGCATGTATATATATATATATATATATATATATATATATATATATATATATGCAAGGCTTTTTTTGGGGGGGGGTACGCGAGGATACGGCGTATCCCCACCTTTTTTTTGAAGTAACCGAAATTTTAAGTAACCGAATATTTAATTCCTTAACCGAAATTTTAAGAAACTAACAAAACTATTGTTAATATATAACAAAAGTATTTTTTTAATTGCGAGTTTTTTGTTCCCCTGTGACGTGACGTGTTATATATATATATATATATATATATATATATATATATATATATATATAATAGTTCTGTAACTGACTCATTCATTCATTAATTCACTGACTGACTGACATACAACGTACAGACCAAACCGCTGGACCTAAAGGGCTGAAATTTTGCATGGCGATCCTTCTAATAGTGTACGGGTGCACTAAGAAATATTTTTCAAAAATTCTTCTTAGATTTTTTAAAATTAAATTTTTAAGCTCTTTTTAAAACTTTTTTTACGTTTGCATTTAAAATAATACATTGAGGGTTATAAAATTTATATCACGAGAAAGATCATAAAAATTCCTTCAAAATGAAATTTTTTTTCGAATTTTTACCTCTATTTCCTGATTTTTGGGGAATTTTTAAAGATTAATTTTTAGAATTTAATTTATTAAATGCTGATCACGTGATTTCTTTTTCTGGTACTTTCAATAAATTTATCGTCTCGTGCGTAACAACTAAATAGACAAAAAAAACATTTTTTCTTTCTAATGCAGCAGACGATTGGATATTATCCAAAAAAAATAAATATTCCTTATGATTTTTTTATAAATATATATATATAAATATTTTTTTACATCAATTGTATATATTGATCGTCTCATTCATTATAAATTTATATATTTATTTTTTTTTGGCATTAATTGCATACGTTTACCGTTGTATTTAATTTGAATGTACTCCGTAGCGAAGCGCGGGTTTTCAGCTAGTATATATATATATATATATATATATATATATATATATATATATATATATATATATATATATATCTCTGAGAAACAAATTTTAATCCTTTTAAATACTCCTAGCATGCTTTTTTAAATTCGTTTATCTTATTGCAACAGAATACCGTCCCCTTAACTTTGGATTGCGACCTAATTCAACCAATATAAATCTATTTTTCCCCTAAAGCTATTGCACGCGCGGACCATTATATAACCAGTTATATAAGGTTGGAGAACTTTCCACCGATCACACCATATGACACGCTAGGGTCATGTGCCCGCTTCTGGCCAATTAAAAAGTCAGTGCGCCCATACCTGGCAGATCTTGGCACTCTTTCTGTGTTCTTTGTGTTCGAACCATGAAACTAAAATGACGTAAGTTGAGCCTCCGTCCATATCTCGAAGTGCTCTGCGCTGCCGGGGCCTTTTTGTTCGGCTTCGGTGGAATTAAACTTGTTATAATCCTACTAGAAGATGTCCAGCAGCATTTCGGTAAATAAAACACTATTTTGTGACCAGATGTCTCCTCCGATGGCGTTGAACTCAGTTACTCTCTCCATTTGCCAGCCACTTTTGCGTGAAAACAGCCTGACTACAAAATTATGGATCAAAACGGAACTTTCCCGATCAATCATCCTTTTGGAGGTTTAACATAAACATATACACTGCTTGCCACTGTAAATGCAACACCCTGAAGGAAACATGCAAATAACATGAAATTTACAACATGCATTAGCGGAGGTGAGATATGCAAATGATTAGAATTTCAGCGCAGACGCACATCACGCGCGCCTGTGGCGCTACTTCAAAGCGATATTTAAGGCTTGGAGATTTCGACGATTTCAAGTTCGGCAATTGTGTTTTTCTAGTGGTTTTTAAAAAAAACGATCAATTACGATTCGTCGAAAACAGCGATCATCTTTTGATCAAGTATCCGAGTTCGATAGAGGAAGGATAGTGGCCTACCGAGATTGTGGATTATCTTTCAGGGAAATCGGTAGTCGTGTTGGACGAAACCAAACAACTGTAATGCGGATATGTGATCGTTGGATGCAGGAGGGTACGACGGACCGGCGTGTTCGATCGCATCCACCTCAGCGCACCACTTCACGTGATGACAGGCAAATTGTGCGCATGGCAGTGACGGATAGCTCAGTCACATCACGAACCATAGCACATCACATGCAGTCTGTAACGCATCATCCAGTGTCTGCGCGTACCATTCGACGCCGTTTACAGCAGAGTGGTCTGTCCGCAAGACGTCCATTGCTTTGTCTACCCTTGACGCAGAACCACAGACGTCTCCGCCGCCAATGGTGCGATGACAGAAGGATGTGGACGGCAGAATGGAATGAAATTGTCTTTACTGACGAGTCACGCTTCTGTATGCAACACCACGATGGTCACATTCGAGTCTGGAGACACCGTGAAGAGAGGATGCTGAACAGCTGCGTTATGCACCGCCACACTGGTCCTCCACCGGGTATTGTGGTATGGGGCGGTATTGGATATCACTCTCGCACACCTCTAGTACGCATTGCCGGTACTTTAAACAGTCAGCGCTACACCTCCGAGGTGTTGGAGCCAGTTGTCCTTCCTTACCTTCAGGGCTTGCCCACAGCCATATTTCTACAGGATAATGCGCAACCACACGTGGCACGCAATGTCCAACGGTTCTTCGTCAATCGCCAGATTGAATTGCTTCCCTGGCCGCCTCGCTCTCCGGATCTTTCGCCGATAGAAAACATGTGGTCCATGGTTGCTCTACGATTGACCCAGATTCCATCCCCAGCTGCCACAGCAGATAAACTTTGGCAATGTGTGGAAGCTGCTTGGTCTGCTGTACCCCAAGAACTTATCCAAAGTCTCTTTGAATCAATGCCGAGGCATGTGGCAGCGGTGATCTCCAACAATGGCGGCTACTCTGGCTACTGATTTTGGCAGGAACCACACTTCACAGAAGTCTATAAATTTAGTCATTTGATACTTGGTCAACATGTTATCTACAAAATAAATTTTGTTGTGATATCTCTTGTCTTTCTTGGTGTTGCAATTTGGGTGGCCAGCAGTGTATATATATATATATATATATATATATATATATATATATATATATATATATATATATATATATATATATATATATATATATATATATATATATATATATATATATATATATATATATATATATATATATATATATATATGTATACATATATATATATATATATATATATATGTATATGTATATGTATATGTATATATATATATATATATATATATATATATATATATATATATATATATATATATATATATATATATATATATATATATATCAGTATAGATACAACGGAAAAGCTTCATTTCTCGCAACCCATAAACGCCTATTTAACGCATAACAATACCAACCCATTCCGGATAACACAATGGTAAAAAAAAGCGTACGTAGTTATTACCGATAACAGCAGGAAAAGGATAGCCTTAATAGTCATAGGAAATCTCGGAGAAAGAGAGACATATCTCATATCGTAAAAGTTGAATATCTTTATTCAAAAGAAAATAAATGCCACACATCACTAAAAAATCAAAAATGTCTTTTGATTTCAGAACTGGCGGGTGTCTGCCGACGCGAGCCACTTCCTCAAATCGAAGCCAGGCACTCTGGAGTACGAATTTACATGAGGAAGCCATTGGAGCGTTGTTTCTGGAGCACTTGACTTCTCGAAGAATGCGACGTCTCTCCCAGTATCGGCGTTTTCCCCGTTTCGTTAGAATCTATACTTTAAAATCTGCAGGCGGTTTTTCATTGTGTGGGAGTCGAGTGGCAGTTCGCTTAAAAGAACGAGGAATGCGCTGGAAAGGGGATATCAAAAACAGAATTTGATTCGAGTACACAGTGACGTGGTTGCGTTTTCGGAAGCCAGCCCTCTACCAAAGGAACCCCTCCCCCAACCTCTCCGCGTGAAAGGAGAGTAAATTTTAAAGCATAACATTAATTAGGATGTGAAGCAAACATGTGAAGATTGAAAATTTGACAGTAACGTTAATAAACTTATTCAAACAATCAACAAAACGATATCTGTGACTTATGCTTAACTATATATGTGTATATACAAGGTGCGCCCATAAAGAAACCGGACAATTTTTTATTAATAAGAAAAATATTACTCACCTTCAAATAAATTTATCTCCTTCAGAATAATCGCCAAAAGAGTCTATACAAATTTTCCAACGTTTCTTCAGGTCATCGAAACACTATTTATAGGCGTTGGAACTAAACGTTCGCAAAATACGCGTAACATTTGATTTAATATCCGAGACATTTTCAAATCTCTGTCCTTTCATGGATATTGCATTTTTTTTATTACAAAGGACTTATTCACCACGAATTTACAGTTCCTGAAAATCAAACAATTAATCAGCATTTTTACAAAGAGGTGCTTTTTTGATTAAGAAACAGGATAAGGTGAGGTAGGAAGGAACTGTTTGATTCCGGACAATGGTTTCTTTTACACGATAATGCTAGGCCCCATAGAGCAGTTTCTGTACAACAATATCTTGCTAAGCATTCATTTACAGTGATAAATGATCCACCATATTCTCTCCGACTTATTACCAGCTGATTTTTCCTTTTTCCGAAGCTTAAGATGGCCATGAAAGGACAGAGATTTGAAAACGTCTCAGATATTAAATCAAACATTACGCACATTTTGCGAACCGTTAGTTCCAACGCCTATAAACAGTGTTTCGGTGACTTGAAGAAACGTTGGAAAAATTGTATAGACTCCTTTGGCGATCATTTTGAAGGACATAAATTTATTTGATAGAGAGTAATATTTTTCTAATTTATAAAAAAATTGTCCAAATCAACCAAAAAATGGGAACAATATAAGCATAAACAAAAGAAATTCTTTTAAAGATTGCAAACAAAATTAACACTTTTTAGGGAGTGGTTAAGCTTAATTGTTTAGGAAATTTTGGAGCATTAATATTAAAAAACCTAGATAATTCTATAAATTTTTTTTCTGTAAATTAATTAACTAGATAACCACTCTCCGTGAAGCTTTTCTTGCGTACATCGTAAAATTTTAACCGCGAATTAGTCACTCCAGTGCCTATATTAATACATATATATTTATATTGTCAGACAGTCTAGTTGTAACGAAAGTTTTTATTCGCCCCCAAAATAATGTCAAGTTTTGAAACATTTTAATAGATCATAGCAGAGACTGCTTTCGTTTGTGGATAGTATGGACGCGATATGGTATCAAAGAGTTATAATAACTTACATCGCAATCATTCAGAAGTTTTTCCCTCGTCGATAACGAAGTATTGCCGAGGCATGAATCGAACAAGCAATCTTCCCAGCATTCTAGTTTGATATCCTAACCACCGTATTACGATTTCAAAACCCTTGCAATACGTATACAATTAATGCTGTCCACTTATAAAGCAGAGAGGAGAATTTCTCGGATTTTTATTTTAATTTCTAATGCAGAAATCTGTGGACGAAGTCCTTAGGTATACAGAGAGAAAAAAAAAGAAAAAAAGGAAAGTAAAATATAGATAACTAGCCGGGTTTCGCCTAGCTACGCTCAAGCCATCCGTGTAACATATTTATGTACTTCGGGCCCCACAAAAGAATAAAAAAGCCTAAAAATGTATTAAATTCAAGTGAATTAATTCCTTTCAATTTTCATTCCCGTCGCTGCCGACAGATGGCAGCACCACTGCTCCAGATGATTTGGTTTCTCAGCAGTGAGTGATTTTAGAATGAAAATATCTCTAAAACTATTGAATTAACAGAATAAGTGTACGCAGAAAAAATTATCAGTCTTCGAAGCTCTTTCCAACTATGTAACATTTATGTACTTTCATGAGAAAAAAAATACACCGATTTTCCTGTATATTTGTCGGCCATTTTTTTTCGAGGAGTGGCCCGCCCGGATGAGTTACGGTCACGTGATCTCTCGACATCCACTTGTCCCTTTATTAGTATAGATATATGAAGAAGATAACTACTAAGATAAAATTCGCATGCGATCACGAGCCTCCCAAAAACGTCCGTACAGAGAACTCCCACTTAAAGCTGCTGTGTACTTAACCCTACTGAATTCGCTCACCTCAATGTTAACCTATGGAGTAAATTTGTCTAATATTTTTAGCTACATAAATGCTGATAATCAAATAAAAATAGTATTTTCTGATAGCCTGAACTTTTCTGCACCTTGCAACAGAATTCATTTTATAAATTTCGTCCACCAAAGGAATTGATGAGCGTTTAAAACACACTAGACCAGATTTTTTCCCTCGAATATTTTAAATTTTAAAATGCTATTTGTATTTAAGGGGGTCCAGGACACAAAATTGTTCAAATTTTCGAAAAAAAAATTTATTGCATTAAAAAATTTCTGTGTTCTTTTACGCTTAAAATGACGTTTAAATCATGTTTCTATCTTAATTAGAACAGGAGAAATTATTATATTTTTTTTTTGCAACATTCTAATAGTAGCCAAGCGTTGTTTAAACCTGTAAGTGCGCTTTTCTGCATGATGTGTTTTTTCCCCATTTCTTGTCTTTAAATTGTTATAATTCAAGAACCGTTAAAGATAAATGGTAGAAACTTGGAACATGTCTTTTTAACTATTTTACTTTAATTTTGATTCAGCAAATTTGAAAAAAATATTTAATTTTGAAAATATGATTTTTTAAAAATATGTTACATAATTTTTATTTTGTAATTTTTAATATAAATATTTTTAATTTTTTTAAAAATTAATATTTTAAAAAATGCTGAATCGAAATTAAAACTTATATATTTCTGTTTAATTAAATGAAAAAAAATTCAACAAATAATATTTCGAGTTATGACAATTTTAAATTACCCAACTTTTCTTTAAATTTTAAAATTTTAAAATTTTTTTTAAACATTTTGAGAAGTTCTAGGAAGTGATTTTGTTTACAAATTATATGGTTAACCATCACAAAAATATTCAAAATTTTAACTCAATAAATAAAAAAAAATTTTAAATGTGTCCCGGACCCCCTTAAAAAACGAAAAATGCCCCAATGTGTAAAATTTCTTTCTCAATTATGGAGTACAGTTTTAAAAAAAAAATCTTTCAATCCAAGTCGGCAATCCTTCGACCCATTTTCTTCAAAGGTTAACACTAAAGTGAGGGAATCCGATAGGGTTAGTATACAGTAGCCTTAAGGCAGAGCAGAGCATGATTTGCTTACCGTAGATGTTGTAGGAATTGCAAGTGAGCATGTAGGGCTAGAAAAAATTCCTATTCAAGTAATTAAAATGTACAGTCCGGAGGTTGTACTCGGTTGCAATCCTGAAAGCAGACACTGTAATTTCAGGCGGGCCATCGGGAAGGTCATTCCAGGTGAGAATGTAGGGCTAGAAAAAATTCCTATTCAAGTAATTTAAATGTACAGTCCGGAGGTTGTATCCGGTTGCAATCCTGAAAGCAGACACTGCAATTTCAGGCGGGCCATCGGGAAGGTCATTCCAGGTGAGCATGTAGGGCTAGAAAAAATTCCTATTCAAGTAATTAAAATGTACAGTCCGGAGGTTGTACTCGGTTGCAATCCTGAAAGCAGACACTGTAATTTCAGGCGGGCCATCGGGAAGGTCATTCCAGGTGAGCATGTAGGGCTAGAAAAAATTCCTATTCAAGTAATTAAAATGTACAGTCCGGAGGTTGTACTCGGTTGCAATCCTGAAAGCAGACACTGTAATTTCAGGCGGGTCATCGGGAAGGTCATTCCAGGTGAGCATGTAGGGCTAGAAAAAATTCCTATTCAAGTAATTAAAATGTACAGTCAGGAAGTTGTACTCGGTTGCAATCCTGAAAGCAGACACTGTAATTTCAGGCGGGCCATCGGGAAGGCCATTCCAGGGTCTTGCCCCAGACTTTATTCTTAATACGGTTTCGGAGGTTGGCGTTAAAAGAACCCTTTATTTTCTGCTTAATAATCTTACATTCAGTTTTGCATGGGTTTTTTGGGGGGAGCATGGGATTTTATTCGGAGCGTCGATGGGATTTGTATAGCGTATGGGATTTTATTGGGAGTAGAGAAAAATTAATTTTAGAAACACGCTGACGTTAAAAAAAAAATATTTCCATTATATGTTTTATTTTGAACAGCGTTTTTATTTATAAGCGTAAAAACTAGAGGTTGTTATGAATCAGTTTCACAGAAAAGCCCTGAACACTGGAGGTCAAATGTGCTTTGGCTTCGAGTGGGGTGACACAGCTCAGGTCAACTTGATTTATACATGAAAACTGAACAGCTCGGCTGAACAATTTCAGTGTTTGGAACCTGGACCTCTCAAAATAGCATCATTGACCACCAATGACCATCAAAATGACATCATTATTCTGTTGTAAGGGATAATGTGCCACGTTTCTGATAGCTTTCCTAGCATGTCACTTAATAGCAAATCCTCTCAGGTAAACCCTACTCTAGCGTATCCCAGGTGATGGATATGATTGTTAAAATACATCATGTGCTCAGTTACCCAAATATGTAACATACAACATTTTAAAATTATTTTTAACAAGACATTTTTCAACTTATTTAATCTTATTATTATAATGATTGCCATTTAAAATATTAATTTAATACGACAGTTATTTAATAACTTTTGATTGTTTTTAATCTGAAAATAACAATGACTGATCGGCGATGCAGTAGCGTTAAGTTCAGGAAATAGTTTCCCTTTTTCGCTACAGTCGAAAGAGTGATTTATCGAGCGAAACACGACCTAGGAAATGATGTCGCGCATTAAAAGTGAGATTTATGATATTAGGATTACCTACAGGCTTCATGACATCATCCTAGAAAATTATACATTGTATTACTTTGTTTATCTGATAGTCCGTTCGTCATTTCTCTACCCGAGTATTTTTCTGCCATCCAAAATAAATAGAGTGGGGGGGGGGGGGATGTTTGTTCCGGTTGTATGTCAGCAAATTATTAAGAGATTAGAACCGAGCTTTAACAAAAAGTTCACATTATTCAAATAATAGAGTAATTTACA
Source organism: Dolomedes plantarius (assembly GCA_907164885.2). Classification (NCBI taxonomy): domain Eukaryota; kingdom Metazoa; phylum Arthropoda; class Arachnida; order Araneae; family Dolomedidae; genus Dolomedes; species Dolomedes plantarius. The sequence goes on from OU015496.1 coordinate 44,988,666, forward strand.
AGGGATAAAATTTCGAATCTATGTATTTCCTGATTTACCGTTATAAATGGTAAATAGTCATATAGTATTCTTACCTTCCATGTCGTACTAAAATATTATTTTATAAAGGCAATAATATCTAACATTACTGAAATGGTCATTACTGGGAGTTAGAACAGTCTAACCAATCTCAGTGTTCTAACCACTGAATGTAAACAACTGTGGTATGTTTTAGCATTACTTGAAATGTCGTGTGCCTTGGCAGCTGTTGACTCGATTTCCATTAGATGAATGGTTGCATATCGATATAGGCGGTTTCTTGTTGGACAGGGCTCTGGGGCCTGGAGCCGGGGTCTTCTGTGATCTTTTTAATTTCTACTTACCTGTTGGAACATACCACACTTCGATGGAAATAGAGGCTATTTTTAAGACTCTCCAACTGCTTACTTTTCGTCTCTCTTCGTTCAAGAGGGCTGTCATTCTTTCCGACTCCAGTTCTGCCCTACAGGCTTTGGCTTGAAACCAACATTGTATGAGTCTACGCCTTCAGCAATGCAGAACAATTGTGGAGGACCTATCCCTCAGAATACCTTCTCATTGAGTAACTTCGCACTATGGGATATTTGGCAGTGAAAGATCTGATTTTCAGGTCGAAAAGGGTGTTCTGGTTCCCCAGTAAACATCAAGGGCTTTAACTCTCCATTGATCGAAACTCATTAAAAAAATTATTTACAAGAAATCTTTTAAAGTAAAGTCTCTACAAACTTCCAATAGAAAGCCTTGGAGTGTACTTTCTTCGAATTCATATATAATCCCGGACGCTCCTCATCGTGCTGCAGTTGCGAGTTTTAGACTTATAACTGCGCACGTTTGTGCTTCGTGTCATCTCCGTCTTTTTAGTTTGGCTGATTCTCCTACTCGTATTTTGTGCTCTCCTGTACATCCTATGATGGCTGCTCTCTTAGACGTGTCTTTTGCATTAGTTGTGTTTACTTGCACATTTCAAATGAGCCCGTGGTCTGATGACCTAGAGGCCGTTAGAATGGCATTTTCAAAATAAAAAACATTGTTTGGATTTCAGCGAATAAGTGCCTGTTGTTGTTGTTGTTTGTTGCTTATGCCCCCTGGCTGGAAAGGCATTCCAGACCAGGTCCATATAGGCTTGAAGGCTGAGGCTGTGCGGCTCCGGTTTATAATGGCACCCACCAGAAGGGTCGGAGTCCGACTTATCGAGGTGCCACCTCAATTTTGACCGAGCACTCCCTGGAGAGATCGTATCTTCCCCACCCACTGACCTCAAGCAAGGACTCTCCGGTCTACGGATTTAACTTGATCATATCTGGCCTAGGCACGAAGGTATTTAACGGCTCTTGTCGGGATTCGATCCGAGCATCCTCAGTACCGAAATGAGTGTAGAGCAGAAGTTCAACGTTCGAGTTCTAAGACTTGACCAGAGGTGACTGCGGAATGATTTTCTAGTGCATGAGAAGATATGAATTCGGCGGGTCAAATAATAAAGTACAGACAGCGAATACTGATGTCGTAATGGGTCAGCGTGTCTGGCCGGTCAACATACGTCTTCCCGGAATTAAACTCAACCCATTGCAGGGTTGTAAACGTTGTGGCAATTCTACGGTCCGATCCAGGGTTGTAAATGAGGCAGCACAGTCTACACTAAATTACATTTATTTTTCAATACTACGGACATCGCAAAAACGGACATTAGATTTTATAATCTTATATTCTGGGATTCGAAAAGTGGAACTCCATAGCTCCTCCCAATCTCGCTTATCGCTTACTCCGTTCTACCAAAACAAAAGTACTTACATAGGGAGAGGGAGCGTTGCAGCTCCATCTGGAGAACATAAATTTGAAGTTGCAACAGACGTCATTAGCAATGATATATTAAATGTACCGCGACCAATGACGTCTCTGTGGGGTTCATTTAATTGCAACACTTAAAAGAATGTTACTGGCTCTGAAAACAGAAACAGATCTTTGGATGTAGCTGCTTAGCGGTAAATAGAAGTCCTCTGGGGCCTGGGATTTATAAAACCAAGTGACGTTCACAAGGTCTCTCCTGTCAACACGTAGTGCTAGTTTCAAATTCTGGAAAGGAAAAAGATTTTTAAAAGAGTAGTTAAAAATGGAATGGTAAGTCTTCTGATATTTTATTACAGTTTCTGAGCAATAAAAACGGTTTCGCTAAAGACTCACCATTCTCTATCATGTGGAGATCAATGTTTAATTCAGGAAGGGAGATGTGGTTGTATATATTAGCGAGCCTGTCCGGCCAACAATATACCCTGGTTTCTGGTCCTAGGTTACGAGAACAAACCGTCCATATGTATAAATCAATTAGGTGGTAGTTGACTAATACTTAACAACATATTTGTAATGTTACTACATAGAACCAATTTTCCTTCCACTAAAAGTGCCATAATTTTGTAAAAGATGTCTTCTACCGAAAATTTGTAGAAGGTCCCTTAATTTTCAAGAATTTCAGACTGTACTTATCAAAAGAAAAAGCACTGATATAATGATAGAGACACGTTAGTCCAATTAACACAAAAATAAGCTATTTATAAGAAAATTCTACGCACAGGACTGTAGATTTATAAGGCATTTTTCCCATCGCCAGAAAATTACAAATATATATGATCGTCAATAAACTGCAAATCAGTTTGAAGATTTTCATTATGTTAGGGCTGAAATTGCAGCCTCTTCTCAAATAACGAGATTTTCGCCATGGAAATTCTTTATTTATGAGAGAAAAATAATTTCATCATTACCTTGTCTACAAAATATCTTAATACTTATATCATTTCGAATTTCGTTATGAAAGTATGTCATTTTCAATGTCTATTTTTTTAATTTTCCTAAAAAGAAACCAAGAAATTAATGCAGGCGTTTAAATTTTTATTTGCTTATGTCATGTCTTTATAAAATATAGATGTTGAGACAACTATTAAATAATTTCCAATATTCTCTTCCGAAGTAGCCAGCTTCCTTACATCGATAGGAAAATTTATTGTAAAGTAAATAAGTTTAAAATGAAAATTCATTGTCATAATATACTGCTAGTGAGACCATCTCCGCTTTGTTAATCTTTTATATCTGAAAACGAATTCAGATTCGAATCAATTCAGAAATTAGGACTTAATAACCCTATTTTTGTAAGAAACTGGATGACTTATATCTACATGGTTATTTTTTTACTGTTAACTAGATAAGTAAATAAGTTTAAAATGAAAATTCATTGTCATAATATACTGCTAGTGAGACCATCTCCGCTTTGTTAATTTTTTATATCTGAAAACGCATTCAGATTCGAATCAATTCAGAAATTAGGACTTAATAACCCTATTTTTGTAAGAAACTGGATGACTTATATCTACATGGTTATTTTTTTACTGTTAACTAGATAAGTAAATAAGTTTAAAATGAAAATTCATTGTCATAATGTACTGCTAGTGAGACCATCTCCGCTTTGTTAATCTTTTATATCTGAAAACGAATTCAGATTCGAATCAATTCAGACATTAGGACTTAATAACCCTATTTTTGTAAGAAACTGGATGACTTATATCTACATGGTTATTTTTATTTTACTGTTAACTAGATAAGTAAAAATCAAAAATGAAATAGTACGGACTAGTTAAGAACAGTCTTTATACCTCTAAAAACTTGTAAACAGTGATAAAATTTATCGAAAATGCTCTTCAGTAACTTCGCGGAGAATCTCGCGTAAGTTGAAAAACAAAAAACTCAGTAGCCGAAATTAGCTAATCGCGAAATCGCATTTAAAAAAAGAAAAACTTTTCTCAACTGGACAATGAAAATTTCATTTAATTCAAGAAAAAAAAACTTTGCATTACTGAAGCATTAACTTTTAACATACAATAGATGCATTGAAAAACTGGGAAGTAATTTAAAAAAAAAAAAATCTCACTACGCCTATTGGAGGAAGGAAATTTTCGCACAAGGTCAGAAACCTAGAAGGAGGATCGTAGAGAATCAAGTGAATAATGATACTTCTCTTTTAGTTTAAAACTTGGTTATTCTTCACAGTTAACGAAGTTTTACATTTCCTTATAACATCGCTTAATATTACAATAGTCTTGACAATTCGATTACACTTAAAACTGTTATAACAAAATTTTTTAAAAAATTATGTGTTTCAGTCCCCAGCTCATTTAGGACTCTTAGATGTCTCATATACACTAGCTATCAAAAATTAAGGAAAAATCACAAAAAGAGGGATAACACGTTCAAAACGAGGCCAATCTGTTTAAAATTTGAATATGTTGTTAAGTAAAAGGTGCTGAACAATACTACATTATGCAAAATAGTGGCGCTGCAGTCGGAATACGTCATTTGCGAGGAGCATAAAAGGGCATGTTTCAGAGCAAGGCGGCAATTGTCGCTCCGAGGCTGAGATTAGACATCTGGCATACCCAAATTGTAACAATGACCTCCAGGCATCATTTAACCGAAGAACTGGACGCGGGATCAATGGAGAGCTGTTCTCTTTACGGATGAGTCCAGGTTTAGCCTCCAAAGCGATAGTAGGCGTATTTTAATTTGGAGAGAACCTGGAACTCGTTTTCATCCATCACACATCCGTGAAAGAGATGCATACGGATCAGACAGTGTCTGTGTTTGGGGTGGTATCTCTTTGGGTGGACGCACAGACCTTCATGTCTTTCCCCGTGGAAATGTGAATGCTCACACTTATAGAGATGACATCCTTGATGCTTATGTGCGCCCTTATGCCGGGGCAATAGGTGATGCTTTCGTGCTACAGGACAATAACGCGAGACCACATAGGTCTCGCATCGTAGAAGCTTATCTTGACCAGGAAACAATTCAGCGCATGTAGTGGCCAGCTCGATCACCGGACCTGAATCCTATCGAGCATGTTTGGGACGCTTTAGGACGACGTATAGCTGCTCTCAATCCTCCTCCTAGGACCCTAGCCACGCTTTCAACTGCTTTGCAAGAGCAATGGCTCTCACTTCCTACCGAACTCATAGACCGCATAATTGACAGCATCACACATAGCTGTATGTGCTGTATTGCTTCTCGGGAGGATCATACGCCATATTAAAGGTACTTTTCTATACCAAACTGACACATCCGATTTGTTTATTGTATACATATGCTCGTTTCTATAGCACCATAATTGTCTGGCGATTTTTTATGCTATTTTATACCTACCAATGTGTTGTATAACGTGTATAAGTTTCACTAAACTCTATGCGTAACTTTTTGAGTAATCGCTATTTTTGTGACTTCTGTGTATATATATATATATATATATATATATATATATATATATATATATATATATATATACAAGGTGCGGCCATTAATTTCTCGGACTGATCTAATAACTCCGGAAAATATTACATGAAATACATACCCATTTAATATGTTTAGAAGTAACTCCCACCTGCCAAAATTCACTTCTGTGCTCGGCTGTATAAGTTTCGGAAACAACTTTTCCTTTTAAAGTCCTCTTTCGAAATACTCTTTAATGTGGACGTCACTTGATGGCTTCGAAATCCTGAAATCTTGATCCCTTCAGCAAATTGGCCCAGCATGAGGTCGTGGAGATGCAGCATCCTCCATATTCTCCGAACTTAGCATCGGCAGATTTTTCTTGTTTCCAAAACTGAAAGATTTGCTGGAAAGATTTGCTGGAAGGAAACAAGATTTGAGATTGTCGAAGCTATCTAGAAAACGGTGACGTCCGAGAGCATTCCGAAAGAGGACTTTAAAAGTTGTTTCCGAAACTTATACAGCCGAGCACAGAGGTGCATTACGGCAGGTGGGAGTTACTTCGAAACATATTAAATGGGTATGCATTTCATGTAATATTTTCTGGAGTTATTAGATCAGTCCTGGAAATTAATGGCCGAACCATGTGTGTGTGTGTATATACACACATGGACAAAAAAATTAGCGCACCAAGAAGGAGTCGTCAAAATGAAACGAAATTTTACATACGTAATGACTACTTTGATATAAGTAAATGATAAGAAAATCAAATAAAAAGGATAATTTATTTCAGAGAAAAAGGCAAAAGAACGGAGGAGTTAATACTCCGTTGGACCCCCTCTAGCGCTAATGCACGATGCGATACGATCGGGCATTGAGTCATACAAGTTCTGTATGATGTCTTGAGACATTTCGTTCCATATTTGCTGTAACCTTGCCTCTAGTTCGTTCAAACTCGTGAGATGCCCAACTCGTCGTCCCAAATGATCCCAGATATGCTCGATTGGAGATAAATCTGGGGATCGGGCAGGCCAAGGAAGGGTAGTAACAGTGCGGAGACAGTTTTGTGACACCCTTGCCGTATGAGGCCGAGCATTGTCTTGTTGAAAAATGGCTCCTGGGAGCCGTTGCATGAGTGGCAACACATGTGGTTAAAGGATTTCATGAACATACCGCTGGGCTGTCATGGTGCCACGGAACAATACTAGGGGTGACCGTGTATTGTAGGCAATGGCACCCCATACCATCACACCAGCTGTGGGAGCGATGTGTCGCTGTACAGCAAAGGCAGGATTGAAGCGTTCACCACGGGCTCTCCACACACGAATACGATTGTCATCACTGCCGAGATTGAATCTGGATTCGTCGCTAAAGACGACCTGGTTCCATTCCGCTGCAGTCCAGTTTCCTCGTGCGTGGCAAAACTCCAAACGAAGGCGTCGATGGGTGGGTGTCAAGGGCAGCACACGTAATGAGCGCCGCGAAACCAACTGTCCTTCAGCCAGGTGCCTTCGTATGGTTCGAGAAGACACAGAGGCCCCTAGTGAAAGTGCTACCTGTGCCTGGATGGCGGCCGATGAAGCAGTTGGCTGTACGCGTGCATTTCTTACGATGTGGCGGTCTTCTCGACGACTGGTCTGTCGAAGGCGTCCTGAGCCTGGTCTTCGTGTACATGACATCTCTCGGGTCCACTGGTCCCAACACCTCCTCACAACACAATCAGAGCGGCCTAATTGACGAGCTACTTGCCTAGCTGACCACCCAGCTTCCATCATCCCGAGGATTCTCCCCCTCTCAAACTGCGACAACTGCTTATATTGTCTTCGAAGACGGCGTAATGGCATGTCTATCTCAGCTCTTCCTTTGTAAATGATTCAACACACTCAAACAAGCTTTGGTTACCTGTTTTATACTCCACAGAGTACGATGTTCAACGCCCTCTACCGGCTATACGTAATGCGCAATCACGCTGCATTTCTAATCATTTGCATATCTCCCCGACATGTACTTTCATTGCAAGTTTCATTACGATCCCGCAATCATTTCTTGGTGCGCTAATTTTTTTGTCCATGAGTGTATATATACATGCATACATATATACAGGGTGTCCCAGTTAAACGTTTCAGAACTTCTAAGAGGGGTAGCGTGCATCCTGACAGCTCGAAATCATATAGCAATATGGGGTCGGAAATGCTTTCCTGAAGCGGTAGACGGCGTTGCGGGAAAGTTCCGAGCGTTCGTGCAGGGAATCATCATTTCACACAAGGACTCAGATTTAGTAGGATAGCTAATTATACGAACGCAGAGTTAGCCGACAGGCATTTGGTGCACGGGGCTGCAGATTATAGTGGGACAGCCGCCGTAACTACCTAGACGTCATATTTGGCCAACAGTGGATCGGACGTGGTAGTTTTGTGCGTTTGCCTGCTCGATCACCAGACCTATCATGTCTTGATTTTTATTTATGGGGACATATGAAAACACGGGTTTATGACACCCCCGTTGACAATGCTGAGAAGCTGGTTGCAAGAATCGCAGTAGCGGCCGGAGAAATTCGAGATGAGCCTGGATTATTCCATAATGTTCGGAATTCCATGCGCTGGAGATGCCTTGCAGTCTGCCTTGCGGTCTGCCTTGCAGTCGGTGGAAAAAACTTCGAACACTTGCTTTGACCCCTGAACCTTTCATTTTTGTACATTTATTATTAAGACTATTATCCACTTACGGTCTCTTTCTTTATGGTTTTCTGTGTACATCACCGCTTCAGGAAAGCATTTCCGACCCCACATTGCTATATGATTTCGAGTCGTCAGGATGCACCCTACACCTCGCAAAAGTTCTGAAACGTTTAACTCGGACACCCTGTATATATATATATATATATATATATATATATATATATATATATATATATATATATATATATATATATATATATATATATATATATATATATATATATATATATATACATAAACAGGGTGTTATAGTCTGGTATGCCACTTCCTTTGATAGCCAGACCCCTTTGGTAGTCATTAGTGACACACAGCACAGCGGTACGTAGACGACATTCTGCGACCCGCTTTTTGCCATTCCTCTTGCTCAACCCCAGACTTGCTTTTCAACAAGATAATGCACGTGTTGCTGGGAATTGTCTTCAAGCTTCCCTAACACTTCTTTGGCCACCTAGGTCAGTTAATCGCATTTGGGACGTGATGGGAAGGCGATTGCAACTACCCCGTAACGTTGCCTATATTTAACCAGACAGTTGGAGACAATTTGGCAAGCAATCCCGCAGGACATCATCCAGGAACTTTATCGGTCTATGCCACACCGGGTGATAGCTTTCGTCCAGGCCAGAGGTGGACCAACGCCGTACTGACTTCCTCACTTCGTAACGATTAAACTCTGGAATAGATCATTCAATTCTTCTGCAGTTTTAATACTTTTTGTCATATTCGGAGAAACAAACACACAAGCTATAACAGTATTACTTTAAATCCTTTAATAAAATGTTAAGTGACATTACAATGGCTAATTAAAACAGATTTGCTAACAAAAAAAGATTTGCCACCATGGCGAGAAGGTAGAATGGGACGCAAATTTCGCATGTTATCACTAAAGTTCATATAAAAATGCGAGGCCCCCTATTGTAAGTGTAAACCCCTATTGTTCATATAAAAATGCGAAGGCAAGAACGTGAAAATGTTGCAAGGAGTCTCGTAGAAATTCACCGGGTTGGCGTAAAGGTAAACTGTAGACCAACTCCGCTGATGATGCATGGGGTTCATCCTTGACATTACAACGGATTCCAAGAAAAATCGATGGAGGATTCTGAAACCAGACGTTACAGTGGCTAATCACAAATCCTACCAGACGATCTGCTAATAATCTCTGCTCTGGCAAGTTTGAAAGTGCATCGTCAGCTGGTCTTGTGACTTCTGTCGGCAGTGTTGAAGGCGAAGACAGAGGGCAAGCACGGGGCAGATGACGATGGAAGATTGGGATGATCTGCATCGAAGAATGCAGGCTTTAACCTATCCACTGAAACTGTTTCTTTTCGTCCCTTGATCAACAGGGCACGAAACATTTGTTACCTCTTGATACGACAGGAAACAGTCCATCGTACTGCTGCTGTAAATTGCATCTTGCCGAATAAACACGTGTGTAGATGTGAAGATCTTTGTGCACAAAAACAGATTCGCAACAATGGCGAGAAGCTGGAAAGGGGCGCAAATTTCGAATAAGACCCCTTAGTTCAAGTAAAAATGTGAAGGCAGGAACGTGAAAATGTTGCGAGGAGTCTCGTAGAAATTCACTGGGTAGGCGTAAAGACAAACCGTAGACCAACTCCGCTGATGATGCATGGAGTTCATTCTTGACACTACAACAGATTCCAAGTGAAATCGATGGAAGAGCCTGAACCCAGATGTTACAATGGCTAATCACAAATCCTACCAGACGATCTGCAAATGATCTCTGCTCTGGCGAGTTTGAAAACGCAGTTTTTATACTCGCTTGCGTTCTTCCGCACATGTCGCAGGCGTGGTTTCTTGGTGCCATTTGCATAGCGCTGTTGCCACACATAATACCTATATTCATACATAGCCTATTTTTATTAACTTGTTTACACTTTATTTTGCATCTTAGTTATCCTTTGTAATAATAACACAGTACAATTATGCTTTAAGTTAAATCGTGTAATTCAGTTTTGTAACATTAAAGCTTCAAAATTAGCGATGGTCGCATTCTAACGGATACGTCGTTTTCCCTGAAACAAATTTCAAATTATAAATTTTTTTCCAACGCATAAGAAACTCGTCATGATGACATAAGCCAATCCACCGCGAAATTTTGTTGGCTACATTAATATGGGAGCACCCTGTACATGAACCCACCCTGTGAAAGAACAGCATGAGAAAAGTCCAAGCCTAGCGGCCTTTTCACACTGAATCCGGAGCTTTGCGTAGCATCAGCATTAAAAGTGTTAACCTATCAATATTTTGACCCCGTGATACGTTAAACCAATCACAGATAGTGTCAACAACCTCGCAGCCAACGTAGTAACGTAACGCAACGCTCCGGATTTAATGTGAACAATCCTTTAGTCAGGATTTTCACCCAAGCCCACACCGTGAAAGCTCATGACAACCACTGTATGATGTGGGCGCCAAATTATAAAATATGAATGCAACTGTTTCACGCATTAAAACAGAGATGTTTTCAGAAAAGGAATTTATAGAACGAGATTATCTCGAGAGGGTATATTTCTTAAAAAGGACTTTAAAATTCGAAGTTGCATGTTCTATGTGCACTCATACGGTCATGACAAAGTTACTGGTACATAGTACCTTTTGTTGAATTATTCTCTTTTTTAAATTATCTTTAAAAAAACAGGAATTATATTCAAGGAATGAAGAGATTAAGGGCCTGTTCACATACAATCCTTCAGAGTTAGCGCTACTCGTAATCTATATATATAAAACAGCTCCGTAGCTGACTGACTGACAGATAACGCACTGACCAAACAGCTGGACCTAAAGGGCTGAAATTGTGTATGGCGATTCTTCTTATAGTGTAGGGGTGCACTAAGAAAGATTTTTGAAAAATTCTTCTTAGAGTTTTTAAATTAAATTTTTAAGCTGTTTTTGTAACTTTTTTTAAGATTACATTTAAAATAATAATCTGAGGGTTATAAAATTTATATCACGAGAAAGATCATAAAAAATCCATCAAAATGAAATCTTTTCCGAATCTTAACCTTCATTTTCTGATTTTTGGTGATTTTTTAAATATTAATTTTTAGAATTTAATTTATTAAATGCTGATCACGTGGTTTCTTTTCTTTTTGTGATACTTTAAATTAATTTTGCGTCACGTGCATAACAACGAAATACACACAATTTTTTTTTCTAATGCTGCAGACGATGGGACATTATCCAAAAAAACATTAAAATACAGTAAAAGAAATGTTCCTCAAACTGTACTATATGAACTGTACTATATTCTTTTGTATGTTCTATTAGATTTAATTTGAATATTTCCTCTACATTATTTTGTCTATAAAAATATCCGTTACGATTTTTTTACAAATATATTTTTTTTGTTTTTTTACACCAATTGCATACATTGATCGTTGAATTTATTATATATATAAATATATATATATATATATATACTATATATAGGCATTAATTTCATACATTGACCGTTGTATTTAATTTGAATGTATTCCGTAGCGAAGTAGGAGTATTCAGCTAGTGACTTATATTTAACTAGTTACAAACCTCCAAACGACTAGCAACGAAATTGTAACGGTCTGTGATTGGTCTAAAATATGCCAATACGAGTAACGCTGACGCTGGCGGATTCTATGTGAACAGGCCCTTAGAATAATGAACACCCGAAAAATGCATAAATTATGAAGTGAAACAATTTTACAATCTCAAAGCATCGTGGTTGAAAATCCTGATTGAAAGATGAAGTAGACCATTACTATCAACTCCTTCTAAAAATAAAATAATCCCTAAAACTTTATTTCGAGAAGACGAAAAAAAATGGCAAATCATTTTTTAAAGACCTTGCTCGAAGAGCAGACGCCTCATTTTTTCGTCTGAACTTCCCCTACTGTCAGCGAAAGTAAATTGAAAGAGAAAAGGGGAAAAAAACGTTGCCACTCGACTGCGATAGAAAAAGAAAAACTTTGAAAAAGTTTTCCGATATTTTTCCAGCAGTTTTCCTTTTCTGTCTTATGTGACAGAAAGCAATGCTACATCCATCTTCCTAAATCTTATTTATTTTTAATAATAAGATTATTATGAATAAATAAGATTTCGGTGAAAAAAATTTTTGAACTGATGAATATACATATCGCATATTCTGATACATAGCATTATTTTTTTGTTCGTGTTTTGTTTCAGAAATACGCACTCGTTAACAGATTAGAAAATGCTTATTCTTTTTCATTTTGTTTTTTGCTTATCGATGGCTTAGTTGCAACAGGTCGTAACCCACAATTTTTTTTCTTAATTGAGATTTTGGCACCTCTATTACGAATTAGCATTCTCCACTTGCTCGCGATACCGCGTAAGCCTGCACCTAGTAGGAAGCGAGTACAGTGAAACCTCTCTAACCGACTACCCTTATTCGACGGTCACCCCTCTAAACGGCCATATTTTGTTCAGAACTGATAAAAGATTCCATAGACCCAATGTTATGTAAGAAATCCATTTCATCCCTTGAGTGGGTCGATAAAAGGAGGACCAAACATGCTTGGGAACTAAACTCTGGGGGTCCCACGTCAGGTTGACCACCTGACTCAGACAAATGCTGTATGGCACCCCAAGCCCACGGTCAAGAAAGCGGAGATGGGCACCGCCGGCTTTGGTCCACAGCGGACTGTTGAGCCATGAGTTTATTCTGCTATGATGAGCGAAATGGCACGGGATTTGCGTAAGTCAGGAGATTTGGTCTTGTCTTAGGATTCTGACCTATCGACTGCAGCCTTGCTAGGTTAGCTGGGCCTTCCTTGAGATGGTTCAACCCTAGAGGTCACGGTCCTCGTCATTGGGGTGGTGCCCTTTGGCGAATACAGGACTTGCCGGCTCACGAAGGTTCCGCAGGGTGGGTGCACAGCAACGATGAGGTTTTTACCAAGTTGCTGGTTCTGCGCCCAGGGTTGCGACTGTTCCCTCTCAAAATCGACCACTCCCAATTTAGGCCAGGTCGTCTCCTATCTGGGATTTGTATCGATGCCGTCGTCTTTTAATTATTTTACTTAGTCAGTGCCAGTAATTGCTAATAATTAATTCAGGTAACTTGTCTTTGCGTAATCGCTCACAGCCACTAACTTTGTGCTGTCGTTTCGTTTGGGCCCTTTCTTCTTTCGACACCTTCTTCATCTACTACTGTCCCGATGGTAGGTGGGTTCGAGTGTCCTCCGGCAGAGCTTTTTGTCTTGCAAATTAAAAGTTATTTTTCTTCTGGCACATCCGTCTGTTCTGCTTGGAGCCCGACTGTGTGGCTTGTCTTGTGGTGTGTGTCTTGTGGGCTGTGTGTGTGGGACCTTGTCTGGGTCGTGCGTGGAGTGGTTGCCTGCTGCGGGTCTATCCGCACCATCAGGATTTACCCAGTGGGGCTTCGGCCAGGTCGGGCCTGATGTGTGCTTTTTGGGAGCCATGAGTTTAGTTTTTTAGTTTATATATATATGTGTGTGTATGTGTGTGTGTGTGTGTGTGTGTGTGTGTGTGTGTGTTAGTTAGTTAAGAATTAATTAGGAAAACAATAATAATTTAACAATTTACAGGGGAGATTCAGAATAATCAAATTTCTAGAATTAAATCTCATTAATTATCGTATTTCGAAACGAGCCAATTCTCAATCCTAACGAGGTAAATTCCCTTTTTGAGAATCTAAAAATAGTATCAAACGTAGCCGCGCTCATTCCCCATCGCCGGCGCAGACGTCACGAGCATGCGCAGTAGTTTTAGAAGTTTTTGAGACAATGGGTAAGTTAAGCAGACCGAGACTATTTTTCAATGACAGCAGTCACACGTTAGGACTGCTCCGCGTTTGAGTAGGGCGGCTGCTACGATGTGCGCCATCTTGGAGAGGTGGTTTACGTGAAGTTGGAAGAAATAATAAATATATCGAAAAGGATTATTGTGCGTGTTTGATTCTTGAACTGCCTTCCACTACGCTGCAATTCAACTAAATGATTGTATGACTGCAACATCTTCCATCAGATCGGGTGTAATACCACGCCCGTCATATATATATATATATATATATATATATATATATATATATATATATATATATATATATATATGTGTGTGTGTGTGTGTGTGTGTGTGTGTGATAGTAATCACAAATCACAATGGGAATGAATTTAAGGCGACAATGGACCTTCAGATTGACAAAAATATGTCCCCAAAACGATTTTTTTTTTCTTTCAGAAAATGATTCTGCAATTCATCAGCTTGAAATTTAAAAAAAAAAGTATGTTGATCCGATCATTATTAACCGAGTTATAAGTATCTTTTGAAACGTAAACAATGGAAATGTTACGTTAAATTAAAAGTTTAACTGCTATTTTCTCAATACAAGTTTTTATGTCGTTTCGGTAAGTTCAAAATGTTCCATGCATGATAATTTTTCTTGAATTTTCATAAAATTTCATAAAATGATTATTTATATATGTTAGAATAAAACTTACTAATAAATTCATTATACTATTTTAAAACAACTTAAAATTTTCACAATCAAAAAAAAATTTTATAAAATTTTGCATAAAATGACTTTTTTTTATCGATTTCTTTTCTAGTTTTTATAAATATGACTGTAAATCAAATATTGCCGGTAACCGTCATTATAATTATATAAACCTAGCTTAAGAAAGAAAATTAGATATGAGACAAAAATTGATGCGCATGGAGCATTTGTTAATAGAGTAATTAACAAACTGATTTTAATGAATATCTTAATTAATTACATTCTGATTTTTTTAATTTAGAATTCTCATCTCTAAACAACACTGTATAAGTATACAAAATTTCATAGCAATTGGTTGATAAATAAATAAAAAGTTTTTCGTGATCCATTGTCACCTTAACACACGGGAATTGATGCGAATAAACTTATTGGAGATATGCAGTCGGCACGAGGGTGTTGATCATACAGATGCAGTCGACCGAGGTGTTGATCCAGGAAAGCACTGAAGAAATTTAGGAGAGAAACAAACATTGATCCATAGAAGAGAAACACAAATCCAAGAAATTACCTTTATTCAATCAGTAAGCATTACGAAGGCATTAGCTGCAGTGGCCACATGACTTGTCCGGCCAGCACGGGACGTGTTAACAGCAGTGTTTACATGGCAGAGTTAAGTGAAAAAAGCCGTCGTGGCCACCGGACTTCTGGCGTCCGTGGACAGCAGATCTGACAGCAATGAGAGTTAGGCGTGAAGAGAGAGAAGTCTTCTGTTCAGGCAAATATTAAATCAGTGTTTGCTGATATTGACACCAGACGGCCTAAATTACTTATTTTTTTTAATTGGACAAATTTAGTCTCGTGGTGTCCACGTGTCCACGTCGTGTTTCTCCCGAGGATTAACTATTTGTTAGATCACGCGCTTGCTCTGCGCTTTACCAAAAGGAAGAATTTGAAAACAGAACTTATTTATTATCAACAAATTTAATGAGGCGTTCGGTTCGGGCTAGATATGGTGATGTTATGGAATTCAGATATTTCAAATGCCTGCTTAATGATCTGCAGGGCTAATATATATTTTAATTTGCATTATTTTTAGGTTGAAATTTGGAAGAGGGGTCGTGCTTTATTAAAAAGAGAATATGCTTTAAAAGTAATTTAGGAAGACGCGTTTTCTTGTTACACACACACACACACACACACACACACACACACATATATATATATATATATATATATGTGTGTGTGTGTGTGTGTGTGTATGTGATAATAACGGCCCACCATTATATAAAGCGTATTTAAAATTACCCTGTTAATAAAGCACGACCCCTTTTTCCAAAATTGGAACCTAAAAGTAAAATAAGATAAATTATATTATCCCTGCAGATCATTATACAGGCATGTGAAGTAGCTGAACTCAATAACATCCCCAGAGATGAGTGTTAGAAGTTTATGAGATTCCGAATGTCAGTATAGTGTCAAAAATCTTGAAGAGCCCTCGAATCACTCTGAAATTATAGGTTCTGTAACGTCAAAAACCACACTTTGCAAGAATTTTATGGCCACTTATCCTACACTCAGGTCAAGAGGTCGCGGTTCTAGCAAGCGCGAGATCTAGCAGTAAAGTCCCCGATAAACTTAAGTGGACACGTGAACTCCACGAATCTAAAGTCGCCCAATTAAAATATTAAGAAGTTTAGGCCCTCTGGCGTCAATATCGCAAAGCACTTATTTACGATGTGCGTGAAAAGAAGATTTCTTCTCTTGGTGTCTAACTCTCGTTGATGTCGGACCTGCGGTCCGCTTCTGCCTTGTAATGTAAGACGCGCCCTGTAAGGCCAAGTCATGTGGCCGCTGCAGCTAATGCCTTCAAATAAATAAAGCAAGTCTTCGAAGTTGTATCTTTCATCAATGGCTCCATGTATGCGTTTCTCGCTTAAGTTCGTAAGTGATTCCCTGAATCTACAATTCGACCAACTGCATCACTCCCTCGTGCCGGCTACGCCTCCGATAAGTGCTATGCCTCTCCTCCGCGGCGTGAGGTACGGGGCATGACATATATATATATATATATATATATATATATATATATATATATATATATATATATATATATACAGGGAAACTTCTCTAGCCGGCCACCCCTAAAAACGGCCCCTTTTTTGCGGAACCATGACTGGCCGCCATAGAGAAGTTCAATGTGTTCGCTTAGTTGGTGATAGGCCGTGAAACAGCTGATACTAGAGTTAATTCTGATAAGACGTACTGTGGTGTTATGTAATTATTAATTCATAAAAAAATTTATGAGTAAATAATTTAACACCATGCACAAAATGAAAAAAAAGTGGGGTTCGTTTATTAATTATATAGTAGTTAAAAAAAATTTTCTCTTTCCTGAACAATTAATCTTTTGGTATTACTTCCAACTGCAAATAAGCCATCGATATGAATGAAATCATTCCAATAAAGAGCTTGCCATTTTTATTAAATTTTAAATTTCTCTTTAATAAGCTTTTTACAGCTCATTGAATTACTGATGTCTATCACGACAAAATTTTAAAAAATAATTTTTAAATAATTAAATTTAAATTTTTTTAAAAATTTTGTAAAGTCCTTAAAAGTTACATTTTCAAAGTTAGGAAACAGAATTCAAAACCACGAATTTGTCATCATTTATAAGAAAACTACTGAGAGGAAAATTTACCGTCTTAAATAACCTACATTTTGAAAAATTATAATTATGCTGTAGCTTTCGTAAAAGAATTAAGGGCATGATACACCATTTAAGTGACATTGCGTACCCTCAGGTTGATAAATTTTATACTTATATCGTTTTTTCTAAACGACTGCTTAATGTACGGAATGATTAGAAAAAACCATCGAAAAATAATGTTATCTAATCAGACAAGAAAATTTTCTGACTGAATCAGTGGAGCAAATAGAATCCAATTCTTGGGCAGGGATTTTAGTTTCGGAACGATCGAGAGGTTTAAGTAAGAAAATCTCAGGAATTGCCTTCTCTATAAGATGTCATTTTTCAGCTCCAAAGAAGTGAAACTAAACCTTCTCTCCAAGTCTGCGCCCCTGGACTGTTCAGAGTAACGAATGTATTGCTTGACCAGGGGCGGCGCCGGAATTTTTTACAATAGTGGGCATTGCCAGGGCATATTCAAGTGGCGCATGGGAAAGATATATGAAGATTTTTATAATTTTCTATATTTTGCGTGTATCCTTGTTGTGTATGTAAGAATCATTGTAAGAATCATTAAAGATAAAAGATAAAATTTAAACACATAGAAGCTTAAAATCTAGCAAACGAGTGTTTTAAAGAGCAAATTCGGAGTTTCTCATAGTGAAGTAATCGTTTTGTCTTGTTGATTACAGGATGTACATAAAAAGACATTTATAGGTTAACTAGCTGAAAACCCGTACTTCGTTACGGAGTACATTCAAATTAAATGCAACGGTCAATGTATGAAATTAATGCCAAAAATATGTTTAAATATATTTATAATAAATACAACGATCAATATATGCAATTGATGTAAAAAAACAAAAAAATATATTTATAAAAACATCGTAACGGATATTTTTGTAGACAAAATAATGTAGAAGAAAATATTCAAATTAAATCTAATAGAACATACTAAAGAATATAGTACAGTTAATATAGTACAGTTTGAGGAACATATCTTTTACTGTATTTTAATATTTTTTTGAATAATTTCCAATCGTCTGCCGCATTAGCAAGAAAAAAAATATTTTTATGTCTATTTCGTTGCTATGAACGTGACGATAAATTAATTTAAAGTACAAAAAAATAAATCACGTGATCAGCATTTAATAAATTAAATTCTAAATATTAATCTTTAAAAATTCACCAAAAATCAGAAAATCGAGGTAAAGATTCGAAAAAGATTTCATTTTAAAGGAATTTTCATGATCTTTCTCGTGATATAAATTTTATAACCCTCAGATTATTATTTTAAATGCAAACTTAAAAGAAGTTACTAAAACAGCTTAAAAATTTTATTTTAAAAAATCTAAGAAGGATTTTTCAAAAATCTTTCTTAGTGCACCCCTACACTTTAAGATTAACATATTACATATCGACATGACGTTTATTACAGTTCTAACTCGGTTTCAGATCTTTCGATTCAGTCATGTGGGTAGTAAATAGTGTAAATTCAGTGTAGAAGGACATCATTATTGAATAATCTAATAATGCATCACTTCTAAAATTGCCGGGGGATTGCCGACTTGGATTGAAAGATTTTTCTTATAAATTGTACTCCGTAATAGAGAAAGAAATTTTACACCTTGGGGCATTTCTAGTTTAAAAAAAAAATGAAAATGGAACACACCTTATAATACTTTCAAGCCTAAAATGTAGATGTCGCCACCATACGGACAGACTTTGCATGCAACTTCCGTTGTGCTGTCTTTTTTTTAAGACAGAGAGAGCGTGGATCTCGTAGAATAAAGACCTGTCTGTCGATGCCCAATTTTGGACTATGTTAAATCAACTTACGGTTTTTTCTTTAAATGTTTTTCAATTGTTTTGTAATGTGTAATGTAAACCTCCCCTTGTAACTGTGATTTCTAGAGTAATTAAACATGTTCTAAACTTTACCCCGAGATTTTCTTGATAACTTTTGGTTTAACACCAGTAATTACAGTAATGACAGTTACACAAATAATATTTTTTAATTTAAGTTATTCGGGGGAAAAATCTGGTCTAGTGTGTTTCAAATGCTCCTAAATTCCTTTGGTGAACGAAATTTGTTTAACGAATCCTGTTGCAAGGTGCAGAAAAGTTCAGGCTATCTGAAACTACCATTTTTATTGGATTATCAAAATTTATGTAGCTGTCAACAGTAGACACATTTTGCCCATAGGTTAACATTGAGGGGAGTGAGTACAATAGGGATAGTCAGGGATACGTAAATTTCGCATAAGAAATATCGAAATTTCTCAAACAAAAAAATACAATACATGTAATTTCGTATTTAATCGCAAAAAAAGATTAAAAAATTTCGTGTTTTTTAAAAAAATTACAATCTTACTTGGATAGGTACGTATCAAAATTCTTAGTTGAAAGCTAACATTGTAGTAGTCTCCTTATTATGTACCTTAACCTTTTACAGAAGGAATTCAGATGCAGGTATATTTTAAATTTATTTTTTTGCTTATTTTGCCTTCTAATGCTTTAGTTAAGGAATATTAGTCATTAAAATGTAGGGGAAAAAGTTTTATATAAAATTTTCATGGTGTTCCCAATTGGGAACATTGGCCACTTCTGACTATACTTTTACACTGGATTCAAATATGGAATATAGTGATGAGTAGATTAAATAATAAGCAAAGTAGTAAGAATGAATGAAAGATTTATTTTTAAATTTAAGTGCAGATAAGAATTAAGTTGAAAATTTAAAAATGTAAATGAAAACAATTTCTTTTTCTTAAAAAAAATATTTAAAAAAATATGTTTATATCTTTATTCCATGGTACAGTGGAAAGCATGTTCGATGCAATTTTTTCGTACACTCATTGCAAGCTAATGTTGCATTTACTGCGCACTTTACACATGTGCCTGGTGTTGCTTGTACAAGGAAATGGCCATCACTCTTTCTCTGTGATATAGGGCGGTGAACTTTGGGTCCTCGTTGACGCCCATGCTTTCTTAGGGCAATTCTTAGAAGAGCGATTGTAATCTCTCGGTGAAACTCCAGATTAGTCAGCTTGGCATTTTTTTCATGAGTTGTTGAATGTAAAAGCCAACCAGCGACAACAGCCATATTTAATGCGTTAACAAATAAATTCCACCACCATTTCTTATTGCGAAACGTGGGACGGTAACTGCCTCACATTCTATCTCACAGATCCACTCCACTCATTCCAGTATTATATTTATGTATTAAATTTGTTTGTTGTATGTCCACTTGCTTCTGATCTTTACGTGAATATCTTTTTGTCGACTGCATTGGGAGATGGGTGCAATAATTTAAAGGAACTGTCACTACAGAACTGTCAGTCCAGTGGCATAAAAATACCTATCCATCAATTTGGTATTCAAATGAACCTCTTTCTAGTTGTTTCATCTCCTTTCAGAGCATCAATGTACATTTTTGAGTTCGATGTTCTCAGACAGTTCCAGTGACTTTTATATTTCTACTTGCAAGGTTCTTCGTCAAATCATTAGTATTAAAAAAGTTATCAAAAATATTTCTACTTGAAGAGGGTTTGCAACAACTGTCAGAAGATTATTTACAACCCTAGTACCAAGAGAGGTTATTTCCATTGACTTCTGCCCTGCATAAATTTTCATTTTATATGGATAACCATTATTTCAACTTTCAAACAAAAACTCTCAGTACAGGAAATGATGTCGTCGTAGTATAGTGGCGACAGGCCAGTGTTCCCGATTGGGAGCATAAAGATTTAACTAGTAATTGCATCAAGAGCATTTCTTTTTAATTTTAATTTATTTTATATTCTTTTAATAATGTGAACCCTTTTAAGTATGCCTACCAATTTTTAGAAGCATTCGATTGTTTTTCCCATTTATATGAATTTTAAGTTGTGTGTAATAAAGCGCTTTTAAATAAAAAGCTAGCTTTATTACATGTTGGTGATAAAAGGCCGGAATCAAACTTAACGCAGACAGTAATTAGGACGTAGCCCGTGCGAGACAGCTTTATGAGATTTGAAGATGGGAAGATCTGAGATTGGAGACATAGATTAGTTGACGGAGCCAAAAAGTGACATCATGTTACAAAGGTCTTTTATGTGGAATTTATGGTATACAGAGATCCCCATCGCCACGTGCAATTCTTGGGTGGTCTGATATGGGCAGGCAGTGAGGGCGTGAGGTTTAAATTCAGAAGTCAATGAGAAAGTGTGAAAGGAGTACAGCGAATGAAAAGTTTACGGTGTCCGGATTGGCTGATTGAAGTTTATGAGAAGGCGGAGTCATAAGTGTGAAAGGGGATTAAAATAAAATATATAGAAGGAGTTTGAAAAAAAGAGAGAGATATAGTCTGGATCGGGGAGGCTGTAGGTCCCCATCTCCAGCACGACTTAAAAAGTTATACTTTAAGTGGACTTGAGGGTTCCACATAAACCTGTTACGGCCACTGCGAGACTGCGTTGATTAAGTAAAATAGAGAGGTCCGCACTCAGATTGCAGCCAAGACCAAGAGACCCAGCTCCCGTGCCACAGCCGAGAAGCAATCCCCCATCGAGGACGAAATCGAGAAGTTACACGACGAGGAGAGCCCAGCGCCCCGTTTTTACGACTTGAAGAGATACCCATCGCCAGTGCAAAATTGTGAAGGTACGCGCCAAGGAAAGCCCGGCTACAAATTATCAACTGAGAGAAAGTGATCATTCATCGTGAAAGAAATAGAGTTAGCCCCCTGCCCGGTGTAGCAGCGTGACCCCTGACCCTAGACGAGGCGAGAAGGCCAAGATAGCAACGTGAGTTGATGAAAAGTAATTGGGGTGAGTGTTAAATCTCAAATTTGATTTGTTCAGTTCCAATTCAGGCTAGGTAATTTAGTTTTTTTTTCGTAAGGAAGGAGTTTTTTTAGTGAGAAGGTGTTTAGTGTTGAACTAATAGTAAAGATTATTTGTTGTTGCGCTCGGGACGCTCCCTAACCTTGGCAAAGTAATAATAAAATATAATTTGTGAAAAATAAGAATTTTGTGCATTTGTTTTCGGGAAATGAAATGATTCTTTTTGTTACTTGTAAATATTAAGTGTGTAAATAAACTAAGTTTTCTTATGTTAAACTCTTTAGTTTGTCTAAATTGAAGGTTGTTGATGTTAATTGACATAATCTAAAATTGAGAATTGTGTATTGGTTTTTGTTCGGTTGCTAAGTTCGACATCCAGAGCTTTGGGTTGTATTCAATAAAATAAATATTAAAACACAACGCACCCAAATAAATCCTAAGAAAAATAAATACTTTGTACTAACCAAAAATAAATTTACGATACGCGCCCAATTGACTTAAAACTGGATGTAGCAACACGACATTGTGCTCCGTGAAAAATGTGGAAAAATGCCATTTTTATGAATTTTTGTACATTTCCATTTTTAGGTTTGAAATGTGGTTTCCATTTCAAAAATTGAAGGCTATCTTTCGGTTCATCTGCTAATTTTTTCAAGTCAATATTGACGAAATTTAATTTTTAAATAAATTTTCAATTCTATGTTCCCAATTGGGAACATCTTAGGTTAAGTCTTTGCCTTCTGTCAATAATTATTATGTTGTACATCCTAAAATAACTCAGCATCTACTCTCTTAACGAGACTATAGAGGCTTCGTATAGCTGCCTTTGCAAAGTTAAGGTAGCAGCATTTCGTTGCAGTTAAAAGTTGTATAACATCAACAGGAATCTCATGGCTGATTACTGTAAGTAGCTGAAATACCCTTGACTTTGGCGGTCAAGAGACGTTCTAAAATCTACTAAATTGTTCCACAAAACTTGATGGTTGATTTTTAGATTTAGATTTTTTAGGTTCGACTCCGGTGCGGAAAACTGTCGGGTGAAATTCGGAGCAAATCCGAAGGAGAGTGAGATTTCTCAGTTAAAGACCGCGGATGGTTTTAGTTAAACAATTATATTAATAAATTATTACTAGTATTCTCCTAAATTATTACTAGTACCTATTTTCGCCAAAAAAGCCGTCTATCAGTGAGTTTTTGCCGATCAGAAGTAAAGAAAAATAGTTTTCGCATTTATTCGCTCATATCGACAAATTTCCCATTTATTCTCATCTATTTCGTAAATACGAAAATTACGTATACTTGGGATAGTACACAGCAGCCTTAAAATTATGTGGCTTATCGAGGCTCAAGATCAGTGGTACGACAGTTCTCTCACCCGCTCTCCAGTTCGTGTAACACGGTCTCTGTCAGGCCTTGTTCACTACTTCTGGAGCGTCGTGTCTCCATCAGCGCCGAAATTTGGTGACATTACCCGAGACTGGCATGACGTAACACGTCATTGCTATGAGATTTGTCATTGGTTAAAAAGTCTATCGCTGACGCTCCGCACCGCTCCGAAAGTAATGTGAACAATAAGGAGTGGATCAAGACAGCACGTTTGCTCTATATTTTTTGTAGCGCCATCTCTTGTTTAAATATGCAACTAGATTTCATTATAAATACATAATATAATATTAGCATTCGATCTTTATTTGAATATAGGTACTGTAAATATTCCAATAGTATACGTCTCTATTACATTTTTTCTGGGGGGGGGGGGGGTGAAATATTTTAATTTTTCCAAGGCGGGCCTCGATATCCATAAAGCACTGCCTTAGGATAATTCAACAAATGTTTTATTTGGAGTGATAATATGAGTTTATTATGAGTGATAATATGAGTTTATTATGAGTGATAATATGAGGGGCCACATTAAAATCTTAATTTGTGTTTTCTGGGAAACTGCATTTTTCATATTTTACGTTCACAAAAAATCTCATTTCTTAAAAGGTTTTTAAGATATTGAGATAAAATTATGTCACAAGGTTTTGCTTATTTATTGGTATGTTATTAAGCAAAATATAGGTTGTAATTATGTATTTATTAATTTAAGAGCTATTTTTATTGAAAAATTTATCAATTTTTTTAAAGAAAACCATGCTGTGTATACAAAATTTGGTATATTTTAGTATATTTAAGAGGTATTGGTAATCGTTTGCTTCATAACACAGATAAGTGATTTACTAATATATTGTTGAAAAAAAGTGAAATATATTGGTTAGATTTTGCTATAGATGGTTTGGCATAAGCTATAATGTTTACTAAAATTAGACTAAATATTGCCTAAATTTAAAAACTTAACCAAAATTCCGATAAGTTTTTTTATAATTCAGAGTTTTGTTCCCTGTTTTAACTAAAAACATGTGTTTAATAAAAATTTCACATTTTTCAAAAAAAGTGCCCAAAAGAAAGGCACATACCTTAAAATCTCTTTTATTACACACATGTTAGGATTTTCTTTCAAATGCCTTTTCAAGCTGAAATTTCGAGTGAAAACTTTGCCACAAAACTAAAGCTTAGAATTAAAATTACATCAAACTGTATTCATATTATCACTCCAAATAAAAAATTTGTTGAATTATCCTAAAGCAGTGCTTTACAAATTTATGGATATCAAGGCCTCTTTGGAAAAATTAAATATTTCGCCCTCCTCCCTCCCCCCCAGAAAAAATGTAATAGAGACATATACTATTGGAATATTTACAGTACTTATATTCAAATAAAGATCGAATGTTAATATTATATTATTTTTATAATGAAAACTAGTTGCATATTTGAACAAGAGATGGCGCCACGAAAAATCTAGAGCAAACGTGCTGTCTTGATCCACTCCAGAATAATACCACAGGCAGTTAAAGGGTATTTCAAAAATATATTTTGTTGTCGTTGTCGTTAAATAATTTTGGCTGATTTTATTTGGCTAGTAAACAAATTTTCTTCATAATCTTTAAATGGAGCATATTTACTGAGTAATTATTCGCATTATAAAATGTTTAACATATTTAGTTACATAATTTCTTTATCATTTATCTAATGGGTTCAGGCGACCGTCGAGGTATTTAACCTATTAAAACTACTCCTGCAATCTCAGGAAGTGTTCTTTCCCATGACTTTCCCTGGCTTGATCACGTTCATTTTGCTGAACAGGTACGTCATTATTTCTTATTTGTGCGTTAAGATTATTTATGGGGGCTTATTTTTACTTCATTACAAAAGCTACTATTTACGTCATGACGTCACAAATTTTTGTATTTTCGTCAGTTCTAAAAAGCTTCCTGATTTTTAAAATTTAACGATTTGCGAAAAAGTAATATGGCTATTTTATATATAAAACAGAATATAAGAATATTATCACGACTAATAAACAAATTGGATTTTTCAAACTATTAGGGGTTGTAATACCAAAGAATAAAATAGCTGTAATTGACGTATGAATGATATATAAGCAAGACGAACGAAAAATTGCATTAAAAACGATTTCTTTGCAAAAGCAACTAGAATAAAACAAATTTTGAAAAAAGTCTATCCACTGTCGAAGCGTATACAATTTTAAGTCCCTTATATTTTACATTTAGGCATCTTACATTTAGTCCCTTTTATTTTACATTTTACATTCAAGGTTTTTTTTTTCATGGCCCCAGCCATTGGAAATAAAAAAAATAAAAATATATTTTACATTTATGAATTAGTTATCTAGATTATAATTCACCAATTCATTTCAATTTAAACTACTGCAAACATTCAATGTTCATCTTGATCAAAATGCATCATTTTAATATCATGAGTAAAATATTCTTTTAAAAATAAAAATTTGCTCTTGGAAAATTTAATTGTTCATTGTTATTAGAACAAAGTATATGTTCCTTTTCAGCTTGTCATTAATTATTATGATGGCACAAAGTTTGAAGTGTAAGTAAATCTATCAAACTCTTCACTGTTGATGTGCTGTAATGCTTTTTCTAGTTCTTCTTTTTCACTAGGGCTCCCTGGTTATTTTTTTTTTTTCAGCACTCCTACTTACTGTTTCTTCTACAGCATGAAGCTAAAGTAGTTTCATGTTCTACAGTTACCAGTAATAATCCAGTTATCATAACAGTCCCCAGTAACGTTACAGTTACAGTTACCAGTAATAATATCTTGATCTATCAGCAATCCAAATGATTTTTTATACATATGCCGCCAGTATGAACTCTTTATCTCGCATATTGTAAGTCACACTTTGCCCTAAGAATAACGAATCACTCGGGGGGGGGGGGGGGGGGATTACCGTATTTTTCGAACCATAAGACCCACCGGACGATAAGAGGCGCGTCAAATTTATGGGAGGATTTTCAGAAAAGAATGTTTTGTATTTTGTTAGGTATATAAACATATTTTCAATTTCTTACTTAATAAAGATAAAAAATATATATAATTATTATAATAAATAATATATATAAAATATATATATAGTATATATAATAAATATTTATAGTAAAATATTCATTTTATTTTAATGTTACCTTCGGACCGTAAAACGCACCTCAAAAATACGGTAATTGTTTTCTTTTTTATATATGAGGCGGTGAAAGGCAAAGTGGTGTAAGTCACATTTTCAACTTTTTTTATTTGAGGGCAAAAATGCAATCTCCATGTTCAATTTATTGTGGAATTGCAAATAATTATTATTTGCAATATTATAATAATTATTTTGAATTATAATTTGTTCAGTTTATAGTGAAATGTTTTGTAATTTTTGCAGTAAAACGCTTTGGACTTAAACCACTTGACTTACTGACTTACACCACTTTGCCTTTCACTGCCTCATATATAAAGGTAAAATGACATTTAGACTTAGCTCATGACATATAACTGAAGTTAACAATATCTTCGAATAAAGCGCTCCACGAGTGAGGGACTTTGTGTTTGACTACGAAAGAGGAACCACTGAAAAAGATATAAATAACGTCAAGCGATATAAATTGTCTTAAACACAAGCATGAAGCTACAGCTGTAGCTTCATGAACACAAGCAATTTAATATGGAAAAGGCAGAAATCATGAAAAACAAACAGTAAACAAATAACATTATTAAAGAACGGTTTTTTAATGACTTTTTTTAATCTGTTTATTTAATTTTTTTAAGAGATTCAAATATGGTTCGAAAATTGCAGATAATAAATAGAATACGTGACTTTAGAATTAAAATTTTCGGGAGTTTCAAGAATACATCTTTGCATGAAAACGTCCCGAATTAATAAAATATTTCCGGAAATGCAATAGGGCATTAGGCGTTATAACGGTAAGATTATTAGGTAAAGGTAATTTGAACCACTGTGAAACAACTATATATATATATATATATATATATATATATATATATATATATATATATATATATATATATATATATATATATATATATTTGTTAATTATTTGATGAGGAATGTAGTATTTTCTCTCTTCTCTGATGATAGATTAAAAAATTCAGTAAATGAATGCTATTATTAGATTATACTGTCAGAAATATAAGTAACTAGTTCAAATTCAAATCGTACTCAATTTTCCCTCTTTTCAAAGTTTGAATAGAGGGATTAAAATCGAAATTTCGACCCCCGTTAAACCAAAAAATATCTTCGCCCCCGGGTGGGCTCGAACCACCAACCTTTCGGTTAACAGCCGAACGCGCTAGCCGATTGCGCCACGGAGGCTTGCTGCGTAGATGATAAAACATAAAACGGTTGCCAAATACGAATTTTTTTTTTTCTTTTTTTCATTTCTAGGGAACGAATATATTCCCAGTTTCAAATGGAAAAACTAACCGCCTGAGTCACGTTTCTATCCAGAAATTTTGCTTCTCTGTGTTGTTTAAGCAAATTGATGAATAATTTTATGTTTTCATGTAATATTTTCATCACTTTTAATACACATAAATGACCGTGAATGTATTTCTAACTTTTTTACAAATCCCAGCTATTCAAAACTAGAAATAATCATTTGCCAGTTCGTCAGCTAACTAAACTAATAAAAACCTTCTTTCGAAAACCTGATTATTACAGTTTAATTTTAAATTTCTTCAAAATGAAATTTTTCTGACTATTCGTAAATATTGACATTTAATTTACAGAACAAAATTTGTCATTTTTATCAATTACTTTTCACCCTGAATACAAATTGTTTTTCCATAATACCTTGTTCGTAATACCTTCAAGTTATACCACAAACATTTAAGGTAGTACAAATTACTTTTCTTTTTCTTTCTTCAGTTATTAATGGACAGATACACAGAAAATGTCATAAAACGATATCATGGTGATTGTTATAATGCATTTAAAAAATTAGCCTTGATAAAAAGCAATATTGTTGAAAATCTCAAATCTTGATTACGTTTAGCAAATTATTATGGGCTGAGCAAATAAGTTATTTTCAACTACATGTTGCTTACATAGTTGAATTCAAACTTCTCACTATTGAAAAAATTATTCGCATTGTATTTCCGAATTCCAAAATTACAAAAGATAAAACAGAAAATAGATAAAAAAATTTGTTGAAATTCTGCCTATTTTTATCTTTCAAGAAAATTTTTAAATTTAGACAATTAGCTGTATTGATAAATGATGACATATTAACAATATAAAATGTTTGTTTAAATTTACGCGCAATAGATGGCAGCACTAAACATTTTACTCAACTACATCATTATTTTTCATTTTTCTTATTTACCAGGAGTGAAAACACGAAATAAAAAACGGCGAGAGGAGGAAACTGTATTGTTAAACAATGAAATATTATCGATGTATACTATTTGTTTAAATTCACCCGCAATAGATGGAAGCACTAAACATTTTACTCAACTAGATCATTTTTTTCATTTTTCTTATTTACCAGGAGTGAAAACACGAAATAAAAAACAACGAGAGAAGGAAGGTCAAAGATTAAGTAGTTTCTCTTTAAATATTATTTTTTAAATTTTTTCAGTAGAACCATTATTTACATTTAACTGTAATCAATTTGATGTGCATAATGACATAAATTAAAAATCCGTTTAACTGCTAAGGTTTCTCCTTTTTATTTACAATATTATTTTAAATGGCATGAATAAAAGTTAGTCGTTTCCTATGTGTTTTAATTGTTTCGTAGTCTAAGTAGGTTACATTTCAGGACAGGTTACTTAATTAACAATTACGGTTCAGAGTTGCAAATTGATTTTAGAAAAGAATATTTTATATTTTGTTGGGTATATAAAGATATTTTCAACTTTTAACTTAATTTATTTTTATAGTCAAATATATTCGTACTGTCAATATTCAGTTCATCTTCGCCCTCGGTGTACTCACGTACTAATTTCACTCGTATAAATCACTGTTCGTATAATCACTTTATGCAGTATAAAGATTTTGTTTTAATGTTACCTTCGGACCTAAAGTCGCATCCCCCAATTTTAAGTCAATTTTTTATGTAAAAAGGTCTTATGATCCGAAAAGTACGGTAATCATACCTTGGGCAATTACATTCTGTGTCCTCAATGGGAAAAAAAAAACTTTATGAATGAGAATAATAGCGGTGCTTAACACGGTGGACTTCAATTATGATATTTAAATATCATATAAATTTATACAGTGGTAAAATGGGTGAAATACTCAGAGCCTGACTAAGGCAGGGGCATACGGGGCAGTTGCCCCGGGCCCCTACATCAGAGGGGGGGCCCCAAATCGAATAGAAAGTTTGGTATTAAGTATTAAGTTCTTCATTACTGAAGTAGTGAAGCAGAGGGGGGCCCACAAAGAAGTTTTTGCCCCGGGCCCCAATTGGGCTAAATCGGGCCCTGGAAATACTACAACGAGGAAACGTGCAAGATTTCTAAGACAAGGTTCCCCGAAGTGTCAATCCTTCGAGTGTCATTCGGCAGTTAAATGAAACACTTATACGGTGAAATATTTGACTTTACACAAATTGTAAAACAGTAGAAAGAGAAAAAAAAAAAGAGTAGACGGAGGACTCATTTTTTGGTCACAAAGGATCCCGGAGTACTTAAACATCAAGTGGGATTCTCCCGTTCCCCAGTAAGGTGCGTTATCGTTGACCTCTTTGGAAAATATAAAAAGTCTCGGCGCTCAAACGATACAATGATAATGTTTAAAATATACGCAGTTACTCACACTGAAGGCAGGAAAGAAATATATTTATAGAATTAAAGCGGAGCAAATGAAATTATTTGAGTTTAAAACACAGTACAAAAGATCATTTCCCAAAAAAACTCGAATTTAAAAACGCTATTTCGGCTTATTTTAGAGAATGTAAAAGAGGCCAGAGTCAAAATTTTCTCTCTCTATTACCTAGTACAATTTCAAAAAAAAAATTTTAATTAACAATCATTTTCTGCGTTGGTTAACACTGGAATAAGCGAATACAATACGGCTCACAACAACCTCAAAGCTCAGACAATGAACAGAGGTGTAATGCGAAGACAGGCCAGAAACGTGATTTTAAAAAAAAAAGACAGTATACTGGAACAGTAAAAAAAAAAAAAAAAGAAACTCCTTCCGAGCTCGCCAGGATTCGAACCTGGAATCTCCTGATCCGTAGTCAGGCGCGTTATCCGTTGCGCCACGAGCCCACAAAAGTATAGAGCATCCATAGATATCTATAACATCCATAGATATGTAGGGTTACATTCCTATAAACTATATACTTGTCTAAGTAAGCATGTGCACGAATTCTGCAGAAACACTCTTTCAAAAGCTTCAATCTCATTTATTAGGAATTCCGCAACACAGTTCCGGCTGTAAAAGTCAACAAATTTGGAATATTAAACCAAAATATAAAATGTTGCTCCATTAATCTCTTTTCAGATCATTCCATTAAAAATTGACTGCCTTAGAAAAACAGACAGTTTCCTAAAAAATAACAAAAACACTCTTTCCGCGGTCGCCAGGATTCGAACCTGGAATCTCCTGATCCGTATTCAGACCCGTTATCCGTTGCGGCACAAGCCCATAAAAGCACAGGGCATCCATATGTACATAGGTTAACATTCCTATAGACCAGGGGTCCCCATACCTATGCCCGTGGGCACCATGGCGCCCGCCGATCGTTTTACGTGTGCCCGTCACTGTGCAACCACGGTAAAAATATTTCAGTTTTGAATAAAATGCTGTGTAAAAGTTTTCTCATTTTTAATGATTAACCATACAAAAGTAGAAATAGCGTTTTTGATAAAGAATTTTTAAACTTTGTAGATATTGTATGCATTATTTAGTAATCACTTATTTTACACAAGAATATTTAGAATAATTCTTTTATGTTAAATTATATTTTTGGAATTAAAAGTTTTTTATACATTATGTGTATGTATTATTAACTATGTCCAATGTAAATTCCCCTTGAAAAAATAAATGGTGCCCGCCGTCTGACCTATATTCTATAATGTTTCCTTACGTACAAAAATGTTGGGGACCCCTGCTATAGACAATATACTTCTCTAAGTAAGCATGTGCACTGTTTCTAAAATAACACTCTTTCAAAAGATTTCATCTCATTTATTAGGAATTCCGCAACACAGTTCCTGCTGTAAAAGTCAACAATTTTGAGATATTAAACCAAAGTATAAAATTATGCTACATTTCTCTTTTTTCAGATCATTCTATTAAAAATCGACTACCATAATAAAAACAAACAGTTTCCTGAAAAATATAAAAACGCTCATACCGAGATCGCCAGGATTCCAACATGGAATCTGCTGATCCGTAGTCAAGCGCGTAATCCGTTGCGCCACGAGGCCGCAAAGACATAGGGCAACCTAAGGTACGTAGAAAGAGATCCGTATTAGACAATATACTTGACAAAGGAATCATGTACACTGCTCCTGCAATAATAATCTTAGAAAAGATTTCGTCTCATTTATCAAAAATTTCAAAACACATTTCCTGCCGTAAAAATCAATTTTTAGAAATGCAACAAATGTATAGAATTATGCTAAATTTCTATGTATCAGAACATTGCGTCAAGAATCGCCTGCCATAAGAAAAACAGACAGTTACCTGAAAAATAACAAAAACACTCATACCGAGCTCGCCAGGATTCGAATCTGGAATCTCCTGCTCCATAGTCAGGCGCGTAAGGGCCTGTTCACATAGGAGTCCGTTGCGTTGCGTTAAGAAAAAGATAACGTTGAGACGAAAATAAACCAATCATATGCCTCTAAACGATTAGCAATGAAATTTTTAACGCCTATGATTGGTTTATTTTCGTCTCAACGTCATATTTTCCTTAACGCAACGCAACGGACTCCTATGTGAACAGCCCACAAAGATATAGGGCAACCTTAGGTACGTACAATCATTTCCGTATTAGCAATATACTTGACAAAGGAAGCATGTACACTACTCCTGCAATAATAATCTTAGAGAAGATTTCGTCTCTTTTATTAAAAATTCCAAAACACATTTCCTGCCATAAAAGTCAACAATTTTGAGAAATGCAACAAAAGTATAAAAGCATGCTACATTTCTCTGTACCAGAACATTCCATTAAGTATCGACTGTCATAAGAAAAACAGACAGTTTCCTTAAAAGTAACAAAAACACTCATGCCGATCTGGCCAGGATTCGAACCTGGATACTCCTGATCCGTAGTCAGGCGAGTTATCGGTTGCGTCACGAGCCCACAAAAGCACAGGGCATCCATGGGTACATAGATTAACATTCCTATAGACAATATACTAGTCTAAGTAAGCATGTGCACAAATTCTGAAATAACACTCTTTCAAAAACTTCCATCTTATTTATTAGGAATTCCGATACACAGTTCCTGCTGTAAAAGTCAACAATTTTGAAATATTAAACCATGTATAAAATTATGCTGCATTTATCTCTTTTCAGATCATTCCATTAAAAATCGACTGCTTTTATAAAAACAGACAATTTCCAAAAAATAACAAATACAGTCATACCGAGATCGCAAGGATTCGAACCTCGAATTTCCGGAATCGTAGTCAGACGCGCTATCCGTTGCGCCACGAGCCCACGTAGATAGAGGGAAACCTTTGGTAGGATGAGATCCTTATTAGACAATATACTTCACAAAGGAAGAATGTACACTGCTCCTGCAATAATAATCTTAAAGAAGATTTCGTCTCGTTTATTAAAAATTCCAAAACACATTTTATACGAAATTGACGTTCGAAGAAATGTCCACACTTTTAAGCCAAATTCAAGCCGCATTAAACTCCAGAACATTATATCCCTAGAGTAATAATCCTGAAGACCTTACTACTCTTACCCCACGGCATTTTCTTGTTGGTAGTGTTATTTACACTCTCCCCAGAACACTCGATTCTGGACATTTTAGAAAACAGGTTGAACCGATGGCAAAGGCTATAGTAGCTCCATCAACATTTCTGGTCAAGATGGAAACACGAATATTTAAGCAGATTGCAATCCAGACCGAAGTGGATGCAAACTAGACAAAATATCTCCATAGGAGAGCTCGTGATTGCTAAGGATCAAAATTTACCACCAGCTAAATGGCCTTTAGCTCGTGTATTAAAGTTTCATAAGGGGAAGGACGATCTTGTGCGAGTTCTCACATTCAGAATGAAACATAACGTTCTTGTGCGTCATATCACCAAATTGTGCAAATTACCTTTCTAATTCAGTTTCTTTTCAGATTTGACAAAGTTCAGTCTCTTTACTTTAAGGTAAAATCGTCTTTAGCGGTTTTACGGCCGGGTGTATGTTGGAATCACCAGGGCGAAAATGCAAATTTCCGCAGGCAAGAGTGACGTCGATTGGCCACGCCTCGCCCTTTCATTTAAAAACGGCCTTCCACTTAAAATTCCATTAAAAATGGACTGCCATAAGTAAAACAAACAGTTTCCTGAAAAATATCAAAAACACTCATACCGAGCTCGCCAGGATTCGAAACTGGAATATCCTTATCCGTCGTCAGACGCGTTATCCGTTGCGCCACGAGCCCACAAAGACATAGCGCAACCTTAGATACGTAGGATGAGATCCGTATTAGACAATACACTTCACAAAGGCATCATGTACACTGCTCCTGCAATAATAATCTTAGAGAAGATTTAGTCTTGTTTATTAAAATTCCAAAACACAATTCCTGCCTTAAAAGAAATCTCCTGATCCGTATTCAGGCGTGTTATCCATTTCGCCACGTTTCCTAACAGACAGTTTCCTAAAAAATAACAAAAACTCTCATGCCGAGCTCGCCAGGATTCGAACCTGGAATCTCCTGATCTGTATTCATTGGCGT
The DNA here is from genome assembly GCA_907164885.2 of Dolomedes plantarius. Lineage (NCBI taxonomy): Eukaryota > Metazoa > Arthropoda > Arachnida > Araneae > Dolomedidae > Dolomedes > Dolomedes plantarius. Next base: position 45,022,946 of record OU015496.1, read on the forward strand.
TATCCGTTCCGTCACGATTCCACAAAAGCACAGGGCATCCATAGGTACATAGATTAAAATTCCTATAGACAATATAGTTGTCTAAGTATGCATGTGCACGAATTCTGAAATAACACTCTTTCAAAAACTTTCATCTCATTTATTAGGAATTCCGATATACACTTCCTGCTGTAAATGTCAACAATTTTTAGATATTAAACCAAAGTATAAAATTATGATGCATTTATCTCTTTTCAGATCATTCCATTAAAAATCGACTGCCATAATAAAAACAAATAGTTTCCTGAAAAATATCAAAAACACTCATACCGAGCTCGCCAGGATTCGAACTTGGAATCTACTGATCCGTAAACAGACGCGTTATCCGTGAAGCCACGAGCCCACAAAGACATAGGGCAACCTTAAGTCGTAGAATCATTTCCGTATAAGCAATATACTTGACAAAGAAAGCATGTACACTGCTCCTGCAATAATAATCTGAGAGAAGATTTCGTCTCATTTATTAAAAATTCTAAAACACATTTCCTGCCGTAAAAGTAAACAATTTTGAGAAATGCAACAAATGTATAAAATTATGCTACATTTCTCTGTATCAGAACATTCCATTCAGAATCGCCTGCCATAAGAAAAACAGACAGTTTCCTGCAAAATAACAAAAAAACTCATGCCGAGCTCGCCAGGATTCGAAACTGGAATCTCCTGATAAGTAGTCAGGTGCGTTATCCGTTGACCCACGAGACCACAAAAGCACAGGGCATCCATAGATACATAGGGTCACATTCCTATAGAAATATACTTGTCTAAGTAAGCATATGCACTGTTTCTAAAATAACACTCTTTCAAAAGATTTCATCTCATTTATTATGAATTCCGCAACACAGTTCCTGTTGCAAATGTCAACAATTTTGAGTTATTAAACTAAAGTATAAAATTATAATGCATTTATCTCTTTTCAAATGATTGCATTAAAAATCGACTGCCATAATAAAAACAAATAGTTTCCTGAAAAATATCAAAAACACTCATACCGAGCTCGCCAGGATTCGAACTTGGAATTTACTGATCCGTAAACAGACGCGTTATCCGTTGCGCCACGAGCCAACAAAGACATAGGGCAACCTTAGATACGTAGAATGAGATCCGTATTAGACAATATACTTGACACAGGAAGCATGTACACTGCTCCTGCAATAATTATATTAGAGAAGATTTCGTCTCGGTTATTAAAATTCCAAAACATATTTCCTGCCTTAAAATTCAACAATTTTAAGAAATGCAACAAATGTATAAAATTATGCTGCATTTCTCTTTTTCCAGATCATTCCATTAAAAATCGATTACCATAAGAAAAACAAACAGTTTCCAGAAAAATATAAAAGCACTCATACCGAGCTCGCCAGAATTCGAACCTGGAATCTCCCGATCCATAGTCAGGCGCATTACCCGTTACGTCACGAGCCCGTAATGAAATATGTAAACCTTAGCTACGTAGTATCAGTTCCGTATTAGATAATATACTTGACAAAGGAATCATGTACACTGCTCCTAGAATAATAATCTTAGAGAAGATTTCGTATCATTTATTAAAAATTCCAAAACACATTTCCTGTCGTAAAAGTCAACAATTTTGAGAAATGCAACAAATGTATAAAATTATGCTACATTTCTCTGTATCAGAACAGTCCATTAAGAAGCGACTGCCATAAAAAAAACTGACAGTTTTCTGAAAAGTAACATAAACTATCATGCCGAGCTCGCCAGGATTCGAACCAACAATCTCCTGATCCGTATTCCGGCGTGTTATCCGTTGTGCCACAAGCCCACAAAATCCCAGGGCATCCATAGATACATAGGGTCACATTCCTATAGAAATATACTTATCTAAGTAAGCATGTGTACTGCTCTTGAAATAACAATCTTAGAGAAGATTTCGTCTCATTTATTAAAAATTCCAATACACATTTGCTGCCGTAAAAGTCATTAATTTTCAGTAATGCAACACAAGTATCAATTTATGCTGCATTTATCTCTTTTCAGATCATTGATTAAAATCGACTGCCTTAAGAAAAACAGACAGTTTCCTGAAAAGTAACAAAAACACTCATGCCGAGATCGCTAGGATTCGAACGTCGAATCTCCTATTTCGTAGCAAGGCGCGCTATCCGTTTCGGCACGAGCCCACAAAAACACTGGGGAACCTTAGTTACATATGGTCACATTCCTATAGACAATATACTTGTCTAAGTAAGCATGTGCACTGTTTCTGAAATAATACTCTTTCAAAAGCTTTCATCTTATTTATTATGTTTTTCGCAACACAGTTCCTGCAGTAAAAGTCAATAGTTTTTAGATATTAAACACAGGTATAAAATTATGCTGCATTTATCTCTTTTCAGATCATTCCATTAAAACTAGACTACCTTAAGAAATAGAAGCAGTTTCCTGAAAAACATAAACACAGTCATAATGAGCTCGCCAGGATTCAAACCTGGAATCTCCTTATCCGTAGTCAAGCGCGTTATCCGTTGCGCCACGAGCCCGCAAGGACACAGGGCATACTTAGGTACGTAGAATGAGATCTGTTTAGGCAATATACTTGACAAAGGAAACATATACATTGCCCCTGCAATAATAATCTTAGAGAAGATTTCGTCTCATTTATTAAAACTTCAAAAACACATTTCCTTCTGTAGAAGTCATCTATTTTGAGAAATGCAACAAATTTATACAATTATGCTACATTTCTCTGTATCAGAACATTCCAATAAGAATCGACTGACATAAGAAAAACAGACAGTTTCCTGAAAAATAACAAAAACACTCATGCCGAGGGCGCCACGATTCGAACCTGGAATTTTTTGATCCGCAGTCAGGCGCGTTATCCGTTGAGCCACGAGCCCACAAAAGCACAGGGCATCCATGGGTACATATGTTAATATTACTATAGACAATATACTTGTCTAAATAAGCATGTGCACTGTTTCTGAAATAACACTCTTTCAAAAGCTTTCATCTCATTTATTCGGAATTCCGCTATACACAGTTCCTGCTGTAAAAGTCAACAATTTTGAGATATTAAATCAAAGTATAAAATTATGCTGCATCTCTCTTTTATGAGATCATTCCATTCAATATAGACTACCATAAGAAAAACAAACAGTTTCCTCAAACATATAAAAGCACTCATACCGAGCTCGCCAGGAATCTCCTGATCCGTAGTCAGGAGCGTTATCCGTTGCGCCACGAGCCCACAAAAACACACCGCAACCTTTGCTACATAGGGTCACATTCCTATAGACAATATACTTGTCTAAGTAAGCATGTGCACTGTTTCTGAAATAACACTCTTTCAAAAGCTTTCATCTTTTTTATTAGGAATTCCGCAACACAGTTCTTGCTGCAAAAGTGATTAATTTTGATATATTAAACCAAAGTATAAAATTATGCTATATTTCTCTCTTTTCAGATCATTCCATTAAAAATCGACTACCATAAGAAAAACAAACAGTTTCCTGAAAAATATAAATACACTCATGTCGAGCTCGCCAGGATTCGAACCTGAAATCTCCTGATCCGTAGTCAGGAGCGTTATCCGTTGCGCCACGAGACCTCAAGGCCATAACGCAACCTTGGGTACGTAGGTTCAGATCCGTATAGACAATATACTTGACATAGGTAGCAAGTACACTGCTCCTGAAAATATAATCTTATAGAAGATTTCATCTCATTTACACTGGTGAAATAAATTATGAGAATTTGCATATTTTATCGAATTTCATGAAAAGAACTGAACTGAATGTAAAACCACTGCTTCTAGACAAAAATGCAAATCTGGTACGTGAAATACGCAAGCGTACACGTGTGTGAAGGCGGAGCCAGTAGAGAAACAGGCTTTCTAAGCGCGCGTAATTTAAGACGCATTTCGTTCGCTAGCACACCTCGGCGAATTTCTTGGTGTTATTTTGCAGCAATCGGCTAATTTCAAATTGTAACAGTAAAAATGAGTAACCACCAACGTTTAGATGATGGAATGAGGTGGCGAATTGTCGGGAGGCTAGAAGCAGGCCAATCTCAAGTCCAAATTTGTAGAGAGTTCAGTTTAACGCCCAGCGTCGTGTGTAACATATGGAAACAGTTGCAGGATACCGGATCCATCGAGAGAAAGCCTGGGCAAGGTCTTTCAAGAGCCACGACTTCCAGAGAAGATCGCCATTTGTCGATTATAGCGAGGCGTAACAGGAGTGCTACAGCGTCTCAGCTCTCTCGTGACTTGTATGCAGCCACAGGAACCCGTATATCAAGGGCGACTGTTTCCAAAAGACTTAGCTTGTCTTTTGGAAGACATGAGAGAGGGTTGTTTGCAAGAAGACCTGCTGTTTGCGTCCCGCTCACTTCTACGAACAGGAGAATCCGTTTATCATGGTGAAGAGAGCATAGAGATTGGAGTATGGATCAATGGGCGAACGTTCTCTTCACTGATGACTTCAGCCTAAACACCGATTCTCGCCGTACGTTCATATGGAGAGAACCAGGGACCCGCTACCTACCCTCCAATGTCCGCGAAATCTACCATTATGGCGGAGGAAGTTTAATGGTCAGGGCAGGCATCATGTTGGATGGCCGCACACCTCTCCATGTCTTTGAAAGAGGCACTGTGACTGGTGTGAGGTATAGGGATGAGGTCTTGGAGCCCTCATCCCTATGTTCGCCTTTTCAGGGGTGCAGTTGGCCCTGAGTTCATTTTAATGGACGATAACGCGAGGCTACATAGAGATCTTCTGGTGGACGAATTTCTAGAGAGTGAGGATTTTCGCCGGATTGATTGGCCAGCCATATCTCCAGACCTTAACCCTATCGAGCAGGGGTGGCTAATAAGTCGATCGCGAAGCCAATTTTGGTCGATCGCTCGCGATGTCTTAACTTAGAAACCAATTAGACTACGTGATAAATAGAGCACTAATTTAGGACCTTAGTTAGGGCGGCAGTGTGAGTTCTGTTTACACTGCACTAGACCGGGACTGTAATTCAGTCTGAGACCGAAGGTATACCATGGCACCCGTGCTTCCCAAGTATCAGAAAATTGCCACTGATATACGTCTAATTATGATTCCTTGGTTAGGGACATGCAAACTCAGTCTTCCCATTGATTTTAACGTAATAAATTCTAAATCTGTCTTTATCTTTAGCTAATTTGAACTAATATTGTCAATAATTACTCATGTTGTTTTAATTCCCCTGGACGTGACATTTTTGGCCCGTTTTGTATATTGTTTTTCACGTAGATAGATACGTATGTTTGAACATATATTTTGCTTATATACACATAGCTCGAGAGAGTGTACCTCGTAATGAAACACAGTGTATAAACATAGAATGTATTTCACACCTCCCCCTCTCCACTTAGACTACGCCTATGACAACAAGTCGATCGCGACACATTTTTAAGTTAAAAAGTAGATCTTATATGCACAAAAGTTGGCCACCCCTACTATAGAGCATGTCTGGGACGCTCTGGGGATGGCAATTGAAACTCGCAACCCCCCTCCGAGAACCATCCAGGGAATGAAAACAGCGTTGCTGAACGAGTGGGACTAATTGCCACAGGAAATGATAAACTACCTTATTTCAAGTATGAAATCACGCTGCAAGACCAGTATATTTGTAAGAAGGGACCATACCCCCTATTAACCCATCTATTAACCCATTTTTTTTTTTGTTGTTTATTATGCAACCGCTGTTTCATACCTTCCGACTCCAACGAGTGTTACGCACGATCATCCGTGTGTATTACAATTATTGAATGGTTATTTGTTTTGTATTGTACCAATGTATGTACATGTCAAATTTCATTAAAATCGGTACAAGTAGTTCTAGAGATAATCGATCAAGTCTGCAAATTCTCTTAATTTCTTACACCAGTGTAATAAAAATTCGAAAACACATTTCCTGCCGTAAAAGTCAACAATTTTGAGAAATGCAACAAATGTATAAAATTATGCTACATTTTTCTGTACCAGACCATCCTATTAAGAATCGACTGCCATAAGAAAAACTGACAGTTTCTTGAAAAATGAAAATAACACTCATGCCGAGCTCGCCAGAATTCGAACCTGGAATCCCCTGTTCCGTAGGCACGTGCGTTATCCGTTGCACTACGAACCAACAAAAACATAGGGCAACCTCACGTACATAGGGTCACATTCCTATAGGAATATACTTGTCTAAGTAAGCATGTGCACTATTTCTGAAATAATACTCTTTCAAAAGCTTTCATCTCATTTATTAGGAATTCCGCAACACAGTTCCTGCTGTAAAAGTCAACAATTTTCAGATATTAAACCAAAGTAAAAAATTGTGTTACATTTTTCTGTACCAGATCAATCCATTAAAAAACAGCTGCCATAAAAAAAAAGAGACAGTTTCCTGAAAAATGACAAAAACACTCATGCCGAGCTCGCCAGGTTACGAACTGGAATCTCTTGATCCGTAGTCAGGCTTGTTAACCTTTGAGCCACGAGCCCGCTCAGGTGAAGGCTAACATTAGGTGTCTATATTCCTTTCTATCAGGGGTAGCCAACCTGTGGGTCGAAGGAGTCGTAACGTGTCTTATTTATTTAAAATACTTTCTTCAGCCAGTTTCATAAAAAAAATTGTCAATATCTACGTACCATGAAACTGTGGTGAAGGTGTTTTTTATTTATTTATTTTTATTATTTTTTTTAAGGAAAAATGTGCGTACCATGAAAATGTTGCGAAATTTTATTTTATTTATTTATTTTTATTTATTTATTTTTTTTAAGGGAAAAAGTCTTTCAAAGCGCGAATTCTGTTCAATAGAAATCTACAGCCTTATTTAGTCGTGTATGAAAATCTCGGTTACTATCTACATAAATCACATACATTCTAAACGTCAGTTTGTCTTTTATCTGTCTGGTCTGTCTTATTTGACATTGTCATTTTAGCTTCCCCATCGGAATAAAACAATTTTATTTATGTAATAGTTTTACTATTTTCATTCTTATCAATACGGAAAGTTAATTATTTTTCTTTAGGTCGTATTCTGTTCCTGCTTTTCACATCTTTGACTGGGAGATGAATGTTTCTTCGTGTTTTCTAAATCTTACAAATTTCATTCTAATTAAAGATCTTTTTTTTCGAATTAAATTACGGAAATTGTATTTTTCCTTTCTTTTTGTCTTAAAAGGCTTCACGCAGAGTGCAAAATAACAGACTCTGCACTTTTCTGGCATGTGGTGTCAGTGACGTAGCGAGCATAACTGGCGTTCGAGACAGGGCACCTTTTTGGCGCCCCCCGCTCCCCGAAAAACATATAGTGATATAATATATAGAATCAGTGAAAAGGACCATTTGGCGCCCCTCTGCGAGTGGCTTCCGTGGCTTGATAGACCCTCTTGCCCTCTCCCCTCCTCGCTACGCCACTGTGTGGTGTGTTCATAAATAAGAAAGACATTGGGTAAAAACACAAAGTTTATTTAGAACCTAAATAAACGTTAAATTATTAAAAGCAATAAAAAAAAACTAACTTTCAACAAACTCGCTCCATAAGCGTTAAACCTATAAACTTAGAACATTGGTATTGCAACGTCCTCGGTGGAAAATGAGACACACGAGAGACAATTATATTACACAGAGCTTGTATTAAACAAATAAAAATTTACAGTATGTACAAGGCAGAGAGTCTAGGCTCCTCTGCATATGAGAGGTTCTATAGGAACCAAAATCTTTTACAAGTCTCTCAACGGAGATGTCTCTCTCCCAAAGTCACTAGGACTAGCCCGGGAGCCAAAGAGAGGATTTTCAGGCCTTAGATCCGCACAGCGCCCTTTCGGCCCTGCTTGTCGACGGAAAGAAAAACCCGAGGCTCAACACCAGCCACCTCTCTCCAGGGCAGACACCCACGCACTACTGCTTTCTCCTTTTGCTTTTTTCAGCGAGCTGGCCGGGGGGGGGGGCGCAGGAGCGACCCACGATGGTTTCTTGGAACCGGGCAGAATTCGTAAAGGGGTGGGCTTTTGCTTGGGTGGCCCTATTTCCCCGAAAAGGGCCAAGACGTAACAGTATAAACAAAATAATCTCACACAGAGGCTTCTAACAAATGAATCTCACTAGCTCGTGAGTCTGACTGTGTGTGCTGCCAGAGGCACCTCTGCCCTACCCCGAAAGTTATTCATACAAGAAAGATCAAATGAATATACATTTGCATAAAATGCACTGGAAAGGAAAAACAATAAACCATGCGGAAAACATTGAAAGACCCCCAATACTCAGATGTATGACGTCAAAAGTTGCTGTGACGTTATTAGCTGTTAGGTAACAAGTGCTATCTATGTAAATCAGTCTAAAACGATAGCATGAATGTCGGAGAGTAATACAGGTAAACTAAGTCTTACAAACTGAAGTTTAGGAAGCCCTTTTAGGGTTTATTTTCCTAACAAAGGATTTTTTAATAAAAAAATATGCGAAGTGGGACGGGGAAGAACCGGAGGATGCGTGGAAACCATTGAAGGGGGTTGAGACTCGAAAAAGGCTTTGAAACACTACTATAGGGAAAATGCTTGTCTACAGAAGCATGTAGAGGTGCTTATCTGCTTCAGGACCTTGAATTCGTTTAGGAAGAGCTTCCAAGTTAAAAAAGTGGAAAACGGAAATAATCATATCTTGGACAAATACTTTTTGTGTCCTCATTGGAATAAAAAAAAAACTACTTTTATGAATGAGATTAATAATGGTTCTTAACACGGTGGATTTCCTTTATGATATTGTATACACTGGTAAAATAGGTAAAATTCTACAACGGGGAAACGCGCAAATTTTCAAAGGGAAGGATCCCCGGAATGTAAATTTGTCTAGTGTCATATGGCAGCTAAATGAAACATTTATGTATTGAAAATATTTGTCATTAGACAAACTTTAAAACAGTAGAAAAAGTAAACAAACATTAAAGTCGAGAGACGACTCATTTTTCTATCATAAATGATGCTGGAGTATTTATACATTAAGTGTAAATCTCGCGTTCCGCAATCAGGGGCGTTATTAGCGCCCTTTACACGTAGGCTCTTTCGCGAGTGCTTGGAGCGTACGGGACTGCGCGCGGGAAAACTTGCAGTACGCTCCAAAGCAGCTTTCCCTTCCTCTCCGACACCTTCACACGTGCACTCAATCGCGCGGGATTGTGGTTTCACGCGGGAAAGGGCGTACGTGTAAAGTGCGCTATTGCTGAGCTCCTTGGAAAATATCAAAAGGATCGGCACTCAAACGATGCTTCGATATGTTGAAATTATATGCAGTTAGTCACACTGAAGGCAGGAGAGAGGTACATTTATAGAGTTAAGGAGGTTGGATAGTAGACCTACTGGATTCGCTCAACTCCAAGTTAACCCTTCAGCAGGCGCGCCCGTGTATAAAGTGCAACATTTTCGTAATTTTGAATGGTTTATTTTTATATGCAAGATTTGAACGTTCTAAGCAGTTTCTATTTATAGCTACACCCTTCCTAATGCAGGTCTGATTTTCTGACCCTTGCATTCCTTTCCATTCAGCGTTAGTCGTGATTTAACCGTGGTAAACCAGCGACTATACTGGATTACAATACGACAAAAGGAGGGGTTAATGTAGTCAATCAAATGTGCAGCTATTACACGGTATCCCGCATATCACGAAGATGGACAATCTCATTGTTTTTTTAGGTGTTTGGACATAATAGGAATCCATTCGCAAGTTGTCCTTAGATCCAATAAACCGGACAGTTTTGAAATAAGACGATTGTATCTGCATTCTATGGCCTTTAATTATAAATATATCTCAATATTATAAACATTTTATATATTGTCATAAAACGCAGAATTATTGTTTTCAATTTGAAGAAAAAAAGTTTATTACAAAAGGAATAATCAAGGTTGAAAGAGACTGTGCCAAGCGCGCCTGCTGATGTTCCAAAAATTGGCGCGCCCGCTTAAGGGTTAATCGATTTGACAAACCGCATGCTATTTTTTTTCATTTGTGGTCTCTTATAAATAAGTTTACTACAGATATATAGGTTCCTGATTGGACAGTTTTATCTTATTATTCTAGACTGGTTTATTGATAATATTTTTACTAAACCAGAAATTTAGATTCTCGTACGTCATTAGTACATAATTTGCTATGTGTAAATTTTTCGCAAAATTATTAATTAAAATTTTTATTCGTTATCATTAAGGAAGGAAAAACTATGTATGATTTATTTGTATTTATTTTTGTCATTGCGAGTACTAAATTTATTTTAGTTCAGTAAGTTGGAAACACTTTTAAATATCTTATCTCGTATGAGTTCTCATTACACCTGTTTGAATAAACAGAGTTTAACGAAAGCTCGTTTTCCGACACATGATCCAATGGTGGTCAACTTTTTTTTCTAAGTCCTTAACAGAAGAAGGACTTTTTTACTCCTCCCTCCTATTCATTTTACAAATTTCGTCCACCAAATTAAATTATTTGAGCTTAAAACACAGTACACTAGATTATTTCGCCAAATAATTAAAATTTTAAAATGTTTTTTGAGTTTCTTTCAAGGATCATAAAGATTCCCGAGTCAAAAATTTCTCTCTATGTCACGGAGTACAATTTGAAAAAAAAAAAAAAAAAAAGCTTTCAATCTCAGTCGACAATCACTGGAAACATTATCTCCGTTGGTTAACATTAGGCTAAGCAAATCCAATAGCGCTGCCACCCAGAGACCTTGGATAGTGAAGAGAGGTGCCAGGTGTCCTGCGAAGACAAACCTGCAACCTGGCTGAAGATAGAAATTCCGACTTTAATCGAGATGAGACCTAAAATTATTACTACTTCCAGTGCCTCGAAACTGACGAAGATACTCTTCATTTAGAGCGGCTTCATTCTTCCTCCATGTGTGGGGACACGAGATTTCGTTAAACTTTATTTAGTCAAACAGGAGTAACAAGAACTGAATAGAATAGTAAAAGAGTTTCCAGCTTACTGAACTAAAATAATTTTAGTACTGGCAATGTCAATAATAAATACAACTAAATCACATATACTTTAACTCACTTAATGATAACGACTAAAAAATTTTAATTTATAATTTTGTTAAAAGTTAACACATGGCAAATTATGAACTAACGATGTACGAGATTCTAAATTTCAGGTTTAGTAAAATAACTGTCGGTGAACGATTCTAGAATAATAAGTACGTAGGGTCACATTCGTATAGTAAAACTACTTGTCTAAAGAAATATGTAGATTACTCAAAAGAAAAAAAAATTATCTTTCAAATGCTTTTATCTCCTTTAATCAAAATTCCGGAACACCGTGGCTGCTGTAAAAGTCAACGCTTTTGAGAAGCGCAATAAAAGTATAGAATTATGCTACATGTCTCTGTATCAGGACATTCCGTGAAAAGACGACTGTTATAAGAAAAAACGACACTATTCTGCAAAAGAATAAAAAAAGTTCTTACACCGAGCTCGCCAGGATTCGAACCTGGAATCTCCTGATCCGTAGTCAGGCGCGTTATCCGTTGCGCCACGAGCCCGCGATGGGATGGTCTAACACTAGTTATATATATCACACCCACTGTTCCCAACCTGTGGGTCGAAAGGATTAAGACCTGTTTTCTGGGGGGTCAACACGTAAATATGCGCACGTGTATAATACGCATGCCTGATTTTGCGCGAAATTTTCGGAAAAAATTTAAATTCGACTACAATACGCACCTATAACTTTTCAATATTTTATTTCAAAATTGCACAAATACTTATTAACATAAATAAAATTTTTTATAAAAATAAACGAAAACATCAAATTCAGTAGGAAAAAAACTTAAATTTTTAATTCAAAACAAATAATACTGTCATATTATCAGTCTTAATAACTTTCAATAGAATACAGCTCATCTACTGTTTGTCGTTTATTCAGTGTTTAAAACTACTTTTTTTTTAACACGAGTATAATACGCACCCTCATTTTTGTGGACTAAAATGTGAAAAATAAAGTGCGTATTATACTCAAGGTTTTACGGTATACCGGTAACTTTCCGAATACTCTACGGAGGGAGGTGTCTCCGCCTCTCTCCTCAAGGGATTCGGAGAGAATTTCGGTTTTGCGTCCCCAGGATGTACTTTTGGTGCAAATTTGGATTTCCGTTTTACTCTAGGACTGCGAATCGTTTTTAAAAATATTAAAATGGTGGCTCCAGCTCAAATATTTGTATCTACAGAGATTAAACATATTTTTCACCATCAAAGTTACCAATGCGTCTTCCTTCATTTCGGGGCCCGCGAATACTAGTTCTACACTCGAAAGACAATTCGCTGTATATATCTCTAGAGATGTACGGGACGTTTAAGAATATGTTTTATCGGTGTTCTTAGCTGAACTTTCAGCCGTTGCTTGACTGAGAAGGCGAACTCGGTGTATCCGTCAACTTTGTGTACAGAGGGATATAAATTGCTCCGTAAACAATACTCATTCAAAAGCTTTTAAAGTTGAGCTGAAAAATTCTTTTCAGCGGGATAAGAGCGAATGTTTTTTCCATAATTTCGAGGCCTGCGCCCTCTGGGTTTTACATTCAGAAGAAATTTCGCTATACAGACCTCTTCAATGGTACGAGACTTTAAAAATTAATATTTTAACGATGTTCTCAACTTTTATCGCATTTACCGAAAATTCCAAAACACAACTACTGCTGTAAAATACAATTTTGAGAAATGCTATAAAAGTATAAAATTATGCCGCACGTCTCTGTATCAAGTCAATCCGTGAAGAAACTACTGAGATAAAAAAAAAAAATGACGACAGTTTTGTGAAAAAGGATTAATCTCTCAGGCCGAGCTCGCCAGGATTCGAACCTGGAATCTCCTGATCCGTAGTCAGGCGCGTTATCCGTTGCGCCACGAGCCCACACATGTAGCTATTAACATTAGGTATGTAGAGTCGTATTTGTATTGATCAAGGATTCCCAACCTGTAGGTAAAAGGGGTTGCGACGTGTTTCCTGATGGGTCAGCACGGTATTATTAATTTAAAATACCTTTTTACTGAATTTCATCGAAAAAAATTGATAATACTTATTTACCATAAAACTGTGGGAAAGTGGTATTTTTTTTTTCTTTTAAAGGAAAAAGTCTATTTCAACGCGCGAACTCTCTTCAATAGAAACCTATCGCTTTTATTTAGTTATCTATACTAATATATAAAGAGAGAGCAGATTTTGTACGTGGAGGGTAATCTCCGGAACCACTGCACCTATTTGAAAAATTCTTTCACTGTTTGAAAGGTACATTATTGCAGATGGACATAGGCTATATATTATGTATATCTGATCAGTAGAAATAAAGTTAGGGGGGATACTCTAGATTTGTGTGCACCGCCGCCATCTTGGATTTTTCCGCCAGGGTTTGGCGCATTTCGCATGGCGATAATTATTGCGTTCTGGTAAAAATAACCCAATGTCAAATTCTCTAATTTTAAGATCAAACAGTTATTTCTGATATGATCTTTTAATTACAGTATAATAATTTTAGGTCAGATCTTGGCCTTGACCTGGAAATCTGAGTCAAATTGACTATACTCAAAAGAGTAAATTATTTTTAAAACTAAGAGTCTTTTTGTTGAAAATTTTTGAATCCATTATCAGTTTTTCGTTAACTTATTAAATTTAAGTTGCTTTTAATTTTGTTTATCGATTGTCAATTAGTATACTATAATGATACACCATTTCATTTATTTGAAGTAAAAATTATCTGCCATCATTTTTTCGTAAAATGTAAAATACAGTATACATTTTAAATACAATATATTTTAAAATATTTATAATTCCAAGTTGTAGTGGATTACAAATAAATTTAAATAACTGAAGTTCAACTTCTCTCTCCCCAGGAACCTAAGTTAAAAAGTTAGTTAAGGTTAAGTTATTGGTTTAGGAAAAGGTTTTTTTTTTTTCTTATTTCCACACAGCAGGATAAATGGTCAAATAATCCTTGTCCCGATTTTATTGTATGCACCAAATATTTGGTTAAGGTCAAATCTGAAGTAAAATTTCATTACCACAATGCCCTAACCAAAAAAAAAAAAAAAAAAAAAAAAAAGAGGATCTGGTTACTCACCATAAATTTATGGGTTCATAATTATTTTACATTTTTCAAAGCTGAATTTTAGATCATTTTTAAATTGCAAGTTATTTAGGTGGTACGAAAATGCTGTATTTTTTTTCTAATTAACAATATATTTGCATAATATTTTGGTGATTCATTGCTATTAGTCAAAGAGTTAGGGCAAACTGAATAGATGGCATTGAAATTTTATCTGTAAGTAAAATTCACTTGACCAAATTTTTCATATGGATCATAATTTGAAAAGGTAGTTTTTAATTAAAAATGACAACAAAAAAATCTCAGTCCAACAATTAAATGATTTTTCAAAAATATTTCTAAGTTTCACAATTTAAAAAGGTCGATTTTATTAAAAAAGCTAAAAGAAACACCCAAAATTTCCAATATTTGAGAATGATTTTTTCAGAAAAAAGTGGTTTTTATCAAAAACCCAAAAATAAATCTAAGTCCAACGTTTAAATGATTTTTCAAAAACTTTTCTAAGTTTCATAATTTAAACAGGTGGTTTTTATTAAAAAAGCTAAAAAAAGTCTAGCGTTTTGAAAACACCGCTTAAAACACATTGGCGAGAATTTTTCCACTCCTCAAAACACGGTAAAATCGCCAAGTTGACGCAAAAAAATCCAAGATGGCGGACGTGCACACAATTATTAAGTAACGTAATATTAATTTGAATATTATTTTAGGTTCTTAAAATAATTAAAAAAACATTCTTTACTTAAAATCCTTTTTTTATTTTTGTATTTTTATTTCATCTCTTACTCTAATTTTGAGATACCAATATGTATCTATAAACGTTTGTCAATTGTAAACGTTTATATTGTAAACGTCCATATTGTAAACGTTTTGTCAATTAAACGTTTCTCCAAGTGACAAACGTTTAATCTATATCTATATATATATATATACTAACGGCCCGTCCCGACTTTGTCCGGGTTGAACAAAATATTATACCAATAAATTTCCAGTTGATAGCCAATAAATTGTAAATCTTTTTTTACCTTAATAATAACCTAAATAATACCTTAAATTAATTTTATGTTAGTTAATAATTAAAATAATTTTTTTAAAGAAAAAGGCATGCCGGTGAACGGCTAGGTTCGAACCGCTAGCGTCAGAACAGAAGCCCACCGCGATAGCACCACGATAAGGATCGTTGAAATCTTCGGAACAAAAAGCGGTAGAAGACAGTAGCGGAAACAATGGAGATTGTTAGGATTAAGCCCCTAACTTTATTTCTACTGATCAGATATACATAATATATAGCCTATGTCCATCTGGAATACTGTACCTTTCAAACAGTGAAAGAATTTTTCAAATAGGTACAGTGGTTCTGAAGATTACCCTCCACGTACAAAATCGCTCTCTCTTTATATATAAGTACTAGCGGCCTGTCCCGACTTCGTCCGGGTTGAACAAAATATTATACGAATAAATTTCCAGTTGATAGCCAATAAATTGCATATCTTTTTTTACCTTAAATGTCCAATAAAAAGCGTAGTTCCAAATGTAGTTTTCTTCAATAAACCATTTAACGTTGCCAGTTTCAAAAATCCTTTTTGTATTTATCAATACCTCCTCTACTTGAATCTTAAAAATATTAAACCTTTTCCTTACGGGGTGGGATAGCATATATCCGAAGCACATACTCTCGAAAAATACGGTGTGATGTCGGCAGAGATATAGTCTCGAATTCCACTTCGTTGTGACTTTCCTAACGTCTTTGCCCCCAAAGAACAATTGGGTGACATTCTGGGAATGGGGGGTCAATCTTGCCGAAAAGGACTGAATAATAATCTTTTGTCGTTCTAGCTAGAGGCTATTTCTTTTCAGGCGAGAGACATCAGTAGGGCGGTTCACCCGCGGTTCATCCATTTTCAGCCTTTTGAGAGATGAAAGAGGCACGGAGTGCCGATAAACTACTATTGAAATTCTTCTTCAATAGTAAGAAAGCAATAAGAAAGCAATTAACCACTCTTTCCCCTGACCCCCCACGCTGAATGTCCCCCATATAAAATGGGGATAGGAAGTAGATAACATTTTCCCGTTGTAAAGAGCGATTTCGAAAAACGGACCCCGTAAGCTAAAGGGTGTTACTATGGTTACTTGACTGCGGTTGACAAAGGAAAAGATGTAAGGTACATTTTAATGTACAAAAGTTGTACATTACCCTCCACATACAAAATCTGCTCTCTCTCTTTGTATATTATTATAGAAGTATAGATACACATTGGTATCCCAAAATTAGAATAAGAGATGAAATAAAAATAAAAAAATAAAAAATGATTTTAAGTAAAGAATTTTTTTAAAATTATTTTAAGCACCTAAAATAATATTCAAATTAATATTACGTTATTCATTAATTAAAGTTAATTTTTTAAAAGAAAGAGGTGTGCTTGAGACCGTAGTTTTATTGAAAAATAAAAAAGGATTTTAAGTAAAGAATGTATTTTTAATTATTTTAAGCACCTAAAATAGTATTCAAAGTAATATTACGTTAGTTATTAATTAAAGTGAATTTTTTAAAAGAGAGAGGTTAAGAGATGAAATAAAAATAAAAAAATAAAAAAAGGATTTTAAGTAAAGAATGTTTTTTTTAAATAATATTAAATTTTTTTTCAAATAATATTCCTAAAATAATATTCAAATTAATATTACGTTAGTAAATAATTAAAGTTAAATTTTTAAAAGAAAAAGGGTGTGCCGGAGAACGGCTAGGTTCTAACCACTATCGTAAAAACAGAAGCCCACCGCGATAGCACCACGCTAAGGATCGTTGAAGACTTCGGCACAAAAAGTGGTAGAGGACAGTAGCGGTAAGAATGGAGATTGTTAGGATTAAGCCCCTAACTTTATTTCTACTGATCACATATACATAATATATAGCCTATGTCCATCTGGAATAATGTACCTTTCAAACAGTGAAAGAATTTTTCAAATAGGTGCAGTGGTTCTGGAGATTACCCTCCACGTACAAAATCGCTCTCTCTTTATATATAAGTATAGATAGATAGCACCACGCTAAGGATCGTTGAAGACTTCGGCACAAAAAGCGGTAGAGGACAGTAGCGGTAACAATGGAGATTGTTAGGATTAAGCCCCTAACTTTATTTCTACTGACCAGATATACATAATATATAGCCTATGTCCATCTGGAATACTGTACCTTTCAAACAGTGAAAGAATTTTTCAAATAGGTACAGTGGTTCTGAAGATTACCCTCCACGTACAAAATCGCTCTCTCTTTATATATAAGTACTAGCTGAAGTACCCGGCGATGCCCGGGATTTTAAGAATGTTTGTTGTTAACCAAAATCAATTTAAAAATTAACACAGTATAAATAACATAAAAAATATATGTGAAATGTTATACACGTCTCAGATTTTCAGCCTTTCATCATTGTAATACTAAAATCTGAAAAGTAAAAATGTCAAATTCTCTAATGTTTGTTAACCAAAATTAATTTAACACTAAGCACAGTATAAATAACAGAAAAAATCCTTGTGAAATCTATAAATATATAAATTTATAATAAACTCCTCAGAATTCAGCTAGAATCAGCCTTTCATCATTGGGGTAAAAAAAAGAAGCTGCAATTACAGGTTCAGAAGAAATTTCCAATAGAACAATGATATGACTGCAGCGTTGCCTCTTAAAAAATGAAGTGTTTGATTGAGGGCTGCAAACCATTCAACTCCTCTCCACATTTAACTCCTATAAACATCCTCTACATATTAAATTCCTTTTCTCTCCATAATAAACTCCTCAGAATTTTGGTATATTCAGCCTTTCATCATAGTACCACTAAAAACTGAAACATCCTCTCCAGAAATATAAATTTATTAATTTCAATAATTAAACACACACAAATATATAATTATACATTTGAATAATTCGTAAAATATACATTTGAAAACATACATTTGGAAACATACATTCGTAAAATATACATTCGTTAAAATATACATTTGAATAATTCGTAAATGAAAAAGCATATGAAAATAAAGATAAGAACTTCCGGAATCGAAATTAATTACCCTTAATTTTTAATTAATAAAAAACCAACATAATATGAATAAAAACGATAGTTGTTTAAAACCATATGAAAATAAAGCTATTATAAAGATAATAATAAAAAAAGCATAAAAAAATAATGCTCGCGCATGAAGTTAACGTTACGATATAAAGATAGTAATAATAATATAAACCGCGTGCATAAAATATTTAGCTTTTCAAGCGAAATAAATTAATTTTTAGAAAAAAACTACTTTTAATTGAGAAATTAAATACATTGCACAAAATTTTGATTTTACCAACTTTCCACCCTACAATTTACACCCTACTTCTTTTAAATAGGGTGTAAATATAAAGTTTTAACAGCCAATTGAATGCCAGTTAAAAACGATTGTTGTTTAAAATCATAAAAATTACGCTTATTATAAAGATAATAAAAATAAGCATAGGAAAATAATGTGTGCGCATGAAGTAAACGTTACGATATAAAAATAGTAATAAAAATCTATATATATAAAACAGTTCCGTAACTGACTAACTGACTGATTGACTGACTGACATACAAAGTACAGACCAAACCGCTGAACCTAAAGGACTGAAATTTTGCATGGCGATTCTTCTTATAATGTAGGGGTGCACTAATAAAGATTTTTGAAAAAAATTTCTTAGATTTTTTTAAATTAAATTTTTAATCTGTTTTTGTAACTTTTTTCAAGTTTGCATTTAAAATAATAATTTTAGGGTTGTAAAATTTATATCAGGAAAAAGATCATAAAAATTCCTTTAAAATGAAATTCTTTTCGAATCTTTACCTCCATTTTCTAATTTTTGGTGAATTTTTAAAGATTAATCTTTACAATTTAATTTATTAAACGCTGATCATGTGATCTTTATCTGGTACTTTAAATAAATTTATCGTCACGTAACAACGAAATAGACAAAAAAAAATATTTTTTTTCCTTGCTAATGCGGCAAACGATTGGACATTATCCAAAAAATATTAAAATACAGTAAAAGATATGTTCCTCAAACTGTACTATATTCTTTAGTATGTCCTATTAGATTTAATTTCAATATTTTCTTCTACATTATTTTGTCTATAAAAATATCCCTTACGATTTTTAAAAAAATATATTTTTTTGTCTTATGGTTAGAATACTAAAAGTTTAAAATAGTGGCGCCATCTACTGAACACCTGTGAATCGAGAAAAAGTTGTTGGTTATTTATTAATTAAAAATATTGGAAAGTTCTTGTGGATCTGTAAATATACATGTGGTAACAGTTTTAAAATTTATAAATTATCAACCTACACAGGTGATAATTTATCCGGCGTTGCCCGGGATTTTAAGAATGTTTGTTAACCAAAATCAATTTAAAAACTAAATACAGTATAAATAACATAGAATAAAAAGCATGTCAAATGTTATACGCATGAATAAAAAGAAAACCCAACATAAAAAAACCATAAATTTACAATAATTTCTTCAGAATTCAGCTAGATTTAGCGTTTCATCATTGGAGCAAAAAAACCCTGAAAAGTAAAGCATAAAATATATACATTTATAATAAACCACTAAAAGCTGTAAAGGAAAAATGTCAAATTGTCTTTAGGAAAGTAAAGAATTTTGAAAAGTAAAGCTGAAAAGTAAAAATGTCAAATTGTCGAATGTTTGTTAACCAAAATCAATTTAAAAACTAAATACAGTATAAATAACATAGAAAAGATTTAGCCTTTATCATTGGACAAAAAATCCTGAAAAGTAAAACATAAAATATATAAATTTATAATAAACCGACCAAAATCCATTAAAAAACTAAACACAGTATAAATAACATAGAAAAAAAAGTATACGAAATGTTATACACATTAATAATATGAAAAATAAAATAAAATAAAAATAATAATTTTTAAAAATAATAAAATAAAATAAAAATAATTAAAAAAATAATAAATAAATAATAATAATAATAATAATTTAAAAAATAATAAAATAAAAGCTGAAATAAAAAAGCCTCTATAAAAAAGCTGAAAATACAGGTTTAGCAAAATGTGAACGATCCATATTTGAACCCGCGGCGTGTAGCGTGGTAAATGAACGCTTTTACTGAATGCGCCACAATGACATGCTACTTTGTTGCGTAAAGAGGAAAATATTTGACTAAGTTTACTGGAAAGTTGCTATGGGTTGGTGAATATACATGTATTTATGGAGTGAGAGGAGTTTTAAGTCAGAAATAAGTTAGCAGGATAGAAGCTTAGTCTTCAACTCTTCAATAGACACAAAGACATAAGCGAGGGGGGTTGTAGTAGCGATTAAAAAAGATCTCGTGACACTTAGCGTGGTTGATTCGAATTTTCCATCGCGTGTGGTAGTGTCAATATGCCGTTGGATCCGATTTATTTTAGAGTATAAAATCTGACTTGAAAGATTATTATTTTCATTTATTATTCTGGTTTAATATATAACTTGAAACTTTTTGATTTTATTTATTTTTATCTTTTCGCTCGCTGTTTGCCAGCTAACCCTAACGCGGATGCCATATTCAGAGGGGTGATTCCACAAAGTGTAACAGCTTACATTTAGTTTCAAAATTCTTGGTTTTTTATTAATTAAAAATCAACGGTAATTAATTTCGATTTTTGAAGTTCTTCAGACCCTCGGCTGTTTTTAAAGACGCCTGTATGTAAAATTTCACGATCGTTGCTCCTAAACTGTGGATTTCTATACAATTACAGAGATACAAACATTCATTTTTATATATTAGATAGATAAAACAGTTCCGTAACTGACTCATTCATTCACTGACTGACTGACTGACTGACTGACATACAACGCACAGACCAAACCGCTGGACCTAAAGGGCTGAAATTTTGTATGGCGATTCTTCTAATAGTGTAGGGGTGCATTAAGAAAGATTTTTCAAAAATTCTTCTTAGATTTTTTTAAATTAAATTTTTAAGCTGTTTTTTAAACTTTTTTTACGTTTGCATTTAAAATAATACATTGAGGGTTATAAAATTTATATCACGAGAAAGATCATAAAAAATCCTTCAAAATGAAATGTTTTTCGAATTTGTACCTACATTTCCTGATTTTTCGTGAATTTTTAAAGATTAATTTTTAGAATTTAATTTATTAAATGCTGATCACGTGATTTCTTTTTCTGGTACTTTCAATAAATTTATCGTCACGTGCGTAACAATTAAATAGACAAAAAAAATATTTTTTCTCTTTCTAATGCAGCAGAAGATTGGATATTATCCAAAAAAAATGCATATCCCTTACGATTTTTTTATAAATATATATATATAGATAGATATATATTTTACATCAATTGTATACATTGATCATCGCATTTATTATAAATATATATATTTATTTTTTGGCATAAATTGCATACGTTGACCGTTGTATTTAATTTGAATGTACTCCGTAGCGAAGCGCGGGTTTTCAGCTAGTAATATATAAAGAGAGAGCAGATTTTGTACGTGGAGGGTAATCTCCGGAACCACTGCACCTATTTGAAAAATTCTTTCACTGTTTGAAAGGTACATTATTCCAGATGGACATAGGCTATATATTATGTATATCTGATCAGTAGAAATAAAGTTAGGGGGGATACTCTAGATTTGTGTGCACCGCCGCCATCTTGGATTTTTCCGCCAGGGTTTGGCGCATTTCGCATGGCGATAATTATTGCGTTCTGGTAAAAATAACCCAATGTCAAATTCTCTAATTTTAAGATCAAACAGTTATTTCTGATATGATCTTTTAATTACAGTATAATAATTTTAGGTCAGATCTTGGCCTTGACCTGGAAATCTGAGTCAAATTGACTATACTCAAAAGAGTAAATTATTTTTAAAACTAAGAGTCTTTTTGTTGAAAATTTTTGAATCCATTATCAGTTTTTCGTTAACTTATTAAATTTAAGTTGCTTTTAATTTTGTTTATCGATTGTCAATTAGTATACTATAATGATACACCATTTCATTTATTTGAAGTAAAAATTATCTGCCATCATTTTTTCGTAAAATGTAAAATACAGTATACATTTTAAATACAATATATTTTAAAATATTTATAATTCCAAGTTGTAGTGGATTACAAATAAATTTAAATAACTGAAGTTCAACTTCTCTCTCCCCAGGAACCTAAGTTAAAAAGTTAGTTAAGGTTAAGTTATTGGTTTAGGAAAAGGTTTTTTTTTTTTTCTTATTTCCAACACAGCAGGATAAATGGTCAAATAATCCTTGTCCCGATTTTATTGTATGCACCAAATATTTGGTTAAGGTCAAATCTGAAGTAAAATTTCATTACCACAATGCCCTAACCAAAAAAAAAAAAAAAAAAAAAAAAAAGAGGATCTGGTTACTCACCATAAATTTATGGGTTCATAATTATTTTACATTTTTCAAAGCTGAATTTTAGATAATTTTTAAATTGCAAGTTATTTAGGTGGTACGAAAATGCTGTATTTTTTTTCTAATTAACAATATATTTGCATAATATTTTGGTGATTCATTGCTATTAGTCAAAGAGTTAGGGCAAACTGAATAGATGGCATTGAAATTTTATCTCTAAGTAAAATTCACTTGACCAAATTTTTCATATGGATCATAATTTGAAAAGGTAGTTTTTAATTAAAAATGACAAAAAAAATCTCAGTCCAACGTTTAAATGATTTTTCAAAAACTTTTCTAAGTTTCATAATTTAAACAGGTGGTTTTTATTAAAAAAACTAAAAAAAGTCCATCGTTTTGAAAACACCGCTTAAAACACATTGGCGAGAATTTTTCCACTCCTCAAAACACGGTAAAATCGCCAAGTTGACGCAAAAAAATCCAAGATGGCGGACGTGCACACAATTATTAAGTAACGTAATATTAATTTGAATATTATTTTAGGTGCTTAAAATAATTAAAAAAACATTCTTTACTTAAAATCCTTTTTTTATTTTTTATTTTTATTTCATCTCTTACTCTAATTTTGAGATACCAATATGTATCTATAAACGTTTGTCAATTGTACACGTTTATATTGTAAACGTCCATATTGTAAACGTTTTGTCAATTAAACGTTTCTCCAAGTGACAAACGTTTAATCTATATCTATATATATATATACTAGCGGCCCGTCCCGACTTTGTCCGGGTTGAACAAAATATTATACCAATAAATTTCCAGTTGATAGCCAATAAATTGTAAATCTTTTTTTACCTTAATAATAACCTAAATAATACCTTAAATTAATTTTATGTTAGTTAATAATTAAAATAAATTTTTTAAAGAAAAAGGCATGCCGGAGAACGGCTAGGTTCGAACCGCTAGCGTCAGAACAGAAGCCCACCGCGATAGCACCACGATAAAGATCGTTGAAATCTTCGGAACAAAAAGCGGTAGAAGACAGTAGCGGAAACAATGGAGATTGTTAGGATTAAGCCCCTAACTTTATTTCTACTGATCAGATATACATAATATATAGCCTATGTCCATCTGGAATACTGTACCTTTCAAACAGTGAAAGAATTTTTCAAATAGGTACAGTGGTTCTGAAGATTACCCTCCACGTACAAAATCGCTCTCTCTTTATATATAAGTATAGAAGTATAGATAGCACCACGCTAAGGATCGTTGTAGACTTCGGCACAAAAAGCGGTAGAGGACAGTAGCGGTAACAATGGAGATTGTTAGGATTAAGCCCCTAACTTTATTTCTACTGATCAGATATACATAATATATAGCCTGTGTCCATCTGGAATACTGTACCTTTCAAACAGTGAAAGAATTTTTCAAATAGGTACAGTGGTTCTGAAGATTACCCTCCACGTACAAAATCGCTCTCTCTTTATATATAAGTATAGATAAAACAGTTCCGTAACTGACTCATTCATTCACTGACTGACTGACTGACTGACATACAACGCACAGACCAAACCGCTGGACCTAAAGGGCTGAATTTTTGTATGGCGATTCTTCTAATAGTGTAGGGGTGCATTAAGAAAGATTTTTAAAAAATTCTTCTTAGATTTTTTAAAATTAAATTTTTAAGCTGTTTTTTAAACTTTTTTTACGTTTGCATTTAAAATAATACATTGAGGGTTATAAAATTTATATCACGAGAAAGATTATAAAAAATCCTTCAAAATGAAATCGTTTTCGAATTTTTACCTCCATTTCCTGATTTTTCGTGAATTTTTAAAGATTAATTTTTAGAATTTAATTTATTAAATGCCGATCACGTGATTTCTTTTTCTGGTACTTTCAATAAATTTATCGTCACGTGCGTAACAACTAAATAGCCAAAAAAAATATTTTTTTCTCTTTCTAATGCAGCAGAAGATTGGATATTATCCAAAAAAATGCATATCCCTTACGATTTTTTCATAAATATATATATATAGATAGATATATATTTTACATCAATTGTATACATTGATCATCGCATTTATTATAAATATATATATTTATTTTTTGGCATAAATTGCATACGTTGACCGTTGTATTTAATTTGAATGTACTCCGTAGCGAAGCGCGGGTTTTCAGCTAGTTTAGTTATAAATGAAAATATCAGTTGCTTTCTACGTACAGTACACAGATTCTAAGGATCAGTTTCTCTTTTAACAGTCTGTACTGTCATTTCCAGCATTGCCATTTTAGCTTCCCCAAAGAAAGAAAAAATTATTTAGTTAAGAGTTTTCTATTTTTATTCTTATATAATTCTTAATCAATATGGTAAGTGAATTACCTTTCGTGAGGTTTCATTCAGTTCTTGCTTTTACACATCTTTCAATGGAGATAAGGCGGCTGGATAGTCGACCAACTGGATTCGCCCTACTCCAGTTTAATCGATGGAGAAAATTTGACAAACCTCATGTTATATTTTTTTCATTTGTGATCTCTTATAAGTAAGTTTACTACAGATATATAGGTTCCTGCTTTGACAGTTTTATCTTATTATTCTAGACTGGTTTATTGATAATATTTTTACTAAACCAGAAATTTAGATTCTAGTACGTCATTAGTACATAATGTGTTATGTGTAAATTTTTAGCAAAATTATTAATTAAAATTTTTATTCGTAATCATTAAGGAAGGAAAAACTATATATGATCTATATATGATTTGGTTTCTTTTATTTTTATCATTGCGAGAAATAAATTTATTTTAGTTCAGTATGTTGGAAACTCTTTTTAATATCTTATCTAGTATGAGTTCTCATTACCTCTGTTTGAAAGCTCGTTTTCCGACACATGACGAGCCCTCGAATTATAAGTGCGTAGATTTCTCAAAAAAAAAAAAATCTCTTTCAAATGCTTTTATCTCATTTACCCAAAATTCCGGAACACCGTGGCTGCTGTAAAAGTCAGCGATTTTGAGAAACGCAGTAAAAGTATAGAATTATGTTACATGTCTCTGTATCAGAACATTTCGTGAAAAGACGACTGTTATAAGAAAAAACGACAGTATTCTGCAAGAGAATAAAAAATAATTTCCACACCGAGCTCGCCAGGATTCGAACCTGGAATCTCCTGATCCGTAGTCAGGCGCGTTATCCGTTGCGCCACGAGCCCACGATGAAAGTGTCTAACATTATTTATATATATAACACGAGGTGTTCCACACTTGTGAGTCGAAAGGGTTACGACTTGTTTTCTGGGAGGTCAACACGTAAATATGCACACGTGTATAATACGCATGTCTGATTTTGCGCGAAATTTTCGGAGAAAGTTTAAATTCCACTACAATACGCACCCATAACTTTTCAATATTTTATTTGAAAATTGCACAAATACTTATTAACATACATAAAATTTCTAATAAAAATAAACGAAAACGTCAAATTCGGTAGAAAAAAACTTAAATTTTTAATTAAAAATAATCAATACTGTCACTTTATCAGTTTTAATCACTTTCAATAGCAGTTGCGGATTTACCAGCAGGCTGAGTAGGCTGGAGCCTAGGGCGGCAAATTTTAAGGGGTGGCAAATTTAGTTCATAAATTTTTTATTTCGATTTACAAATTAAAGAAAATTATTATACACACACAAAATACGAATTTCGAAAATTGGAGAGAAATTAAAATATTTAACAAAAATCG
This sequence comes from Dolomedes plantarius, assembly GCA_907164885.2. Classification (NCBI taxonomy): domain Eukaryota; kingdom Metazoa; phylum Arthropoda; class Arachnida; order Araneae; family Dolomedidae; genus Dolomedes; species Dolomedes plantarius. Next base: position 45,049,192 of record OU015496.1, read on the forward strand.
AAATATAGTCCTATATACAGTGCTAAATAATAAATATTTCAACATCTCTACATAAACAATTGCTAAACGCTTTATTAATTATACATTAATGATCATGAATTTTTAGAATATCGCAATAGCGATTCGATATTACAGTCGAAATTTAGTTATTTTTACATATTTTCTTCACTGATAACTGCTATAATTTTTTCTCCGTGTACCTAATAATTATGAGATATCCTTACACAATTCAATCTTGATATAATATCGATGGTCTAATCATGATTGCTGTAACAAGTTTCCAAATTGTCAAATTCAATTTCAGAAAGTTATTTCTTTATGCGTAAAAAATACTGACTAAAATTGACTAATTTTTATTAAATAAAAAACTAGTTCAATATCTTATAGAGATATAGTCTTTTGGTTTAAATTAATCGAATAACTGATATTTGAACGACTGCGACTTGACAATAAAAAGAAGTGTCTTTCTGAATGGATAGCACAAGTGCAGCGCGATCGGGTTACTACGTGAGCCGAAGCGGGGTCCTGATGTATAGGGTAGGTGGGGGCAAAGGTTTGCAGTTTTGAGTTTTGGGTTTTTTACGGGCCTCCGTTAGATCCTATCGCCCCAAAAAGTCACTTGTATTGTAGTTGGGTATCCCCTCTACCTTCTATAAAATAATGAATGTTTTCCCGAAATATTTAGTCACCGAATTTTTAATTTTACCAAAAGACCTGTTTGCGAACCTTTACCCCACTCGTTGGTTTCTTACTGGATAGGCATCGAAAATCACAAAAATAGTTGTCTAAATAATTTTATTTCACATTTTGTAATCTTTTTAAAGGTGTTACATATATAGAAAATCACAAATTGAACAGGTTAATCTCAATAATTTTTTTCTTAAACTAAATAACTTCAAAATGAAATATCAACTATTAACACAGAAAGTTGAATCTAACAATGAAATTCACAAAATGAAAAGGGGTTAATCTCAATAATTTTTTTCTTAAACTAAAGAACTTCCAATTAAAATATCAACTATTAACACTATCGTTATATCATATCTTAGGCTTTACTCATTCTTTTAAAACCCGTAAAAATTAAGCAAATTAATGGGATGGGGGACATTACAAAGCAATTTTTGAAAATTTTACCTCAGAGATATGAAATTGGGCATAAATATTCATTAAAGTAAAACTATTTCAAACACCTTATAAAATTTTATAAATATTTAAAATTTTATTTTTTATATTTAAAAAATTGAAATTTTTATTATGTTTTTTTAAAATGCTCCTTGCGATCCAATTTTTAACCTTATACTTAATTTTGCATTTAGATTGCTTATACATTTTTATCAAGGTTATGTTTTGATTTGTGCTTTCGTGGAATAATTAATTTTTAGGAAATATTTTTATGCTTGTATTCTGAATTCTCGTGAAAATTTTGTACTTTTCCACGCTTTAAGTTAAACTTTGATAATCTGAATGATGATGATATCGAAACCTGAAATGGATACATAACTTTATTTTAATGTATAAGAGGAGCCTTTGTAATAAATTTTATAAAATTTCCTCAAAAATTGTGACGCAAGGAGCATTTCAAAGACTTGCAAATCTGGAAATTATTCATTTAGAGCTTTTTTCCCTAACCAGACCTTCGAAGCTTATAATGTCTTGTAACAACATTTAATTCTTTTATCTTGTAATATAGGTCTTTGTTCAGAGCTATTTTATTTTTGTGTTGTACTAATTTATTTTATTTTTAATTTATGGATTTTCAAGCATTTTACAAAAAATTTTCTGATTAAAAACAGGCAGTTTTTATCAAAAACCATAATTTTTTTTCAAATTACAAAAATGTGAATTCCTATTAATAATAAAAGACGTTGTTAATAAGGATTCCTAATAAAAAGAGGACATGAAACAAATGTTAATAGTTAGAGGTGCAAAGGTTTGCAGATGGGGCAAAGGTTTACACTGCGAACCTTTACCCCATGACTCCCGCAAACCTTTACCCGATTTCGTGCTGGTTCTGTTTCTGCAGAATGGACGCCACTGTATTTGAGTTAACCCAAAACTTAAGGTAGGATTTGAAAGGTTATTTGCCACCCTAACATGCGAAAATAAGCCCAAAACAGTTCGTGAGTTTGAGTGATGCTCAAAATTACTCAAAAGTTGCAAAAAATTACATTAAAAGAGACGAAAATAAACTTACCTCATTTTCTCTGCAAGAGGGGGTCTTAACTCCAACATTTTTTACGAGGCAACTGACTGGAAGTAGAGGAATGCACTGCCTACCCTATTCTTCCTAAAACTCTTCTCCTAAAACTCTTTAAAATGTATGTGCGAACCTTTGCCCCATGCGAACCTTTGCCCCCACCTACCCTACATACGTTGCGTCGAGGGACGAGGAATGCGTACACTTTCAAAGCTACCTTTCGTCTGAAAGAATTTCAATAAAACCAATTTCTGGATCATTAAAAAGTCTGTCTTCATTCCTGCGAGAACAGAATGTAGGAAACATTTATCCAAACTTGGATATAGTACTTCGTATGGCTCTTTGTACACCAGCGACAAATTGTTCAGGTGAAAGAAGCTTCTCTTGCTTGAAGAGAGTAAAGAACTACCTACGATCTTTAAGTCAAGAAAAACTAAACGCTTTAGCTCTCTTGTGCATAGAGTCAGAGCTAATGAGCAAGATTTCGTACGACGATATAATAAATGATTTTGCGAATTCAAAGTCTCGCAAAAAAGTATTGTAATGCTTTTATAATTTAACTTAAATTATAATACTAACAAATAATTAAGAAAAGATATATTTATTGTATTGTTTTTAAACTGTGAATGTAATAATAAATATTTATCAACGTTCGCCAAATGTATATTTTTTATGTAAGCTTTATTCATATTATGTAAGTATTGTATAGTTTTAAGACATACCTTACCTTACTTTAAAAGTGGTTCATGATTGAGATATTTTTTGCTTAAAATAATGTTTTTTGATAATTCTTTGCTGTAAAAATAATCAAGGACACGGTACCATAGTTCTCAATGATACTAACCATACGGGAAAAGTTGATGTAACGAGGATGATGGAGCACAAATCATAAAGTTGGAATTTTATTGATAGAAAATTGATATGATTGTGGACTAAGATATCAAAATTTAGAGGCGGCAAAAATTGAATAGCCTACGGGCGGCAAATCTGTAAATCCGTCACTGTTCAATAGAAGTAGTAAAGGCGGTCACCCCAAAATGTCTTGGTGGTCCACCGGTCGATCGCGATCGACTAAATGCCCACACCTGCTCTAGGGTATGTACTCATCTTAACATGTGTATCCCAATGTAATTTTTGCACTTGTTTTTTTAAGTTTGTAACCACATTTCCTTTTTACTTTTTGTGCTAGGCATGGTACAGTGTGATACACTGTTTTATGTTTTTCATGCAGACGTGTCTTGTAACCTTCCTTATATAGTAATGACACTTATTTTACTATGCAACCATGCTCTTTGTCACAAGGTTGACTCATATAGTGCATTCATTTATGTCCGACACCTATTTAAGTTGTTTTGTTATTATTTTGTTACCATTTTTCCATTTGTTTTGAATGCACTTTCTATGTATAATTTACAGGGGTGTTTTTTTTTCTTTGTTTTTTCAATGGCTGGCCAGCCGACATGAAGTGTTTTGTCTTTATGTATAATGTTAATTTAATTACAAGCACAAAAGTTTTTTTTCCTTCATGGAGGGTCTCCAATGTAACTTTGACCTAGCATAACACAGGTTCCAACCGCGAGCCAACCATCTTCTTCAGAGGACGCGCTTTCTCCCTTTTGTGCTCTATGACGACTCCGTCTCCCCTGATTCTGCATCTGTCATCTAGACATTTTATTTATCTTCAATATGAGGTATTACAAAAGAAAATCGGCCGATAAATAACCGAAATAAAGTGGATTTTTTTAATTCCATGGCGGCCATCTTGATGACGTCATTACTGCTATACGCCACACTCCAAAGAGTGACACCATGGAAATTATTCATCTGCAGGTAGTTTCTGATGAAAAAATATCCACCCATGTTCCCATCATTAATACCGCCACGGGACTACATATGCTCCCCTACTAACATAGAAACGTTTTTGATAAGAAGTATCTCTCCTGCTTCATATGGCAACTGAAGATCTACTTGCGAACTGATGCGCCGCCTCTACACTTGTGCAAACAGACAATGTCTAGATCACAATGTTGAATAGAAATACGGGAAAGTAGAATATCTTGACTATTATTCAGAAAAATAATATGCACCTCTAAAACATTAATAGTATTTGCCTCATCGAAGAGTGGTTAGTTAAAATCTTATCTGTTAGGAATTTAATAAATATTTAAAAATGTATCTATACAATTGTTTAAAGCAATTGAAAAATTCACTCGAGTTATACTTTTATCGTGAATCAAGTTTACTTCGGCGATAAACCTCTATCATGTCTCCGTATCACCAGAATTTATCAGGCAGCCAACAATCGCTTTTGCTGAACTTTCGCCTTACCCGCATCGACGCTGAATTTATTCAGATTAGATGTTGCTAAACATCCTACGATATCTTCAACAGAGACTTTATTTTCTATCGCATAAAACTCTCCATTGCCAACTAAATCAATAAACGATAAGGCTGCTAGAAAACCCGCTATCCTAAAGCGAAACCTCGATAAGGCAAGCAGGAAATTGTGAAGCAACTGCAACAACAGAGTTAACAGGCATTTCTACATCCCTTCTTTCAAAGGAAATATAAAGCGGTGAAAAAAAAAGAGCTTCAGATACATTTCTTCCACAGGAATGGCAATAACTACAGTGCATTAACCCACATGTTGCCTAGTCGAAATTAAAATACACTGAACTCTATATCCAACTAAATGAATAAGATCGGATAATAATGCATGTGACTCGAGAATTTTTTTCCCATCGCGGGAGGTACTTTGTCCTGTTGTCCCATCCACACCAACAGTGCTCTCTATGAGGAGATAGCACAGTCCTTCCTTTTATCCACGGACATTTGCCCTGGGCCCATACAGTGAAACTTCTCTATGGCAGCCGGTAATGGTTCCGAAAAACCTTGATTTTGGGACATTTGGAGATGAAGATTGCCCGCCCTTCCCCTTCAGTTACTAAACTTTCCCTTTAGATCCATGACGAAAGTGACTATGACATCAGACAGCTAGATTTTTGGCGCTTGTAACCCTCTGAGTAATCTCAAGCATATTCCTCCTATATTCAGAAAATTCTTTTAGCGTCATATCGATGGAAAATTCTTTAGCAGCTGACTTTTTGAAGGGCACTAAACTGCTGATTTCTATGACTAAAAAATTACAATAATTTTTTTAAAAGGGAGTTTAAAAAAGAGGTTTTTCTAAAAACCACGCGCTCGATATCCTGTTAGATACGTAAGAAGAAGAAAAAAAAGAAGAAAAATTAAAATATATGTATCTGTTTATAAGAAAAATATCAAAAGAAAAATTCCCTAAGGCTAAACATGAGAATTAAAGATATGTGAAGTTCAAATGTCTCAAGGGGTTCCCGCTGGAATTCCTATTTCTTGTTAACCCATTTAGGACCGCTCCATGATTCCTTTATTGGAAATGCACCAAACAGTGTTTTAACACTTCTTAGATCATTAATTACACAAATAAGTTGTTTCCATAAAATTAAATTTATTTTTACGAGAGTTACAAAATGTTGCGTTTTCGCAACATCAGTCCAAAGCGATATAAAAATTTAAAAAATATAAAAATTTTAAATTATTAAAAAAAAATTTTTTTATTTAAAATCTTTGAAACATTTAGCATGAAGAGGTACATTACACTTATTACATACAGAAATTGTTTGACTTTTGCAGTGTTTACATTTTTTTGTTTATTTTTACTATTTTTAGTAATAATATGGCCCATACGGTTTTTCCGAGTTTCGTTGAGAATTAGATTTTGAACTGTCGATGGTCTTCCAATATGTGAAGTTTCAGGTAAAACAGAATTCATTGGCATTTCTTCAAGCCTTTTTATCAAAGACATGGCTCTCTCAAAGATATAGATCTCTTAAACTCTAATAAACTTATTTTAGAATTAATTACATCCATGTAGAGTCTCCCTTTTTCCCATACAATATGCTCCTTTTTCTTACTATATTGCTTACTTTTCGATTTATTAGAAAAAAAAATGTCGATTTCACCTGCAATGTCTTTAGGTGATTCGACATTTTCACATAAAATAGTATCATCAATATCTTCTTCATCCGTCAAATCATCCGGATCTGGAGGGATAATGACGAATTACGGTTCCTCATTAGCTTCTGTTGAGGACAATTCTGAAATATCATCATCTAACTCATGAAAATACTCCAATGTCTCTTCCAATGTCAAAAATCGCTTTTTTCTACAGACAAACTTATCCGAAATGCAAACAATACCAATTTACTGCATGAAAAACTAGGCAGCACTAATAAAACACATTGGAAATAAGTAATACACTTTGGACTGATGTTGCGTTTTCGCAACATTTTTGAAAATATGAATTGAGAAACATAAAAACAAAAATTATGATTTATCTGTTGAAGTCATTTTGTTCTTTAGTCTCTAGTAAATTTGGAACAAGCATCAAATTGGAAATTTATCATGTGTTGCTATCTAAGGTTATTATTTGAAAATAGTCATTTTTTTCCCTTTCAAAACACCAGAAAAAAAGCAATTTTTTGCTAGTGCTAAAAGTAGGAAAATGAGGAAACAAAAAAATTATTCTTATCAATTGAAGTATAGAGAATAAAAATAAAATGTTACTTCAGACATACAAAATTTTGAACATGCCTTTAAAAAATACAGAAAATAATGTTGCGTTTTCGCAACGCCAGTCTTAAATGGGTTAATATGTTGTTCCTCCTGATTAAATGGCATTCGTAGTGCTCGTCTTGAACTAAATTACCATGTGATTCTGTATCTTATGGACTGATTACCGTCTTTCTAGGTGTCTGGAGGTGCAGCGTCAAGTGCTACGGCGATTATGGTCGACTATTCGTTGAGAATGCGCGCAGGCATAAAAAATAAGCGAGATAACGAGATGCAGGATAGGAGAATGCTAATGAACTGTCTTCGTCGGTCCGCAACAACCGGCGCGGCGTAGCGCTCATTAACGTGTTAAATACCATCCGCTGTATTTTCAAAATATCCTACAACTCTTCAAAAATATTAACCCTAATCTCTACAATCAACAGTGAAGCTAACACTTCTGCATAAGACAGATGGCTCCTTGAGCCCTATTTGTTCGGCAGAACATCAAGCATGCAATCCTCATATATGTGGTTTACATCAGTGCTCCCCAACCTTTTTATCGCCGCGGACCGGTCAACGTTTGATAATTTTACAGCGGCCCGCTGAGGGGGGGGGGGGGAGTTGATTGTTTATATTTTAGATTGTTTTGATTTAATAATTTTAATTTAATTGTACTTAAGCATGCCTTCGAAATAAAATACAGTTACACCAAAAAATGAATATTAAGTGATTTAACATTTTAACTCACTAGAACGCTAAATCAATGAGAACCCTGAGCTTGTGACCCTAAGCTGGCGGCCCGGTACCATTTGATCCACTCACCGGTACCGGTCCGCGGCCCGGGGGTTGGGGACCACTGGTTTACATAAACCGTTATCGCTAAGCATCCGCTTTAAATTTGGCTTTCTGTTAATCAAAATCCTCCGTTGTGCATAGTATATTCTTTTTCCGTTTTTAATGAGAGTGGATGACGGAATGAAGGCTCTTCTCCGATTCCCCTGCCTGGTAAAGAAGTAATTGATTGGTTCTGCTACTGTGTGTTACTCGTTCGTTTCCTCGTTATCGTTAGGGCAAAACGTCGATTGACCTTTCGTCGATTGACCCTCGTCGATAACCCTATCAATCAAGCTATGGGGAATTTTGCTCTCAACATTTTAGTTGTCGCTCATTAGTGAATGCATGTTTCTGAATACCATTTTTCTGCATCTGGAAATACACTAATAAAAAAGTACTTAGTTTTTCAAATCATGAAATCTTTAGTGGTTGACTTTTTTGCAGGGGCACTAAACTACTGATTTCTATCACCAGAAAATTACAATGATTGTTTTGAAAAAGTGAGCTTAAAAAAAGGGGGTTTACTGAATCCCTCAAGCTCAGCCTTAAAAGATATCCTGTTAGATACGAAAGAAAGAAAAGAAAACAGAATTAAAATACATGTATCTGTTTATAATAAAAATTTCAAAAGGGAAATTCCCTACCGCTAAACATGAGGATTGAAGATGCGTGAAGTCAAATTGATACAACGCCTAAAATTAAAGTGTGTTTCACACGTCATAGATGGATTAATTCCAGGGACTCGACTGGATTAATGGAAACTATCACAGCCTTTATTCATCGAAATATTAAATTCAAATGCGCTTGCTTGTGTGTGTAGAAGTGGAATGGTATAATTCCCCGCGGTGTGTGGCCAATAACGAATGTATTATAAAGGATGCAGAGGCAGGGGTAAATAGAGGCTTGTAAACCAATAAAAAATAGAAGAATTGCTGTCGGTGTGGCCAGTGATAGCGATCTAAAGTCTAAATTTTACAAGATGGATGGTCGTTATTTTATGGCCCACAGTAAAAACGTCAGATGAGAAGGGTCAAAGTTGTTTTGCAAAATAAAATTATGGTGGGGGAGGTACTTCATAGACTATGGACAGAGGCGTCAGAGTCTGTTTAATAAAGAACCAATTGGGGCAGGAACCACTGAAAGAAAAACAGCCCACTGCCCGATGAAAGTGAGGGGCGGGCCAGAATGCCCCCCCCCCCTGTAAACGGACAACAGCTCCGCCAAGGACGGAAGGAATTGGAGAAGAAGGATCTCGGACTTGGTTCCTCAGAGTTAGATGATAGAGACTCTCGTCTGCTTCAGAGTCTTGGAAAAGTGCGAATATCCCGCTAAGATGTTCCTATACTGGAGATGATTCTGGGTCCCTGTCGTCGACGCTACCATCATCGCTGCATACATCAGCTATAGTAAGTGCCTCCCCAATAGACTCTAAAAATCATCTTTGACAATATAGTAGTTTGCCTCTGCTTCTGGGTTCTCAATGTTAAAAATGTTAATATGAAAGAGATTATTATATTAATAGCTATGACAATTTGATTTAAATTTGTGCATTATCAAATAAATGTATGTTTAAGGTCAATGCTTTGTCTTCCTTGCTTGTTCCAACCCATGCATGCATCCATTGCTTTAAGGTAATTAAATAGCCTACAGTGTGCTAACCAAAAACTCAGCTACACAAAAAGAGCAATAATTAATAAGGCATTACACGATAGTCCTCCATATTTGTCGCGTTCATAAATAGCGAATGTTTTTCAGTTCATTGATATTTTCGCAACGAAAGTAGTATCTCGTCCGACTGTATGAGTTCCTGATTCAGAAAAGTAAAAGCTGAGAGATTCTTTGAAACTTTTATACTTAAGTCAAATATTTTCAACCTTTCCAAAGCTTTGTGCTTTTTTTTTTTAAATTGCAGACTGACATATTATCTATCTGGGCCTCGTGTTCTACCATAAGCGGATTACCGCATATCTACTCTGACCACATGCTTATGGCCTCTAAAAATGAGGTAATCGTTTGAAAATAACATCATCATTTGTACCATCATTTGTACCCACAAAATTGTTTTAAATTTGTTGGGGTACAAATGGTACAACATCGTCATTTGTACCATTTGTACCCCAACCTATTGTATGAAGGGCGTGGCGGAGCAGCAGTTGCCATGTAAAGTCTATGGGAAAAGCGTGCGCCCTCACTTCTTTGTTTACATTTACTTTTATTGCTCGCACACTGAACTTTAAAATTAAAAAAAATACGCCATTTGTAATACATTCTAATTCTCATTGCCCTTATCTACATAAGGCGCTCATTTCAGTGTCACATTTGATTTAAGGTGCTCAAAGTGATATCATGATCAGTCTCATAGTAAGTAAATACTTTATCTGTATAAAAGTTCTATGAGTTTTTTTTTTTTTTTTTTTTTTTTTTTTAAGTTTTTTTTTTAAACTTAGAGACCTATTTTAAGGGGTACCTTTAAAGACGAAGAGACTCGACAAACATAGCCTATTTTCAATCACCAGAAGTTTCTAAAATAATTTATTAAGAAATATGAAAATTTTACTGTGAGTTAAACACTCTTTCTTCTTTATAAATATTGCACTCAATTTTTTCTAGCTTGAAGAGGAATTTTTTATTTTTTTTAAATTTTAACCATTGTTTTTTCAATTGTTATGTGATTGCGCGCATGATATCACCAGAACAGTTGGCTAGAATACCATGAAATTTTATACACGTTCAATATAAGCATTTATCATTAAAATGACGAACAATTATGTCATTCCTACCTTAAAAATTTTAATTACAATAAAATTTATCAAAAAATTTTCTGAAATAAAAAAAAATTTTAAAAATAATTATTTTTTCTATGAAGAACTAAGAATTTTGATTTCAACGTTCGTCATTTTAAATATATATTATGCAACTTAATTTTAAAATTAAAAAAATATGTATATTCATTAATATACGGACGCAAGTCTGCGCGCAATGACATACCATTGAAAAAAAAACAATGGTTGAAATTTAAAAAAAAATTTAATTTATCTTCAAACTAGAAAAAATTAAGAGCCATATTGATAAAGAATAAAGTGTGTTTAACTCACAGTAAAATTTTCATATTACTGAATAAAAGATTTTCATAACTACTGATGATTTAAAATAGGGATATCATTGTCGAGTGTCTTAACGTTTAAAAGGTACCTGACCCCTTAAGAGAACGGCTGAACATAAAAATAAGGTCGAGGTATCAAAATGGAGGTGTTTGAATAAATTTGTAACTTTTTTTTCAGTTTAGTAAAGTTTACCTTTGTTACTTGATATGAGTTTGTCCTTTTCAAAAAAAATTAACCATGAATTTCGACGGGTTTCTACTATACTAACAAATAGCAATAATCTTCTATCAACTAAATCAAGCTGTAAAAAAGTCATTCCCCACGCCGACGAGAAGTCTAACAAGCTGCCATCACAGTCTTGTCAACAACAGGGTTTGCATCATTGAAACTACACTAAATCTTTATCCCGACGTTCAGCAACCAGGAAAAACCGCACGTATGGAGGAGGCGTCTGTGTTCGAAGTTTTAAAATTTCTTATCACTAAGAAACCCGCTCTGCTATTCAGTTTGAGCGCCCGTGGCAATCAGTTAAAGTTGATAAATTAGATGTAAAGGGTGAAATGTTGAAGTTCAATAAGCACTGCACTCCGTAAGTTAAGTGGACGAGGGACCTTGAAACTAGAATTTTTTAATTTTCAATTTTTAACTCTATATACAAAATGAGAATAATTAATTTTCTTTTTTACTACATCGAAAACCCTTAGAAATCAAAATTAGGAATTTTTTGCAAAATGACTGTCTTTCAAAATTTTTCAAAAATGCTAAGCTTATTCAAAATGCTCTGTGCTCATTCTATATTATTTAAAGTCTTTAAATTTGTTATTATAAGTTTACAATATATATATAAATAGAAATGTGCATTTAATTTTTTTTTTTTTTGAAGGAATCTAAAGTCTTAAATATTTTTTTTTCTAGTTTGCCTGTTATTTTTTTGTTTTTTTAAACATTTTTACCTTATTTTAAAAATATTTGTGATTTCAAAGATTTATGCACAGTTTTGTGACAAACACTTCAGTAAACAAGTCTGAGAAATTTGGAAGATATCAGAAGAAAATGAATATGCATGGAGCATTTTGAAAAATTCTTGCATTTTTGAAGATTTTTTTGATAAACAGATCTAATTCCTCCACAAAATACTTATTTGTGAAGGATCCTCCACAAAATACTTCTTTGTGGAGGATCTAATTCCTCCACAAAATACTTATTTGTGAATTCTAAGTATTTTCAGTATAGTAGAAAAGAATATTAATTATACTCATATGGTATATAGATTAAAATATTGAAAATCAAAGAAGAACGATATTGAAGATCCCTTGTTCCCTTAAAAAGTCTTTATTATTCCGAAAATGAAATAAAATTGGCTCGATTTCGAGCAACGAGGCCACTAGTTCTTTTTTTTTTATAAAAGTTTTGCCTTAGACAATATTAACGCTAACGGCGATGATTCTTTTTGTAAGCACACGAGTGTGTTGAAAATTATTTGCCCAATCCATAAAGGCTGTTGTGTACTAACCCTATTGGATTCAATCACCTCAGTTTTAAGCTATGAAGAAAATTTGCCCAAGGATTTCAGACTTAGATTTAAAGGTTTCTTTCTAGAAATTGCACTCCGTAATAGAGAAAGAAATCTTACATCATTTTTCGTTTAAAAAACATGCAAATAATATTTTAAAATTTAAATTATCCAGGGAAAAATATTGTATAGTGTGTTTTAAACTATCTAAATTCCTTCTGTGGACGAAATTTATTGAGTCTGTTTGAATTAAGTCTATTGCAAGGTGCAGAACAGTTCAGGCTATCTGAAAATACCATTTTTATTGGATTACACAGGTCTGCAAAAAAAAAAAATATTTTTAAAAGTTGTTTGTACTTTGATAACTGATTTCTATGTATTTTTCAGTGCTGATTTCAAAAATAAAATCCTTTTTTTTCTATCACGTCAGGTTATCTCACAAAAAGGGTGTGTATTTTGGGTGAAAAATTCAATTTAACGCAATTTTGTACATTTTTCCCAGAGGTTCTAAATTTTAATAAACAGATAAAAAATGCCATGGTTTACATTTACACAACAGAATAATGAAAAAAGTGCATAACTATAGAGTCAAAAGTCCTTGTAGAAGCGCTTTCGCTTCACATCAAAACTTCTTTTATTGCTCTTCCTGCTGTGGACAGCTTGAGGATCGTCCCTTTTAATATCCAGCAGTAATCCGCTATCATGTTTACGTTCCATCCTCCTTGGTACCTTTTTTCCCATTTCAATGATGTCTTGGTGGAACCTTTCGCCCTGCTCTTCACTGAAATCACCAAGATTTGCAGGGAAGAAGTCAAGGTGTGAGTGGAGAAAATTAACTTTTATGCTCATATTACAACCCAGCTTCATGAAGTTGTCTAGCATGTCAGCGACGATTGATTTGTAATTTGGGTCCTTTTTGTTTCCCAGAAAACTGTTTAAAACTAGTTTAAAAGATACCCATGCTGCTTTTTCTTTTGTTTCCATTCTTTTCTCAAACCTGGCATCCATCATTAGTTTTCTGATGTCAGGTCCGACAAACACTCCTTCTTTTATCTTTACCTCGCATGACCCAGAAAACTGCTCACAAAGGTATCTAAAACATTCTCCTTCTTTTGGCAATGCCTTGACAAATTGTTTCATCAAACCCAATTTAATGTGTAGTGGTGGAAGTAATACCTTTTTGGGATCTACAAGACTCTCCCTCTCAACAATTTTAACTCCAACCTGCAAGGTTTTTCTCAGCGGCCATTCTTTCTGTATATAGTGTTGCTTCCTGTCACAGCTGTCCTATTCTCAGAGAAAGCAAGGGAACTTTGTGTAACCACTCTGTTGATCAAGCAACATTGAAATCACTTTTAAATCGCCACAAATCGTCCATTTATGATCTGAATAACAAATTTTGTTTAAAACAAGTTCAATATTTTCAAAACATTCTTTTAGATGTGGTATAGTGGAAGATGGTGGGAAAGAGGATGGCCGGAACTGACAGGCACTGACACGAAAGATGTCAATGGAGGGAGATAGTAAGGGATGGAAAGAAAAGTCGACAGACAGGCACTAATAGGAAAGTGATGCAATTTTAACCGTATTACACTAGTTTTAGTACGACTGTCCAGTATATATAAGAATGTCTATTTCATTGCAAACGCCTTAAAACTTTCTCACATTACTTTTTAAAAGTGTTTGTAACCAAAATATACCAGTTTCTTTGGAAATATTGGAAATTTTGTCTAAACTTATAGTGCTACCTTACTTTAAAAATACACAAATTCGACAAAACTAGACATGCTAATTGTAACAAAACTGTACGTGATGGAATTTTTTCAATAATTTTCCTATAATCAGCACCAAAAATACTATAAAATCACTGATTAAATTTGAGACAATTTGTATGTATGTATGTATGTATGTATGTATATATATATGTATATATATATTATATATATATATATATATATATATATATATATATATAAACTGCTTGACAATAGCTGAGGAGCAGTCACATTTTTCAGACCATTTCATAATAGACATTGATTGAAGAAGGGAAACTTAGTACATATTTAGTAGAGATACTGTGCATTATTTATTATGCAAAATAGTACAGATTTCGCCACATGGAAAAAGAAGAAAACGAACACTAAAAAGATGCTCTTTGGAGCATTTTCAAACAGCCACGAAAAATGGGTCTGCCTTCCAGAATGAAACAGTTGTGAATATCTTAGTAAGGTGTGTGATCTCCTCGGACACTAGTGCACATTTTGCATCTACTTTTTATGCTGTCTGCTAAATTATTGAGGAGTCCTTGGGGGATATTGCCCCACTCCTCTCTCAAGGTGATTTTTAGTTCTTGCATTGTTCGGGGAGGGCGAGTTATTTGAGAAACACGTCTGCCAAGAGCATCCCGGGCATGCTGTATAGGATTTAGGTCAACAGAGTCAGCAGACTATGACATACGTTCAATATTTTCACTTTCTAGTGTGTCCGATACTTCAGCTGTCCTGTGTGGGCGCGCATTGTCGTCCATAAACAGAAAATCTGGACCTACCGCACCCCTAAAAAGACGAACATGATCCAGAATAATCTCTCTGTAATACCGCTGAGATGTAACGGTACCTTCCTCAAAGATGTGAAGCGATGTTTTGCCATTGTGCATAATGCCTACCCACATCATCACGCCTTGGCCATACCGATGACGTTCCTGATCATTCTGTGGTGCATAAAGTGTTCCCCTCTCTCCACACTAACTGGGTGGCCAAAATTACTTTGTCACAGTGAAACGGGATTCGTCAGAGAACATCATTCTGGACCACTTTTGCCTACCCCAACCAATATGTTCCTTACACCAACGTAATCTTTCTCGACGATGGCGTGGTTGAAGTGGGATGCATTGAACAGGCTTCCGTGCATACAGACCAACCTGATTTATTCGCCAAGAAATGGTTCTGGCTGATGCATTTGTACCGGTAGTGGTTCCAAGGTCTGCAGCTATCTGACTAGGAGTGAGATGTCTCTTCCTTTTCGCCACTAGGGATACATATCGATTCTCTTGAGGTGTAGTGTTCTTTCCACGACCACCGGCATGCTTTCGCATAGCACTTCTACCTTTAGCGGCCTTTATAAATCGCGATATGACACTTTTTGCCACTCCCATTACTCTGGCCACAGTAGTGACACTTTGTCCCACTTCGAGCCGTTCAACTGCTCGTCCGCGATCGTACGCACTCAAATGATGTCTGCAGACATTTTGCACTTAATTATTGCCACACCACACTGATTTTCACAGACATGACTTCCAACAATCTACAGCGCTATTTTCGTCAAACACCTAACTGCATGAACTTTCGAATGAAAAAAAGAGTTTTCGTGCACTGCCTTTTATACAGATAACAGGTCCTGCCCTATTACGCCCTCTGCATTTCATTTTACTGTGATTGGTCTGCTGTCGGGAACGTTAGTTTGAAAAAAACCAGTCGTTCCTTAGCAATTGTCAAGCTATATATATATATATATATATATATATATATATATATATATATATATATATATATATATATATGTATGTATTTGTATAAAAGTTCCTTGAAAATTTGGAATAAAAAAATTTAGCGCAGTACCGTTGTCAATAATAAGACAAGCCTGTCGCTTCAACTGTTTTACTACGATACGTAAACATACTACAACTACTACATTTAAAGCAAGTATGTAAAGCGAGTTAGAATATATAGTTAGATCTTCAAGTTCAAAGACAGCTCTGGCCTATCAAGGCCTCCGATCTCAGGAGAGCATCCGTCTCTCTGCCCTCGAAAAACAGCTCTCCGCTCGTGGACTCTTGCCGTCTATCTTTATACTGTCGGCGAATTCAAGGGGATTCCTTTGGCGTTTGAAGTGCTGGTAAGTGTTCGAAGTTTATGAGATTCCAGCCGTCACTATAGTGTCAAAATCTGAAGAGCCCTCGAGCCACTCTGGGATTTATGCGTTCTATAACGTTAAAACCGCACATTACAAGAACTTTATGGCCTCTTATCCAAGTGTTGTGTATCGCTTTATAAATTAAATATAAAGAGAATTAAATACGTTAATAATTTTTTCCACCTATTGTTTAAGTTTGATGAGTGTCATTAGATTAATTTTCGCGCAGATTAGTTGTGATGACATTCATGAAAGTTGAGCAAATTATAAATCTTGTTTTATGTACTATAAAAGTAACATACAGTTATTTAATTTATTTTAGTGTTTGATTGACTGACAATTTTCAATTTATTTTAATTCTTTTTCATGTTGTTTGATTGACTCAAGGTAAAGTTTTTTGTAATTAAGCTTTGTTTAGTCTTTTTATTTATTTACCCCCTTTTAATTTTTAAGTTTTTAAACGCTTAATTTTTTCTTTTTTATAAATATATTTTCAATTATCGCGTACTAGATTGAAACACAGAAGTGATTCACGAAAATATTAAAGAAATTGTGATAACAGTTTATTCAATTTCATTCAAGAAAAGAGACGATTTTTACTCATTTCTTCCGAAAGGAATATACTGATAAGCGGATCCCCTGGGGCTCCCCCCGTATACTAGGTACCCGGATGTGAGAGGGTCGTAAGCTCTGGACATGCGTTCGGCCAATAAGAGCACAGATGATGACATCGAAAGGAGCCTTGTAGAATGGACTAAAAAAGATGATAAAAGGGCTGCACACAAAAAATAAGAGGCCCTTTTTCTGGCTGTCTCGCTGACGGAAGCTCTCGCTGGCTGTCTCTTTCCTAATCCATGCTGCTTACTTTTCGGTGCCTACCGGAAACCTCGAAGAACGCCATGATGAAGAATTTTGAGTAAAGACTTTGGAGCTGGAGTAGATTCTTTCCCGATGTCCGATGACGATTTAGTTGCATTAAGTTGCCTCGAGGTTCAAACTCCCCTTTCAGTTAAGTTTTATTTTATTTTTTATTTTTTTTAGCCATGGCATAATTTAAATAATTTTTTTTGCTCTTTTAATAATTTTTTTGGGTCAGTCAATCACTCTCTTTTTTTTTTATTGTGGCCATTTTTTTTCTTAATAATGTTCAAGTGAACTCTTAATAATTTTAATACCAGGGATATTATTAGTTAATATTATTGTTACATGTAGAATGAGAGATATCATTAACATTTTGCATCTACTTTTTATGCTGTCTGCTAAATTATTGAGGAGTCCTTGGGGGATATTGCCCCACTCCTCTCTCAAGGTGATTTTTAGTTCTTGCATTGTTCGGGGAGGGCGAGTTATTTGAGAAACACGTCTGCCAAGAGCATCCCGGGCATGCTGTATAGGATTTAGGTCAACAGAGTCAGCAGACTATGACATACGTTCAATATTTTCACTTTCTAGTGTGTCCGATACTTCAGCTGTCCTGTGTGGGCGCGCATTGTCGTCCATAAACAGAAAATCTGGACCTACCGCACCCCTAAAAAGACGAACATGATCCAGAATAATCTCTCTGTAATACCGCTGAGATGTAACGGTACCTTCCTCAAAGATGTGAAGCGATGTTTTGCCATTGTGCATAATGCCTACCCACATCATCACGCCTTGGCCATACCGATGACGTTCCTGATCATTCTGTGGTGCATAAAGTGTTCCCCTCTCTCCACACTAACTGGGTGGCCAAAATTACTTTGTCACAGTGAAACGGGATTCGTCAGAGAACATCATTCTGGACCACTTTTGCCTACCCCAACCAATATGTTCCTTACACCAACGTAATCTTTCTCGACGATGGCGTGGTTGAAGTGGGATGCATTGAACAGGCTTCCGTGCATACAGACCAACCTGATTTATTCGCCAAGAAATGGTTCTGGCTGATGCATTTGTACCGGTAGCGGTTCCAAGGTCTGCAGCTATCTGACTAGGAGTGAGATGTCTCTTCCTTTTCGCCACTAGGGATACATATCGATTCTCTTGAGGTGTAGTGTTCTTTCCACGACCACCGGCATGCTTTCGCATAGCACTTCTACCTTTAGCGGCCTTTATAAATCGCGATATGACACTTTTTGCCACTCCCATTACTCTGGCCACAGTAGTGACACTTTGTCCCACTTCGAGCCGTTCAACTGCTCGTCCGCGATCGTACGCACTCAAATGATGTCTGCAGACATTTTGCACTTAATTATTGCCACACCACACTGATTTTCACAGACATGACTTCCAACAATCTACAGCGCTATTTTCGTCAAACACCTAACTGCATGAACTTTCGAATGAAAAAAAGAGTTTTCGTGCACTGCCTTTTATACAGATAACAGGTCCTGCCCTATTACGCCCTCTGCATTTCATTTTACTGTGATTGGTCTGCTGTCGGGAACGTTAGTTTGAAAAAAACCAGTCGTTCCTTAGCAATTGTCAAGCTATATATATATATATATATATATATATATATATATATATATATATATATATATATATATATATATATATGTATGTATTTGTATAAAAGTTCCTTGAAAATTTGGAATAAAAAAAATTTAGCGCAGTACCGTTGTCAATAATAAGACAAGCCTGTCGCTTCAACTGTTTTACTACGATACGTAAACATACTACAACTACTACATTTAAAGCAAGTATGTAAAGCGAGTTAGAATATATAGTTAGATCTTCAAGTTCAAAGACAGCTCTGGCCTATCAAGGCCTCCGATCTCAGGAGAGCATCCGTCTCTCTGCCCTCGAAAAACAGCTCTCCGCTCGTGGACTCTTGCCGTCTATCTTTATACTGTCGGCGAATTCAAGGGGATTCCTTTGGCGTTTGAAGTGCTGGTAAGTGTTCGAAGTTTATGAGATTCCAGCCGTCACTATAGTGTCAAAATCTGAAGAGCCCTCGAGCCACTCTGGGATTTATGCGTTCTATAACGTTAAAACCGCACATTACAAGAACTTTATGGCCTCTTATCCAAGTGTTGTGTATCGCTTTATAAATTAAATATAAAGAGAATTAAATACGTTAATAATTTTTTCCACCTATTGTTTAAGTTTGATGAGTGTCATTAGATTAATTTTCGCGCAGATTAGTTGTGATGACATTCATGAAAGTTGAGCAAATTATAAATCTTGTTTTATGTACTATAAAAGTAACATACAGTTATTTAATTTATTTTAGTGTTTGATTGACTGACAATTTTCAATTTATTTTAATTCTTTTTCATGTTGTTTGATTGACTCAAGGTAAAGTTTTTTGTAATTAAGCTTTGTTTAGTCTTTTTATTTATTTACCCCCTTTTAATTTTTAAGTTTTTAAACGCTTAATTTTTTCTTTTTTATAAATATATTTTCAATTATCGCGTACTAGATTGAAACACAGAAGTGATTCACGAAAATATTAAAGAAATTGTGATAACAGTTTATTCAATTTCATTCAAGAAAAGAGACGATTTTTACTCATTTCTTCCGAAAGGAATATACTGATAAGCGGATCCCCTGGGGCTCCCCCCGTATACTAGGTACCCGGATGTGAGAGGGTCGTAAGCTCTGGACATGCGTTCGGCCAATAAGAGCACAGATGATGACATCGAAAGGAGCCTTGTAGAATGGACTAAAAAAGATGATAAAAGGGCTGCACACAAAAAATAAGAGGCCCTTTTTCTGGCTGTCTCGCTGACGGAAGCTCTCGCTGGCTGTCTCTTTCCTAATCCATGCTGCTTACTTTTCGGTGCCTACCGGAAACCTCGAAGAACGCCATGATGAAGAATTTTGAGTAAAGACTTTGGAGCTGGAGTAGATTCTTTCCCGATGTCCGATGACGATTTAGTTGCATTAAGTTGCCTCGAGGTTCAAACTCCCCTTTCAGTTAAGTTTTATTTTATTTTTTATTTTTTTTAGCCATGGCATAATTTAAATAATTTTTTTTGCTCTTTTAATAATTTTTTTGGGTCAGTCAATCACTCTCTTTTTTTTTTATTGTGGCCATTTTTTTTCTTAATAATGTTCAAGTGAACTCTTAATAATTTTAATACCAGGGATATTATTAGTTAATATTATTGTTACATGTAGAATGAGAGATATTATTAATATGTATGTAACAAGAAATCCCGTCCTTCTCTAAATTTACATTTACTACGTACTCTAAATTATCTTGTTAATAAAGCACGACCCCTTTTCCAAAATTGCAACCTAAAAGTAAAGTAAGTTATAATTTATACTAGCCCTGCAGATCATTAAGCAGGCATGTGAAATATCTCAACTCAATAACATCCCCAGATATGAGTGTGTAAGTTTATGAGATTCCGAATGTCAGTGTAATGTCAAAATTCTTGAAGAGCCCTCGAACCACTCTGGATTTAAGCGTTCTATAACGTCGAAACCACACTTTACAAGAATTTTATGGTCACTTATCCTGCGCCCAGGCCAAAAGTTCGCGGTTCTAACAAGCGCGGGATCTGGCAATAAAGTAATCCCCGTGAAAACCGAAGTGGACACGTGAACTCCACAAGTGAGTACGTGAACTCCACGAGACTAAATTCGTCCAATTAAAAATTAAGTAGTTTAGGCCCTCTGGCGTCAATATCGCAAAACACCCATTTAATATTTGCCTGAAAGGAATACTTCGCTCTCTTCGCTCCTAACTCTCGTTGCTGTCGGACCTGCTGTCCATTGCAGTGTAATCAGCTCTCCGCGCCCCGTCAAGGCAAGTCCAGTGGCCACTGCAGCCTTCGCGATGCTTCATAATTAAATAAAGGTGATTTCATGGATATCGTATGAAAGCTGTGTTCCTCTTCTATGACTCCATGTTTTTTTTCTCCCTAAACTTTTTCAGTGTTTTCCTGGATCAACACTTCGCCCGACTGCATCACTCCCTCGTGCCGACTGCCTCTCCCATATGTTCTACACATCAATTCCCTTGTGTTAATTTTTACAAATGTGATTATTATCACATGTATGTGTATGTTGATTGTGTAATAAAGTTAAGGCAATGAGAGAAAAATTCTCTAAATTTATATTGTTTAAGTTAAATAAAAGGAATTTTAATTATTAGTGTTAAAAAAAAATGACTAAAATTTTTCGTTTGTTCTCTCAGTTAAAATTGTGTCTGTCATGTTTTGTGAGTAATCATTTGTGAAATTCTGTTAGCCACAGAGTCTAGGTTATGGTTATAGTTTGGAGAATTAATACACAACGCTATACTCACCACACCACTATACCTTTTAATAATAAGAAATAGGTTTAAAATAATTAATACTCTTTGTTTTAAATAAATAAATAGATAAAAATAATAAATAAGTAAAAGTTTTAGATACAACACCAAGAGTTTATGAGACCGTCCAGATCAAGAGTTCGCAGATAGATGACATGTTGAGGGTGTTACAAAAAGGGCCACCCAAGCAAAAGCCCTCCCCTTTACGAATGCTGCATGGTTCGAAGAAACCATCGTGGGTCGCTCCTGCGCCCCCCCCCCCGGCGATCTGAAAAACAAAAGGAGAAAGCAGTACGTGGTTGTCAGTCAGAGAGGGCGTAGCGTGGGGTGGGCAAGGGGGTCTATCATGCCCCGGGCGCCACTCGAACAGGGGCTCCAAATGGTCCTTTTCACTCATTCTATATACTATATTATTATATGTTTTTCGGAAAGAGGGGCGCCAAAAAGGTATCGTGCCCCGGGCGCCAGTTATGCTCGCTACGTCACTGGAGGGCGGCTGGTGTTGAGCCTCGGATCTTTCCGTCGAAAACGGTGCGGGAATGCTCTGTTGCGGACGACCGAGGGCCTCAAAATTTCTCTCTCGGCTCCCGGTCTTACGAGTCCTAGTGACTGTTGGAGAGATACCTCTCTGTTGAGAGACTTGTAAAAGATATTTTGGTTCCTATAAAACCTCTCATATGCAGATGAGCATAGACTCTCTGCCTTGTACATAGTGTACATTTTATTTGTTAAATACCAGCTCTGTGTGGTATATTTGTCTCTCGTGTGTCTCATTTTCCACCGAGGACGTTACAAGGAGTAGGAAATGGGCACCACGTAAATTCGCCACTGAAAAAAAAAAGGAGCAAAATCTGTTATGAGAGAGATTTTTTGTTCCGGCTCGGAACAGTTCCTCAATGGAAACAACTGGATTGCTCTGGCCGGATGTATATCCGGAACGATCGAAATCTTAAGAGACAAAATCAAATCCATCCCAAAAGAATGGTTTCATATGAATAAATAAATAAAAATATCCACGAAAACCAATTCATTCGGAAATTTTCATTTTAGTTCATATCCATTTCAAGCCCCGATTTTCTTTTTAAAACTTGTACTCCGAAATTGAGAAATTTTTTGTCTTAACTTATTCATTTTGGGAATTTAAGTCTACCGAAGGAAATCATGTGTCTTTAAAACACAGTATACCACATTTCCCCCCCCCCCCCAATTAATTCAAATTCAAATACATTTGCGTTTCTTTCAAAGAATGGAAAAGATAACAGAGTCAAAAATTACTTTCTCCATGACGGAGTACAAACTATAAAAAAAACTTAAAATAAAATAATAATTTTTTAAATATAACTAAAAATAAAACAATAATTTTTAAAAAAACTAAATCCACATTGACAATCATAGGGTAAAAAAAAATTCCCCTAGGTTAACACTAAGCTGAGCGTATCAAATAGGGCTATTAACCAGCAACCTTAAAGAATGAATGCATTACTTCTTTTGTAATAAACCATTGTAATTTATTTCCAAATAGTGTCTAGCCCGCATTTTTTTTTTTTTTTTTTGGGGGGGGGGATACTTTCCTGTTATACCGACCTGTTGCCAACCTCTTGACGAGGAGAAGCTGTTCTCCTATGCTTGTAGAGACCGGGATTGGATCTCTGGAGCTTAGAGACTTACAAATCTCTATTTAAGTGTATTTAAGAAGTGGACAGAAATGTACATGAAAAGGAAATTTAGAGAATATTTAAGGATTTATTTTCTGATGCAGCTCTGCGTCCTTTTCTTACATACACATAAATAGAGTTGTCGTGTCTGCCTCATGTAAATGAAATTCCAGTATGAAAGGAATAACCATCTATATATATATATATATATGTGTGTGTGTGTGTGTGTGATGCGCTCGGCATACGCGCAAGATAAACTTTAACTTTACACTATGTAGCGGAGATGAAATACAAACATGTTGTAGACGTAGCCGGAGTGTCAGGTGATGAAGACCATTTCACGAGAGCTGTTGACACATCGGGGAAGAAACCCACTGGCCCGTATGCCGATCAAACACTTACGAGAGCAAAGCTCTCGCAAAGCCCCTCCCTTCCGCAGAGGGGTTGCATTTGAGATGCAGATCAAACAGCGAGAGCTTTTTCTCTCGTAAATACGAACGTCACGTGATCAAAACTTGCGGCTAGTATGGAGCTCTCGTAGACTCGTCTTTTCTCTCGCAAAGCCGGAATAGTCATTCGCTTTGCGAAGGAGAAGGATGTTATCCCTTTCTTTAAGCAGGGAATGGATATTACAAGATACGGATAATCCACTTGAGATGGAAGATGAAGTTTTTATTACAAAAATTTAGACTGTGCAAACATGAATTTATGTGTTTATTACATTTTTTCTACAACATCTTCAGCATTTATGAGCTCTAAAAGCTTTTTATTTCTGACTATTATTTTAATTAATGTTTCTAAATTTTGATTAATTTTTAGCAGAATTCCTTGCCGGGATGTTGTTTCGATTTCTTGCACCATAGTTTTTTGGGTTTGAAGAGCCTCAGCTTCAAATTTGCTGCTTCTCTTTTTCTTTTTAAGGCTAGATGCTTCCTGCCACGTACTGTTGAACTGTCTAGAAAATAATAAAAAATACATAGTAAATGAGATAGCACATGAAACAGAGCTATTATGTCATACATAAAAATCAACATATGTTATTTCATAGAAGTTATTGTCACAGATTATATAGTAAAACTGCAAATAATTATGAAGAAGAGTTCTATGCAGGCATTTACATAAAACTATGTATGTTACGTAAAACATACAATTGTTTAATTTCTATAAAGTATGGTACTAAAAAAATTTTAATTATCTCCAACAATTTCAGTCTGAAATTTATATTTTAAAACTTGTTACAAAAATTTGATTTAAATTTATCAAAATCCAAATAACTTACTTGATGATTGAGCAATATGCCAAGACTTTGTTTCTGCTGTTTTAGTGGTAGTTACAATCTTAGGTATTGTAATTCACTTTGAATAACAACAACTTTCTGGGGGGGGAATTAATTAGTATAAATAGCAAATAATTTTACTTTAAATTTATTTAAAAAATTCAAATTTTCCAAAAGCATTATGAAACAAACATTCATTTTGTTAGTTACAATAGCTATTTTTTTCTCTGGGATTTTTCTTAGCTTTATGATTATTAAATACATAGTTGCATTTAACAATCATAAAGCTAAACATAATTCTGATATATGACTGAGCATTGGCAGTAATCTTTTGAAGCACAATTATTAAATTTATATTTGCTATTTAAGTGTACAATGTCATGGTCTCAATCCCCACCCTCAAATATTAATAATGCGGTGATCTTTACCTGGTAACAAAGCCTCCTGCAACAAAATATTTTGATCTTTGTTTAATGATTAACTAACAGCATTTTTAAAAATTTATAATAAGATTTATAAACAAAAATAGAAATATGATATTCTTGTACACAAATGCCAGAAAAGTCTAACAGAACATTTTTAGTACTTAATTGTCCCTTAAATAAGCATTAGGACATTTTAAAATTTTGCTTTAATTAAATTTATTTATGATAAATATCTTGCAATGTAAAAATATGATATATTATAAATAGCATTGAAAATTATTAAAAGAAATTCTAATAAACAGGTAATTAAATACAAAATTAATAGTTTACTTACCATCCATTTTTTTCTGTTTTAAAACAGCCTACAAGTAAAAAAGTAATAATAAAATATTAGGATATTGCTAAAGTCAAATTACATTTTTTTCTTTTCAAATACAACTGAAATTACTTACCAATGCAGATGAATAGAATGACTCATCAGTGATGCCTTCACTGCACTTTTTTCTCGATCTCCTCTACTGAAAAATTTGATGTCCTTTGAGACAATTTTATCTACAAAATGTAAAAGAAACAGCCACGTTGATCGAAGTCAAAGCGCGGGTTTTTTCCAATACTGTATACTTTTTCTTGAACCCCAACGCAAGGAAGCAATTAAAATGCCGTGTTTGAGGCAGTTCAGTCGGACGGTTTCGCTAAATTGACCGTCGAATCCCCCCCGCAGGTTAGGGTTCGTGAGGGACCCCAGCTCCCGCAAAAGGGAGGAGAAAAAGGGCGTGGCTTGACCATATAAGGTTTCCTTACACATCTTGACGTCATCATTTGCGGAAGCGCAAATTGTTTGATCAGCATAGCTAAAAAGAGTGCTCACCCCCTACTCTCGCAACAACCCCCCGTTTGCGAAGCGAGAGACACAAAGCTCCAGCGTTTGTTCTGCATACGGGCCATAGAGATGCAAGGCATTGAAGGGACACACAGAACAGAGATGCGACGCATATTAATTTATTCCGGATTCTAATGTAGACAAACATTATTCAGCAAAACACAGGTATCTTGACAATTGGACACACACAATAACAACGCCACCGGTCCCTGCCGGGGCGCATTCAGAACGCAGATTTTACATCATATCGGACAGCAGGTCCGACAGGAACGAGAGTTAGATACGAAGAGCCAGAAATCTTGTGTTCATGCAATATTAAATGGGTGTTTGGCGATATTGACGCCAGAGGGCCTAAACTACTTAATATTTTAATTGGGCGTCTTTAGATTCGGGGAGTTCACGTGTCCACTTAAGTTTTTCCCGGGGATTTTACTGCTAGATCCCGCGCTTGTTTGAACCGCGAACTATTGACCTGGGTCCAGGATAAGTGGCCATAAATGGCCGTAAAGTGTGGTTTTGACGCTACAGAACCCATAAATCCAGAGTGGTTCGAGGGCTCTTCAAGAATTTTGACATTACACTGACATTCGGAATCTGCTGACAATCGGAGTTCAGCTACTTCACATGCCTGTATAAGGATCTGCAGGGCTAACATAAATTATCTTATTTTACTTTTAGGTTGCAATTTTAGAAAAGGGGTCGTGCTTTATTAGCAGGATAATTTTAAATACGCTTTAGATATATAATGGTGGGCCGTTATTATCATATATATATATATATATATATATATATATATATATATATATATATATATATATATATATATATCATCGAAAATAGAAATTTGGGTTTCAAAAAATAATATGTAATGTGAAATGTCAGCGTTATCTTTTTCTTTCTTCTATTGCTTTGAGTTTTAACTCTAAAAGGCAGTTTGCAAGAGTAAAAATGTTGTGTGAAAAGTGAGTGTTTCCTTGCATTCCTTTTATTTTGGCGACAGGTCGGTATAACGGGAAAGTACCCAATTTTCTCAATCTCCTTTCAATTTAAAAAAAAATTTTTTTTAGATGTTTAAAGAAATAGTTGTATTAAATTTTTGCTTCTTATTCATTTTAAAAATTAATATTGTTATCGGTTGCGTTAAGTTAAATGCAGTGGAACGTCGATCGATCGTTCCCCGAATCATCGTTTTCCCGTATGTGTCGTGTATTTCATACAGTCCCGATGATAATATTTCTTTGTTATGTTCCCGCATTTATCGTTCAGTGCAATCGGCCCCTTGAAAAATGATATATCGAGGTTACACTGTATTTACCAATTTTTTTTTAATTTTTTTTTTTATATAAAACGATCTTGCTATCAAGAGAAAATTTGATGATCCTTTTCCGTACGGAACAACTAAAATGTTTATTACTTACTGACACAGAAAACCGATTAAGTTCTATTCTAAAGAGGTCATGGGGGGTGGGGGGGTTCACGATTAAGCGGGTCCTCAGGCTGCGTTATTCACCCCCGTTCCCAAAGCACAGTCTCGAAAATGTTTAAATAAAATTAATTTTCACCCTCCATCTGACTAGATATACAAACTATTTTGTGTCCAGGTACCATTTTGTATACATACGCTAATTAATAAATGCCATATTAGCTACTTCTGCGATATTAGCAAATGCGCTTACCAACCATTTAAAATTCAGTAAAACCTCGTTTATCCGGACTAACTGGGACCATAGGCAATTCGGACAATCGAAAATCTGGGGAATATGGGTAATAAGCAAAACAAAATCCTTAACTAAGAAGACTTACCGTTTATTGAGATAAAAAACTGTTTTGTAATAAAATTATATTGTATTGTTTACAAGACATTCAAAAATATAAAAATAACTTTTCACATCATTTCTTTTAACAAAGAATTGGTAAGTCTAGGAAAGCTTTCTGAAACTCAACAAAAAGCATTTCTTTACCATAATTTGTTGTACAATCTATGCAGGAACTGTACACTGAATCAAACTAAAAAGCGAATATTTGGCGTACTTATAGTTACGTTCTTGCTATCATAGTTAGTAATTACAAGATAAAAAGAACTTTTTATATACCACGTTTTTAAATTTTCTGGTGAATCATATAAACTTGACAATTCTATGTATTAACAAATACTTTCTTAAAAACTTTTTGAGGAATTATCCCATCAATTTGAAAAAAAAAAATGATCCAATGCTTAATAAAGAGAGCAGTTATAAGAAATTTTCAAACAACAAAATTAACTAAAAATGAATCCAGTTCAGCTTAAAGATGGCTAAAAGTATTAAAAGAATGCATTGTCATCGTGTTCTGAGCTATTCTAAAATTTTCAAATATCTAGCTTGTCGGGAAGTTAGTTAAAAATCGATTGCAAGATTTGTACTGGACAAACACGCAAACACTAAAGCAAGTTAATAAAAATATGGTAATAATGAATTCAGTTCTGCTTAAAGATGGCTAGAAGTATTAAAATAATGCATTGTCATCGTGTTCTGAGCTATTCTAAAATTTTCAAATATCTAACTTGTCGGGAAGTTAGTTTAAAATCGATTGCAAGATTTTTACTGGACAAACACACAAACACTAAAGCAAGTTAATAAAAATATGGTAATAATGAATTCAGTTCTGCTTAAAGATGGCTAGAAGTATTAAAAGAATGCATTGTCATCGTGTTCTGAGCTATTCTAAAATTTTCAAATATCTAGCTTGTCGGGAAGTTAGTTAAAAATCGATTGCAAGATTTGTACTGGACAAACACGCAAACACTAAAGCAAGTTAATAAAAATATGGTAATAATGAATTCAGTTCTGCTTAAAGATGGCTAGAAGTATTAAAAGAATGCATTGTCATCGTGTTCTGAGCTATTCTAAAATTTTCAAATATCTAGCTTCTCGGGAAGTTAGTTAAAAATCGATTGCAAGATTTGTACTGGACAAACACACAAACACTAAAGCAAGTTAATAAAAATATGGTAATAATGAATTCAGTTCTGCTTAAAGATGGCTAGAAGTATTAAAAGAATGCATTGTCATCGTGTTCTGAGCTATTCTAAAATTTTCAAATATCTAGCTTGTCGGGAAGTTAGTTAAAAATCGATTGCAAGATTTGTACTGGACAAACACGCAAACACTAAAGCAAGTTAATAAAAATATGGTAATAATGAATTCAGTTCTGCTTAAAGATGGCTAGAAGTATTAAAAGAAAGCATTGTCATCGTGTTCTGAGCTATTCTAAAATTTTCAAATGTCTAGCTAGTCGGTAAGTTAGTTTAAGATCGATTGCAAGATTTGTACTGGACAAACACACAAACACTAAAGCAAGTTAATAAAAATATGGTAATAATGAATTCAATTCTGCTTAAAGATGGCAACAAGTATTAAAAGAATGCATTGTCATCGTGTTCTGAGCTATTCTAAAATTTTCAAATGTCTAGCTAGTCGGGAAGTTAGTTTAAGATCGATTGCAAGATTTGTACTGGACAAACACACAAACACTAAAGCAAGTTAATAAAAATATGGTAATAATGAATTCAATTCTGCTTAAAGATGGCTAGAAGTATTAAAAGAAAGCATTGTCATCGTGTTCTGAGCTATTCTAAAATTTTCAAATATCTAGCTTGTCGGGAAGTTAGTTAAAAATCGATTGCAAGATTTGTACTGGACAAACACGCAAACACTAAAGCAAGTTAATAAAAATATGGTAATAATGAATTCAATTCTGCTTAAAGATGGCTAGAAGTATTAAAAGAATGCATTGTCATCGTGTTCTGAGCTATTCTAAAATTTTTAAATATCTAGCTTTTCGGGAAGTTAGTTAAAAATCGATTGCAAGATTTGTACTGGACAAACACGAAAACACTAAAGCAAGTTGATAAAAATATGGTAATAATGAATTCAATTCTGCTTAAAGATGGCTAGAAGTATTAAAAGAAAGCATTGTCATCGTGTTCTGAGCTATTATAAAATTTTCAAATGTCTAGCTAGTCGGGAAGTTAGTTTAAGATCGATTGCAAGATTTGTACTGGACAAACACACAAACACTAAAGCAAGTTAATAAAAATATCGTAATAATGAATTCAATACTGCTTAAAGATGGCTAGAAGTATTAAAAGAAAGCATTGTCATCGTGTTCTGAGCTATTCTAAAATTTTCAAATGTCTAGCTAGTCGGGAAGTTAGTTTAAGATCGATTGCAAGATTTTTACTGGACAAACACGCAAACACTAAAGCAAGTTAATAAAAATATGGTAATAATGAATTCAATTCTGCTTAAAGATGGCTAGAAGTATTAAAAGAATGGATTGTCATCGTGTTCTGAGCTATTCTAAAATTTTCAAATATCTAGCTTGTCGGGAAGTTAGTTAAAAATCGATTGCAAGATTTGTTCTGGACAAACACGCAAACACTAAAGCAAGTTAATAAAAATATTGTAATAATGAATTCAATTCTGCTTAAAGATGGCTAGAAGTATTAAAAGAATGCATTGTCATCGTGTTCTGAGCTATTCTAAAATTTTCAAATGTCTAGCTAGTCGGAAAGTTAGTTTAAAATCGATTGCAAGATTTGTACTGGACAAACACGCAAACACTAAAGCAAGTTAATAAAAATATGGTAATAATGAATTCAATTCTGCTTAAAGATGGCTAGAAGTATTAAAAGAAAGCATTGTCATCGTGTTCTGAGCTATTCTAAAATTTTCAAATGTCTAGGTAGTCGGGAAGTTAGTTTAAAATCGATTGCAAGATTTTTACTGGACAAACACACAAACACTAAAGCAAGTTAATAAAAATATGGTAATAATGAATTCAATACTGCTTTAAGATGGCTAGAAGTATTAAAAGAATGCATTGTCATCGTGTTCTGAGCTATTCTAAAATTTTCAAATGTCTAGCTAGTCGGGAAGTTAGTTAAAAATCGATTGCAAGATTTGTACTTTACAAACACACAAACACTAAAGCAAGTTAATAAAAATATGGTAATAAGGAATTCGATTCTGCTTAAAGATGGCTAGAAGTATTAAACGAATTCATTGCCATCGTGTTCTGAGCTATTCTAAAATTTTCAAATATCTAGCTTGTCGGGAAGTTAGTTAAAAATCGATTGCAAGATTTGTACTGGACAAACACGCAAACACTAAAGCAAGTTAATAAAAATATGGTAATAATGAATTCAATACTGCTTAAAGATGGCTAGAAGTATTAAAAGAAAGCATTGTCATCGTGTTCTGAGCTATTCTAAAATTTTCAAATGTCTAGCTAGTCGGGAAGTTAGTTTAAGATCGATTGCAAGATTTGTACTGGACAAACACGCAAACACTAAAGCAAGTTAATAAAAATATGGTAATAATGAATTCAATTCTGCTTAAAGATGGCTAGAAGTATTAAAAGAAAGCATTGTCATCGTGTTCTGAGCTATTCTAAAATTTTCAAATATCTAGCTTGTCGGGAAGTTAGTTAAAAATCGATTGCAAGATTTGTACTGGACAAACACGCAAACACTAAAGCAAGTTAATAAAAATATGGTAATAATGAATTCAATTCTCCTTAAAGATGGCTAGAAGTATTAAAAGAAAGCATTGTCATCGTGTTCTGAGCTATTCTAAAATTTTCAAATGACTAGCTATTCGGGAAGTTAGTTTAAGATCGATTGCAAGATTTTTACTGGACAAACACGCAAACACTAAAGCAAGTTAATAAAAATATGGTAATAATGAATTCAATTCTGCTTAAAGATGGCTAGAAGTATTAAAAGAATGCATTGTCATCGTGTTCTGAACTATTCTAAAATTTTCAAATGTCTAGCTAGTCGGAAAGTTAGTTTAAAATCGATTGCAAGATTTGTACTGGACAAACACACAAACACTAAAGCAAGTTAATAAAAATATGGTAATAATGAATTCAATTCTGCTTAAAGATGGCTACAAGTATTAAAAGAATGCATTGTCATCGTGTTCTGAGCTATTCTAAAATTTTCAAATATCTAGCTTGTCGGGAAGTTAGTTAAAAATCGATTGCAAGATTTGTACTGGACAAACACGCAAACACTAAAGCAAGTTATTAAAAATATGGTAATAATGAATTCAGTTCTGCTTAAAGATGGCTAGAAGTACTAAAAGAAAGCATTTTCATCGTGTTCTGAGCTATTCTAAAATTTTCAAATGTCTAGCTAGTCGGTAAGTTAGTTTAAGATCGATTGCAAGATTTGTACTGGACAAACACACAAACACTAAAGCAAGTTAATAAAAATATGGTAATAATGAATTCAATTCTGCTTAAAGATGGCAACAAGTATTAAAAGAATGCATTGTCATCGTGTTCTGAGCTATTCTAAAATTTTCAAATGTCTAGCTAGTCGGGAAGTTAGTTTAAGATCGATTGCAAGATTTGTACTGGACAAACACACAAACACTAAAGCAAGTTAATAAAAATATGGTAATAATGAATTCAATTCTGCTTAAAGATGGCTAGAAGTATTAAAAGAAAGCATTGTCATCGTGTTCTGAGCTATTCTAAAATTTTCAAATATCTAGCTTGTCGGGAAGTTAGTTAAAAATCGATTGCAAGATTTGTACTGGACAAACACGCAAACACTAAAGCAAGTTAATAAAAATATGGTAATAATGAATTCAATTCTGCTTAAAGATGGCTAGAAGTATTAAAAGAATGCATTGTCATCGTGTTCTGAGCTATTCTAAAATTTTTAAATATCTAGCTTGTCGGGAAGTTAGTTAAAAATCGATTGCAAGATTTGTACTGGACAAACACGAAAACACTAAAGCAAGTTGATAAAAATATGGTAATAATGAATTCAATTCTGCTTAAAGATGGCTAGAAGTATTAAAAGAAAGCATTGTCATCGTGTTCTGAGCTATTCTAAAATTTTCAAATGTCTAGCTAGTCGGGAAGTTAGTTTAAGATCGATTGCAAGATTTGTACTGGACAAACACACAAACACTAAAGCAAGTTAATAAAAATATCGTAATAATGAATTCAATACTGCTTAAAGATGGCTAGAAGTATTAAAAGAAAGCATTGTCATCGTGTTCTGAGCTATTCTAAAATTTTCAAATGTCTAGCTAGTCGGGAAGTTAGTTTAAAATCGATTGCAAGATTTGTACTGGACAAACACACAAACACTAAAGCAAGTTAATAAAAATATGGTAATAATGAATTCAATTCTGCTTAAAGATGGCTACAAGTATTAAAAGAATGCATTGTCATCGTGTTCTGAGCTATTCTAAAATTTTCAAATATCTAGCTTGTCGGGAAGTTAGTTAAAAATCGATTGCAAGATTTGTACTGGACAAACACGCAAACACTAAAGCAAGTTAATAAAAATATGGTAATAATGAATTCAATTCTGCTTAAAGATGGCTAGAAGTATTAAAAGAATGCATTGTCATCGTGTTCTGAGCTATTCTAAAATTTTTAAATATCTAGCTTGTCGGGAAGTTAGTTAAAAATCGATTGCAAGATTTGTACTGTACAAACACGCAAACACTAAAGCAAGTTAATAAAAATATGGTAATAATGAATTCAATTCTGCTTAAAGATGGCTAGAAGTATTAAAAGAAAGCATTGTCATCGTGTTCTGAGCTATTCTAAAATTTTCAAATGTCTAGCTAGTCGGGAAGTTAGTTTAAAATCGATTGCAAGATTTGTACTGGACAAACACACAAACACTAAAGCAAGTTAATAAAAATATGGTAATAATGAATTCAATACTGCTTAAAGATGGCTAGAAGTATTAAAAGAATGGATTGTCATCGTGTTCTGAGCTATTCTAAAATTTTCAAATATCTAGCTTGTCGGGAAGTTAGTTAAAAATCGATTGCAAGATTTGTACTGGACAAACACGCAAACACTAAAGCAAGTTATTAAAAATATGGTAATAATGAATTCAGTTCTGCTTAAAGATGGCTAGAAGTACTAAAAGAAAGCATTTTCATCGTGTTCTGAGCTATTCTAAAATTTTCAAATGTCTAGCTAGTCGGTAAGTTAGTTTAAGATCGATTGCAAGATTTGTACTGGACAAACACACAAACACTAAAGCAAGTTAATAAAAATATGGTAATAATGAATTCAATTCTGCTTAAAGATGGCAACAAGTATTAAAAGAATGCATTGTCATCGTGTTCTGAGCTATTCTAAAATTTTCAAATGTCTAGCTAGTCGGGAAGTTAGTTTAAGATCGATTGCAAGATTTGTACTGGACAAACACACAAACACTAAAGCAAGTTAATAAAAATATGGTAATAATGAATTCAATTCTGCTTAAAGATGGCTAGAAGTATTAAAAGAAAGCATTGTCATCGTGTTCTGAGCTATTCTAAAATTTTCAAATATCTAGCTTGTCGGGAAGATAGTTAAAAATCGATTGCAAGATTTGTACTGGACAAACACGCAAACACTAAAGCAAGTTAATAAAAATATGGTAATAATGAATTCAGTTCTGCTTAAAGATGGCTAGAAGTATTAAAAGAATGCATTGTCATCGTGTTCTGAGCTATTCTAAAATTTTTAAATATCTAGCTTGTCGGGAAGTTAGTTAAAAATCGATTGCAAGATTTGTACTGGACAAACACGAAAACACTAAAGCAAGTTGATAAAAATATGGTAATAATGAATTCAATTCTGCTTAAAGATGGCTAGAAGTATTAAAAGAAAGCATTGTCATCGTGTTCTGAGCTATTCTAAAATTTTCAAATGTCTAGCTAGTCGGGAAGTTAGTTTAAGATCGATTGCAAGATTTGTACTGGACAAACACACAAACACTAAAGCAAGTTAATAAAAATATCGTAATAATGAATTCAATACTGCTTAAAGATGGCTAGAAGTATTAAAAGAAAGCATTGTCATCGTGTTCTGAGCTATTCTAAAATTTTCAAATGTCTAGCTAGTCGGGAAGTTAGTTTAAAATCGATTGCAAGATTTGTACTGGACAAACACACAAACACTAAAGCAAGTTAATAAAAATATGGTAATAATGAATTCAATACTGCTTAAAGATGGCTAGAAGTATTAAAAGAATGCATTGCCATCGTGTTCTGAGCTATTCTAAAATTTTCAAATATCTAGCTTGTCGGGAAGTTAGTTAAAAATCGATTGCAAGATTTGTACTGCACAAACACGCAAACACTAAAGCAAGTTAATAAAAATATGGTAATAATGAATTCAATTCTGCTTAAAGATGGCTAGAAGTATTAAAAGAAAGCATTGTCATCGTGTTCTGAGCTATTCTAAAATTTTCAAATATCTAGCTTGTCGGGAAGTTAGTTAAAAATCGATTGCAAGATTTGTACTGGACAAACACGCAAACACTAAAGCAAGTTAATAAAAATATGGTAATAATGAATTCAATTCTCCTTAAAGATGGCTAGAAGTATTAAAAGAAAGCATTGTCATCGTGTTCTGAGCTATTCTAAAATTTTCAAATGACTAGCTATTCGGGAAGTTAGTTTAAGATCGATTGCAAGATTTTTACTGGACAAACACGCAAACACTAAAGCAAGTTAATAAAAATATGGTAATAATGAATTCAATTCTGCTTAAAGATGGCTAGAAGTATTAAAAGAATGGATTGTCATCGTGTTCTGAGCTATTCTAAAATTTTCAAATATCTAGCTTGTCGGGAAGTTAGTTAAAAATCGATTGCAAGATTTGTTCTGGACAAACACGCAAACACTAAAGCAAGTTAATAAAAATATTGTAATAATGAATTCAATTCTGCTTAAAGATGGCTAGAAGTATTAAAAGAATGCATTGTCATCGTGTTCTGAACTATTCTAAAATTTTCAAATGTCTAGCTAGTCGGAAAGTTAGTTTAAAATCGATTGCAAGATTTGTACTGGACAAACACGCAAACACTAAAGCAAGTTAATAAAAATATGGTAATAATGAATTCAATTCTGCTTAAAGATGGCTAGAAGTATTAAAAGAAAGCATTGTTATCGTGTTCTGAGCTATTCTAAAATTTTCAAATATCTAGCTTGTCGGGAAGTTAGTTAAAAATCGATTGCAAGATTTGTACTGGACAAACACGCAAACACTAAAGCAAGTTAATAAAAATATGGTAATAATGAATTCAATTCTGCTTAAAGATGGCTAGAAGTATTAAAATAATGCATTGTCATCGTGTTCTGAGCTATTCTAAAATTTTTTAATATCTAGCTTGTCGGGAAGTTAGTTAAAAATCGATTGCAAGATTTGTACTGGACAAACACGCAAACACTAAAGCAAGTTAATAAAAATATGGTAATAATGAATTCAATTCTGCTTAAAGATGGCTAGAAGTATTAAAAGAAAGCATTGTCATCGTGTTCTGAGCTATTCTAAAATTTTCAAATGTCTAGCTAGTCGGGAAGTTATTTTAAAATCGATTGCAAGATTTGTACTGGACAAACACACAAACACTAAAGCAAGTTAATAAAAATATGGTAATAATGAATTCAATACTGCTTAAAGATGGCTAGAAGTATTAAAAGAAAGCATTGTCATCGTGTTCTGAGCTATTCTAAAATTTTCAAATGTCTAGCTAGTCGGGAAGTTAGTTTAAGATCGATTGCAAGATTTGTACTGGACAAACACGCAAACACTAAAGCAAGTTAATAAAAATATGGTAATAATGAATTCAATTCTGCTTAAAGATGGCTACAAGTATTAAAAGAATGCATTGTCATCGTGTTCTGAGCTATTCTAAAATTTTCAAATATCTAGCTTGTCGGGAAGTTAGTTAAAAATCGATTGCAAGATTTGTACTGGACAAACACGCAAACACTAAAGCAAGTTAATAAAAATATGGTAATAATGAATTCAATTCTGCTTAAAGATGGCTAGAAGTATTAAAAGAAAGCATTGTCATCGTGTTCTGAGCTATTCTAAAATTTTCAAATGTCTAGCTAGTCGGGAAGTTAGTTTAAGATCGATTGCAAGATTTGTACTGGACAAACACACAAACACTAAAGCAAGTTAATAAAAATATGGTAATAATGAATTCAATTCTGCTTAAAGATGGCTACAAGTATTAAAAGAATGCATTGTCATCGTGTTCTGAGCTATTCTAAAATTTTCAAATATCTAGCTTGTCGGGAAGTTAGTTAAAAATCGATTGCAAGATTTGTACTGGACAAACACGCAAACACTAAAGCAAGTTAATAAAAATATGGTAATAATGAATTCAATTCTGCTTAAAGATGGCTAGAAGTATTAAAAGA
This sequence comes from Dolomedes plantarius, assembly GCA_907164885.2. Taxonomy (NCBI): domain Eukaryota; kingdom Metazoa; phylum Arthropoda; class Arachnida; order Araneae; family Dolomedidae; genus Dolomedes; species Dolomedes plantarius. The sequence continues at coordinate 45,086,054 of OU015496.1, forward strand.
ATGCATTGTCATCGTGTTCTGAGCTATTCTAAAATTTTTAAATATCTAGCTTGTCGGGAAGTTAGTTAAAAATCGATTGCAAGATTTGTACTGTACAAACACGCAAACACTAAAGCAAGTTAATAAAAATATGGTAATAATGAATTCAATTCTGCTTAAACATGGCTAGAAGTATTAAAAGAAAGCATTGTCATCGTGTTCTGAGCTATTCTAAAATTTTCAAATGTCTAGCTAGTCGGGAAGTTAGTTTAAAATCGATTGCAAGATTTGTACTGGACAAACACACAAACACTAAAGCAAGTTAATAAAAATATGGTAATAATGAATTCAATACTGCTTAAAGATGGCTAGAAGTATTAAAAGAAAGCATTGTCATCGTGTTCTGAGCTATTCTAAAATTTTCAAATGTCTAGCTAGTCGGGAAGTTAGTTTAAGATCGATTTCAAGATTTGTACTGGACAAACACGCAAACACTAAAGCAAGTTAATAAAAATATGGTAATAATGAATTCAATTCTGCTTAAAGATGGCTACAAGTATTAAAAGAATGCATTGTCATCGTGTTCTGAGCTATTCTAAAATTTTCAAATATCTAGCTTGTCGGGAAGTTAGTTAAAAAGCGATTGCAAGATTTGTACTGGACAAACACGCAAACACTAAAGCAAGTTAATAAAAATATGGTAATAATGAATTCAATTCTCCTTAAAGATGGCTAGAAGTATTAAAAGAAAGCATTGTCATCGTGTTCTGAGCTATTCTAAAATTTTCAAATGTCTAGCTAGTCGGGAAGTTAGTTTAAGATCGATTGCAAGATTTGTACTGGACAAACACGCAAACACTAAAGCAAGTTATTAAAAATATGGTAATAATGAATTCAATTCTGCTTAAAGATGGCTACAAGTATTAAAAGAATGCATTGTCATCGTGTTCTGAGCTATTCTAAAATTTTCAAATATCTAGCTTGTCGGGAAATTAGTTAAAAATCGATTGCAAGATTTGTACTGGACAAACACGCAAACACTAAAGCAAGTTAATAAAAATATGGTAATAATGAATTCAATTCTGCTTAAAGATGGCTAGAAGTATTAAAAGAATGCATTGTCATCGTGTTCTGAGCTATTCTAAAATTTTCAAATATCTAGCTTGTCGGGAAGTTAGTTAAAAATCGATTGCAAGATTTGTACTGGACAAACACGCAAACACTAAAGCAAGTTAATAAAAATATGGTAATAATGAATTCAATTCTGCTTAAAGATGGCTAGAAGTATTAAAAGAAAGCATTGTCATCGTGTTCTGAGCTATTCTAAAATTTTCAAATGTCTAGCTAGTCGGGAAGTTAGTTTAAGATCGATTGCAAGATTTGTACTGGACAAACACACAAACACTAAAGCAAGTTAATAAAAATATGGTAATAATGAATTCAATTCTGCTTAAAGATGGCTACAAGTATTAAAAGAATGCATTGTCATCGTGTTCTGAGCTATTCTAAAATTTTCAAATATCTAGCTTGTCGGGAAGTTAGTTAAAAATCGATTGCAAGATTTGTACTGGACAAACACGCAAACACTAAAGCAAGTTAATAAAAATATGGTAATAATGAATTCAATTCTGCTTAAAGATGGCTAGAAGTATTAAAAGAATGCATTGTCATCGTGTTCTGAGCTATTCTAAAATTTTCAAATGTCTAGCTTGTCGGGAAGTTAGTTAAAAATCGATTGCAAGATTTGTACTGGACAAACACGCAAACACTAAAGCAAGTTAATAAAAATATGGTAATAATGAATTCAATTCTGCTTAAAGATGGCTAGAAGTATTAAAAGAAAGCATTGTCATCGTGTTCTGAGCTATTCTAAAATTTTCAAATGTCTAGCTTGTCGGGAAGTTAGTTAAAAATCGATTGCAAGATTTGTACTGGACAAACACACAAACACTAAAGCAAGTTAATAAAAATATGGTAATAATGAATTCAATCCTGCTTAAAGATGGCTAGAAGTATTAAAAGAATGCATTCTCATCGTGTTCTGAGCTATTCTAAAATTTTCAAATATCTAGCTTGTCGGGAAGTTAGTTAAAAATCGATTGCAAGATTTGTACTGGACAAACACGCAAACACTAAAGCAAGTTAATAAAAATATGGTAATAATGAATTCAGTTCTGCTTAAAGATGGCTAGAAGTATTAAAAGAAAGCATTGTCATCGTGTTCTGAGCTATTCTAAAATTTTCAAATGTCTAGGTAGTCGGGAAGTTAGTTTAAAATCGATTGCAAGATTTTTACTGGACAAACACACAAACACTAAAGCAAGTTAATAAAAATATGGTAATAATGAATTCAATACTGCTTTAAGATGGCTAGAAGTATTAAAAGAAAGCATTGTCATCGTGTTCTGAGCTATTCTAAAATTTTCAAATGTCTAGCTAGTCGGGAAGTTAGTTAAAAATCGATTGCAAGATTTGTACTTTACAAACACACAAACACTAAAGCAAGTTAATAAAAATATGGTAATAAGGAATTCGATTCTGCTTAAAGATGGCTAGAAGTATTAAACGAATTCATTGCCATCGTGTTCTGAGCTATTCTAAAATTTTCAAATATCTAGCTTGTCGGGAAGTTAGTTAAAAATCGATTGCAAGATTTGTACTGGACAAACACGCAAACACTAAAGCAAGTTAATAAAATATGGTAATAATGAATTCAATACTGCTTAAAGATGGCTAGAAGTATTAAAAGAAAGCATTGTCATCGTGTTCTGAGCTATTCTAAAATTTTCAAATGTCTAGCTAGTCGGGAAGTTAGTTTAAGATCGATTGCAAGATTTGTACTGGACAAACACGCAAACACTAAAGCAAGTTAATAAAAATATGGTAATAATGAATTCAATTCTGCTTAAAGATGGCTACAAGTATTAAAAGAATGCATTGTCATCGTGTTCTGAGCTATTCTAAAATTTTCAAATATCTAGCTTGTCGGGAAGTTAGTTAAAAATCGATTGCAAGATTTGTACTGGACAAACACGCAAACACTAAAGCAAGTTAATAAAAATATGGTAATAATGAATTCAATTCTGCTTAAAGATGGCTAGAAGTATTAAAAGAAAGCATTGTCATCGTGTTCTGAGCTATTCTAAAATTTTCAAATGTCTAGCTAGTCGGGAAGTTAGTTTAAGATCGATTGCAAGATTTGTACTGGACAAACACACAAACACTAAAGCAAGTTAATAAAAATATGGTAATAATGAATTCAATTCTGCTTAAAGATGGCTAGAAGTATTAAAAGAAAGCATTGTCATCGTGTTCTGAGCTATTCTAAAATTTTCAAATATCTAGCTTGTCGGGAAGTTAGTTAAAAATCGATTGCAAGATTTGTACTGGACAAACACGCAAACACTAAAGCAAGTTAATAAAAATATGGTAATAATGAATTCAATTCTGCTTAAAGATGGCTACAAGTATTAAAAGAATGCATTGTCATCGTGTTCTGAGCTATTCTAAAATTTTTAAATATCTAGCTTGTCGGGAAGTTAGTTAAAAATCGATTGCAAGATTTGTACTGTACAAACACGCAAACACTAAAGCAAGTTAATAAAAATATGGTAATAATGAATTCAATACTGCTTAAAGATGGCTAGAAGTATTAAAAGAAAGCATTGTCATCGTGTTCTGAGCTATTCTAAAATTTTCAAATGTCTAGCTAGTCGGGAAGTTAGTTTAAGATCGATTGCAAGATTTGTACTGGACAAACACGCAAACACTAAAGCAAGTTATTAAAAATATGGTAATAATGAATTCAATTCTGCTTAAAGATGGCTACAAGTATTAAAAGAATGCATTGTCATCGTGTTCTGAGCTATTCTAAAATTTTCAAATATCTAGCTTGTCGGGAAGTTAGTTAAAAAGCGATTGCAAGATTTGTACTGGACAAACACGCAAACACTAAAGCAAGTTAATAAAAATATGGTAATAATGAATTCAATTCTCCTTAAAGATGGCTAGAAGTATTAAAAGAAAGCATTGTCATCGTGTTCTGAGCTATTCTAAAATTTTCAAATGTCTAGCTAGTCGGGAAGTTAGTTTAAGATCGATTGCAAGATTTGTACTGGACAAACACGCAAACACTAAAGCAAGTTATTAAAAATATGGTAATAATGAATTCAATTCTGCTTAAAGATGGCTAGAAGTATTAAAAGAAAGCATTGTCATCGTGTTCTGAGCTATTCTAAAATTTTCAAATATCTAGCTTGTCGGGAAGTTAGTTAAAAATCGATTGCAAGATTTGTACTGGACAAACACGCAAACACTAAAGCAAGTTAATAAAAATATGGTAATAATGAATTCAATTCTGCTTAAAGATGGCTAGAAGTATTAAAAGAATGCATTGTCATCGTGTTCTGAGCTATTCTAAAATTTTTAAATATCTAGCTTGTCGGGAAGTTAGTTAAAAATCGATTGCAAGATTTGTACTGGACAAACACGCAAACACTAAAGCAAGTTAATAAAAATATGGTAATAATGAATTCAATTCTGCTTAAAGATGGCTAGAAGTATTAAAAGAAAGCATTGTCATCGTGTTCTGAGCTATTCTAAAATTTTCAAATGTCTAGCTAGTCGGGAAGTTAGTTTAAAATCGATTGCAAGATTTGTACTGGACAAACACACAAACACTAAAGCAAGTTAATAAAAATATGGTAATAATGAATTCAATACTGCTTAAAGATGGCTAGAAGTATTAAAAGAAAGCATTGTCATCGTGTTCTGAGCTATTCTAAAATTTTCAAATGTCTAGCTAGTCGGGAAGTTAGTTTAAGATCGATTTCAAGATTTGTACTGGACAAACACGCAAACACTAAAGCAAGTTAATAAAAATATGGTAATAATGAATTCAATTCTGCTTAAAAATGGCTACAAGTATTAAAAGAATGCATTGTCATCGTGTTCTGAGCTATTCTAAAATTTTCAAATATCTAGCTTGTCGGGAAGTTAGTTAAAAAGCGATTGCAAGATTTGTACTGGACAAACACGCAAACACTAAAGCAAGTTAATAAAATATGGTAATAATGAATTCAATTCTCCTTAAAGATGGCTAGAAGTATTAAAAGAAAGCATTGTCATCGTGTTCTGAGCTATTCTAAAATTTTCAAATGTCTAGCTAGTCGGGAAGTTAGTTTAAGATCGATTGCAAGATTTGTACTGGACAAACACGCAAACACTAAAGCAAGTTATTAAAAATATGGTAATAATGAATTCAATTCTGCTTAAAGATGGCTACAAGTATTAAAAGAAAGCATTGTCATCGTGTTCTGAGCTATTCTAAAATTTTCAAATGTCTAGCTTGTCGGGAAGTTAGTTAAAAATCGATTGCAAGATTTGTACTGGACAAACACACAAACACTAAAGCAAGTTAATAAAAAATATGGTAATAATGAATTCAATCCTGCTTAAAGATGGCTAGAAGTATTAAAAGAATGCATTCTCATCGTGTTCTGAGCTATTCTAAAATTTTCAAATATCTAGCTTGTCGGGAAGTTAGTTAAAAATCGATTGCAAGATTTGTACTGGACAAACACGCAAACACTAAAGCAAGTTAATAAAAATATGGTAATAATGAATTCAGTTCTGCTTAAAGATGGCTAGAAGTATTAAAAGAAAGCATTGTCATCGTGTTCTGAGCTATTCTAAAATTTTCAAATGTCTAGGTAGTCGGGAAGTTAGTTTAAAATCGATTGCAAGATTTTTACTGGACAAACACACAAACACTAAAGCAAGTTAATAAAAATATGGTAATAATGAATTCAATACTGCTTTAAGATGGCTAGAAGTATTAAAAGAATGCATTGTCATCGTGTTCTGAGCTATTCTAAAATTTTCAAATGTCTAGCTAGTCGGGAAGTTAGTTAAAAATCGATTGCAAGATTTGTACTTTACAAACACACAAACACTAAAGCAAGTTAATAAAAATATGGTAATAAGGAATTCGATTCTGCTTAAAGATGGCTAGAAGTATTAAACGAATTCATTGCCATCGTGTTCTGAGCTATTCTAAAATTTTCAAATATCTAGCTTGTCGGGAAGTTAGTTAAAAATCGATTGCAAGATTTGTACTGGACAAACACGCAAACACTAAAGCAAGTTAATAAAAATATGGTAATAATGAATTCAATACTGCTTAAAGATGGCTAGAAGTATTAAAAGAAAGCATTGTCATCGTGTTCTGAGCTATTCTAAAATTTTCAAATGTCTAGCTAGTCGGGAAGTTAGTTTAAGATCGATTGCAAGATTTGTACTGGACAAACACGCAAACACTAAAGCAAGTTAATAAAAATATGGTAATAATGAATTCAATTCTGCTTAAAGATGGCTACAAGTATTAAAAGAATGCATTGTCATCGTGTTCTGAGCTATTCTAAAATTTTCAAATATCTAGCTTGTCGGGAAGTTAGTTAAAAATCGATTGCAAGATTTGTACTGGACAAACACGCAAACACTAAAGCAAGTTAATAAAAATATGGTAATAATGAATTCAATTCTGCTTAAAGATGGCTAGAAGTATTAAAAGAAAGCATTGTCATCGTGTTCTGAGCTATTCTAAAATTTTCAAATGTCTAGCTAGTCGGGAAGTTAGTTTAAGATCGATTGCAAGATTTGTACTGGACAAACACACAAACACTAAAGCAAGTTAATAAAAATATGGTAATAATGAATTCAATTCTGCTTAAAGATGGCTAGAAGTATTAAAAGAATGCATTGTCATCGTGTTCTGAGCTATTCTAAAATTTTCAAATATCTAGCTTGTCGGGAAGTTAGTTAAAAATCGATTGCAAGATTTGTACTGGACAAACACGCAAACACTAAAGCAAGTTAATAAAAATATGGTAATAATGAATTCAATTCTGCTTAAAGATGGCTAGAAGTATTAAAAGAATGCATTGTCATCGTGTTCTGAGCTATTCTAAAATTTTTAAATATCTAGCTTGTCGGGAAGTTAGTTAAAAATCGATTGCAAGATTTGTACTGTACAAACACGCAAACACTAAAGCAAGTTAATAAAAATATGGTAATAATGAATTCAATACTGCTTAAAGATGGCTAGAAGTATTAAAAGAAAGCATTGTCATCGTGTTCTGAGCTATTCTAAAATTTTCAAATGTCTAGCTAGTCGGGAAGTTAGTTTAAGATCGATTGCAAGATTTGTACTGGACAAACACGCAAACACTAAAGCAAGTTAATAAAAATATGGTAATAATGAATTCAATTCTGCTTAAAGATGGCTACAAGTATTAAAAGAATGCATTGTCATCGTGTTCTGAGCTATTCTAAAATTTTCAAATATCTAGCTTGTCGGGAAGTTAGTTAAAAAGCGATTGCAAGATTTGTACTGGACAAACACGCAAACACTAAAGCAAGTTAATAAAAATATGGTAATAATGAATTCAATTCTCCTTAAAGATGGCTAGAAGTATTAAAAGAAAGCATTGTCATCGTGTTCTGAGCTATTCTAAAATTTTCAAATGTCTAGCTAGTCGGGAAGTTAGTTTAAGATCGATTGCAAGATTTGTACTGGACAAACACGCAAACACTAAAGCAAGTTATTAAAAATATGGTAATAATGAATTCAATTCTGCTTAAAGATGGCTAGAAGTATTAAAAGAAAGCATTGTCATCGTGTTCTGAGCTATTCTAAAATTTTCAAATATCTAGCTTGTCGGGAAGTTAGTTAAAAATCGATTGCAAGATTTGTACTGGACAAACACGCAAACACTAAAGCAAGTTAATAAAAATATGGTAATAATGAATTCAATTCTGCTTAAAGATGGCTAGAAGTATTAAAAGAATGCATTGTCATCGTGTTCTGAGCTATTCTAAAATTTTTAAATATCTAGCTTGTCGGGAAGTTAGTTAAAAATCGATTGCAAGATTTGTACTGTACAAACACGCAAACACTAAAGCAAGTTAATAAAAATATGGTAATAATGAATTCAATTCTGCTTAAAGATGGCTAGAAGTATTAAAAGAAAGCATTGTCATCGTGTTCTGAGCTATTCTAAAATTTTCAAATGTCTAGCTAGTCGGGAAGTTAGTTTAAAATCGATTGCAAGATTTGTACTGGACAAACACACAAACACTAAAGCAAGTTAATAAAAATATGGTAATAATGAATTCAATACTGCTTAAAGATGGCTAGAAGTATTAAAAGAAAGCATTGTCATCGTGTTCTGAGCTATTCTAAAATTTTCAAATGTCTAGCTAGTCGGGAAGTTAGTTTAAGATCGATTTCAAGATTTGTACTGGACAAACACGCAAACACTAAAGCAAGTTAATAAAAATATGGTAATAATGAATTCAATTCTGCTTAAAATGGCTACAAGTATTAAAAGAATGCATTGTCATCGTGTTCTGAGCTATTCTAAAATTTTCAAATATCTAGCTTGTCGGGAAGTTAGTTAAAAAGCGATTGCAAGATTTGTACTGGACAAACACGCAAACACTAAAGCAAGTTAATAAAAATATGGTAATAATGAATTCAATTCTCCTTAAAGATGGCTAGAAGTATTAAAAGAAAGCATTGTCATCGTGTTCTGAGCTATTCTAAAATTTTCAAATGTCTAGCTAGTCGGGAAGTTAGTTTAAGATCGATTGCAAGATTTGTACTGGACAAACACGCAAACACTAAAGCAAGTTATTAAAAATATGGTAATAATGAATTCAATTCTGCTTAAAGATGGCTACAAGTATTAAAAGAATGCATTGTCATCGTGTTCTGAGCTATTCTAAAATTTTCAAATATCTAGCTTGTCGGGAAGTTAGTTAAAAATCGATTGCAAGATTTGTACTGGACAAACACGCAAACACTAAAGCAAGTTAATAAAAATATGGTAATAATGAATTCAATTCTGCTTAAAGATGGCTAGAAGTATTAAAAGAATGCATTGTCATCGTGTTCTGAGCTATTCTAAAATTTTCAAATATCTAGCTTGTCGGGAAATTAGTTAAAATCGATTGCAAGATTTGTACTGGACAAACACGCAAACACTAAAGCAAGTTAATAAAAATATGGTAATAATGAATTCAATTCTGCTTAAAGATGGCTAGAAGTATTAAAAGAAAGCATTGTCATCGTGTTCTGAGCTATTCTAAAATTTTCAAATGTCTAGCTAGTCGGGAAGTTAGTTTAAGATCGATTGCAAGATTTGTACTGGACAAACACACAAACACTAAAGCAAGTTAATAAAAATATGGTAATAATGAATTCAATTCTGCTTAAAGATGGCTACAAGTATTAAAAGAATGCATTGTCATCGTGTTCTGAGCTATTCTAAAATTTTCAAATATCTAGCTTGTCGGGAAGTTAGTTAAAAATCGATTGCAAGATTTGTACTGGACAAACACGCAAACACTAAAGCAAGTTAATAAAAATATGGTAATAATGAATTCAATTCTGCTTAAAGATGGCTAGAAGTATTAAAAGAATGCATTGTCATCGTGTTCTGAGCTATTCTAAAATTTTCAAATATCTAGCTTGTCGGGAAGTTAGTTAAAAATCGATTGCAAGATTTGTACTGGACAAACACGCAAACACTAAAGCAAGTTAATAAAAATATGGTAATAATGAATTCAATTCTGCTTAAAGATGGCTAGAAGTATTAAAAGAAAGCATTGTCATCGTGTTCTGAGCTATTCTAAAATTTTCAAATGTCTAGCTTGTCGGGAAGTTAGTTAAAAATCGATTGCAAGATTTGTACTGGACAAACACACAAACACTAAAGCAAGTTAATAAAAAATATGGTAATAATGAATTCAATCCTGCTTAAAGATGGCTAGAAGTATTGAAAGAATGCATTCTCATCGTGTTCTGAGCTATTCTAAAATTTTCAAATATCTAGCTTGTCGGGAAGTTAGTTAAAAATCGATTGCAAGATTTGTACTGGACAAACACGCAAACACTAAAGCAAGTTAATAAAAATATGGTAATAATGAATTCAGTTCTGCTTAAAGATGGCTAGAAGTATTAAAAGAAAGCATTGTCATCGTGTTCTGAGCTATTCTAAAATTTTCAAATGTCTAGGTAGTCGGGAAGTTAGTTTAAAATCGATTGCAAGATTTTTACTGGACAAACACACAAACACTAAAGCAAGTTAATAAAAATATGGTAATAATGAATTCAATACTGCTTTAAGATGGCTAGAAGTATTAAAAGAATGCATTGTCATCGTGTTCTGAGCTATTCTAAAATTTTCAAATGTCTAGCTAGTCGGGAAGTTAGTTAAAAATCGATTGCAAGATTTGTACTTTACAAACACACAAACACTAAAGCAAGTTAATAAAAATATGGTAATAAGGAATTCGATTCTGCTTAAAGATGGCTAGAAGTATTAAACGAATTCATTGCCATCGTGTTCTGAGCTATTCTAAAATTTTCAAATATCTAGCTTGTCGGGAAGTTAGTTAAAAATCGATTGCAAGATTTGTACTGGACAAACACGCAAACACTAAAGCAAGTTAATAAAAATATGGTAATAATGAATTCAATACTGCTTAAAGATGGCTAGAAGTATTAAAAGAATGCATTGTCATCGTGTTCTGAGCTATTCTAAAATTTTCAAATGTCTAGCTAGTCGGGAAGTTAGTTTAAGATCGATTGCAAGATTTGTACTGGACAAACACGCAAACACTAAAGCAAGTTAATAAAAATATGGTAATAATGAATTCAATTCTGCTTAAAGATGGCTACAAGTATTAAAAGAATGCATTGTCATCGTGTTCTGAGCTATTCTAAAATTTTCAAATATCTAGCTTGTCGGGAAGTTAGTTAAAAATCGATTGCAAGATTTGTACTGGACAAACACGCAAACACTAAAGCAAGTTAATAAAAATATGGTAATAATGAATTCAATTCTGCTTAAAGATGGCTAGAAGTATTAAAAGAAAGCATTGTCATCGTGTTCTGAGCTATTCTAAAATTTTCAAATGTCTAGCTAGTCGGGAAGTTAGTTTAAGATCGATTGCAAGATTTGTACTGGACAAACACACAAACACTAAAGCAAGTTAATAAAAATATGGTAATAATGAATTCAATTCTGCTTAAAGATGGCTACAAGTATTAAAAGAAAGCATTGTCATCGTGTTCTGAGCTATTCTAAAATTTTCAAATGTCTAGCTTGTCGGGAAGTTAGTTAAAAATCGATTGCAAGATTTGTACTGGACAAACACACAAACACTAAAGCAAGTTAATAAAAAATATGGTAATAATGAATTCAATCCTGCTTAAAGATGGCTAGAAGTATTAAAAGAATGCATTCTCATCGTGTTCTGAGCTATTCTAAAATTTTCAAATATCTAGCTTGTCGGGAAGTTAGTTAAAAATCGATTGCAAGATTTGTACTGGACAAACACGCAAACACTAAAGCAAGTTAATAAAAATATGGTAATAATGAATTCAGTTCTGCTTAAAGATGGCTAGAAGTATTAAAAGAAAGCATTGTCATCGTGTTCTGAGCTATTCTAAAATTTTCAAATGTCTAGGTAGTCGGGAAGTTAGTTTAAAATCGATTGCAAGATTTTTACTGGACAAACACACAAACACTAAAGCAAGTTAATAAAAATATGGTAATAATGAATTCAATACTGCTTTAAGATGGCTAGAAGTATTAAAAGAATGCATTGTCATCGTGTTCTGAGCTATTCTAAAATTTTCAAATGTCTAGCTAGTCGGGAAGTTAGTTAAAAATCGATTGCAAGATTTGTACTTTACAAACACACAAACACTAAAGCAAGTTAATAAAAATATGGTAATAAGGAATTCGATTCTGCTTAAAGATGGCTAGAAGTATTAAACGAATTCATTGCCATCGTGTTCTGAGCTATTCTAAAATTTTCAAATGTCTAGCTAGTTGGGAAGTTAGTTAAAAATCGTTTGCAAGATTTGTACTGGACAAACACACAAACAAGAAAGCGAGTTTATAAAAACATGGTAAAAAAATTATTACTTAATGTGAACATTAAAGGGGTCCGGGACACATTTAAAATTTTTTTAAATTTATTGAGTTAAAATTTTGAATTTTTTGTGATGGTTAACCATATAATTTGTAAACAAAGTCACATCCTAAAACTTCTCATAAAGCATTTTAAAAAATTTAAATTTTATTAAAAAGTGGGGTAATTAAAAATCGCTATAACTCCAAATATAATTTGTCGAATTTCAGAAATTTTTCATTTAACGAAACAGAAAAACATATGTTTTAATTTTGATTCAGCGTTTTTTAAAATATTAATTTTAAAAAAAATTAAAAATATTTAGAGTAAAATTTTAAAAAAAATGAGGTAGCTTATTTTTAAAAATCATAGTTTTAAAAGTAAACATTCTTTTTTTCAAATTTGCTGAATTAAAATTAAAGTAAAATAATTGAAAAAGACATGTACCAAGTTTGAACCATTTATCCTTAACGGTTCTTGACTTATTACAATTTAAAGACGAAAAATGATGAAAAACCCATCATGCAGAAAACGCATTTACAGGTTTAAACAAAAATTGACTGCTATTAGAATGTTATAAAAAAATTAATATCTCTTGTTCTAATTAAGATAGAAGCATGATTTAAACGTAATTTTAAGCGGAAAAGAACACAGAATTTTTTAATGCCATAAAACTTTTTTCGAAAATTTGAAGAATTTTGCATCCTGGACCCCCTTAACCCTTCAGCGGGTGCTCCAATTTTTGAAACACCAGCAGGCGCGCGTGGCACAAAGTACAACGTTCTCTTTTAACCTTGATTATTCCTTTTGTAATAAACTTTTTTTTTCAATTTGAAAACAATAATTCTGCGTTTTATGACAACATATAAAATGCTGATAATATTGAGATGTATTTATAATTAAACACATAAGAATGCAGATACAATCGCTTTATTTCAAAACTGTCCGGTTTATTGGATCTGAGGACAACTTGCAACTGGATTCCTATTATGTCCAAAAACCTAAAAAATAATGAGATTGTCCATCTTCGTGATATGCGGGATACCATGTCATAGCTGCACATTTGATCGACTACATCAACTCCTGCATTTGACGTATTGTAATCCAGCATAATCACCGGTTTACCACGGTTAAATCACGACTAAGGCTTCGTTCACACGCTACGGTTTCGGTTTTATGATCGTCTCGGTTTTGTCGTTTCGTTTGCAGTAAACAGTGTATTTTGTTTTGTCTGTTCACACGTTGCGGTCGAAAACCGCAAACGGGAGAACAACCGAATCGGTAGGAGATGTCGTTCGATTTTGTCTACCGAAACCGGATGCCGTGCCGCTGTTTCGGATGCCATTCAGGGCCTGATTTAGAAAATTCTTGACTATAGGCACAACTCGGGATGGGGGCCCCCTAATATTGATATGGGCGTAAAATTTCCAAAATTGACAAACACAAAAAATAATCATGAATCATTGTGAAAGTACCATTTTACCAAGAATTAGCTATTTGAAGCGTAGGAGCCTAGAACATTATCAAATAACAAAAAGCAATGCAACATATTAACTTCATCATTATAACACCAATACAATGCAACAAGAAAAACTTATTAATTCCTTATATACACTATAACATACTGTGAGATTTATAGATTTAGTGGACTGTAAATGATTTTAAAAGATTTATTTGACTTAAAACAAAATAATTACAATACTTGCACATTTAATAGAATACACTTGCGATTAATAGAATATAAGGAATGGATCAACGCTGGGAAAATGAAAACCCAAATAGCTTAAAGAATTGAATCATGAATTGACTTACATAAAGGAATAGCTTCCCAGACGTCCTCCAAACCTTTCACTTAACGTAAATTACATCAAAAGAGAATAAGCAAGCAGAAGCCCTGCTCGCATCACGTACATAAGAATATTTTTTTCAACAACACAGTTCATGTTTACACACATCGTTTCAAAATAAGAAATTCATGGATCAGTGCTGCCATCTATGAATGCGGGCTGCTACTACAGGACGGAACATCCTCCGGGGCGGGCAGTAGCACAGTGACTTTAGAAATTGGCCTCTTGACATCACCAGAAGTAGTTTTGATGGAAACAACTCTTACACAGCCATCTGCTCCTGGGAAACACTGAATCACACGTCCAAGAAGCCACTTTAATGGAGGAAGTTGTGGCTCATGGATTGCCACCAAATCTCCAATCTGAAGATTCTGACGTTGGAGGCTCCAAGCCTTTGGTCTTTGCTGGAGTTGATTTAAGTAATCCCGAGACCATCGGTCCCAGAATTCAATTCGCATTTTTTGTAAAAGTTTCCATCTGTCACTTAAACTGATGGTGCAATTTGAAGTTTCAGGAATGTCCAACAATGGACTACCGATTATGAAATGCCCTGGTGTAAGAGCACTTAACTCCGAAGGGTCAGAAGACATAGGCACTAATGGTCGAGAGTTCAAACACGACTCAATTTGACAAAGAAAGGTTGACAGTTCTTCGAAATTGAGAACTGCAGATTTACTGGCTTTCACTAGTAAGTGTTTAGCGCTTTTCACGGCTGATTCCCAGATGCCTCCGAAGTTCGGTGAATATGGTGGGATAAAATGCCAATTTATCTCATGAAAGGATGTAAAATGCATTACTTCTTCGGATTTCAATTTGCAAAACAAAGTTTTCAGCTCATTGGAAAGTCCAACAAAGTTCTTTCCGTTGTCGGAATAAATATCCGAGGGTAAGCCTCTACGGCTGATGAAACGTTTCAAGCACGCGAGTAGAGCTTGAGTTGAAAGATCGGATACAGCCTCTAAGTGCACAGCTTTAGTACACATGCAGATGATAACACATATGTATGATTTCATTTTGGTTTTACTTCTGGTGAGATTTGGTTTGGTTGTGACTGGTCCACAGAAATCAATTCCTATTTTCTGAAAGCAACGTGATGGATTGATTCTTTCAGATGGTAAATCGGCCATAATCTGCTGGCAGGATGCAGCACGCAATTTTTTACAAAGAATACATCGGTGGATCACTTGCCTCACCTTGGATCGTCCGCTCGTAAACCAAAATTTTTGACGTATGAGAGCTAACGTTAACTGTGGACCTGCATGAAAATGCTTCTGATGGTAATACTCAATGATCAAATCCGTAATTAGGTTTTCCTTGGGTAGCAATATTGGATATTTTTGATCATGAGTCAGATTTTGCTGTCTGAACAGTCTTCCGCCTACTCTAAGGATGTTTGATTCGTCGAGAAAAGCATTAAGAGTCAACAGCTTGCTTGAAGTAGGCAATGGTGATTTATTTTGGAGTAATTTAATCTCGTTTGAAAATTCCTTCATCTGCAACAGTCTAACTATGAGCAGGAGAGAAGACTTGATTTCATTGGCAGTCAAGTGTTCAGTGAGGCGTTCATTAGGGTGTCTACAGTTGTGCATGAATCTTAAACAATAGGCGATGACATTTATCAATTTGGTGTATGATGAGAACTTAAGCAGAAATTCAGGGATCTCTTTCTCTACCGCGGTATGGACCAACACCTCTTCGGCTCCATCAGAGAATGAATCTTGACTAAAGGGGGGATAAGAAGAATTATCCCACAATCTGGACGGGCCAGACCACCAAAGATCATGATGAAGCAATTTTTCAGGAAGGATTCCTCTGGAAGCGCAATCTGCCGGATTCCACTTTCCTGTAATGTGGTGCCACTGAGCCTTTGGAACTAGAGATTTGATTTTGTGCACGTGATTGGATACGAATTGGTTACCCTTCAGTGGTGGGGAATGAATCCAACATAAGGCAATTTGAGAATCTAACCATAGATGGACATCTTCAAGGTTAATCGGTAGAGAATCTATCACTGTCAAGGTAAGCTGTGATAACAATAATGCTGCTGAAAGTTCAAGCCTAGGCAAAGTGACCATAGATAATGGAGCCACCTTTGTCTTTGCAGCTAAGAGATGAGAGGTATTACCAAAAGGACTTAGTTTTACCAGATAGAGGACTGCAGCATATGCCTTCAGCGATGCATCAGAAAATCCATGCAACTGAATTTGAGTAGTTGCGCTTTCATCCATACTTATAAACCTCGGAATTCTAATGGCTTTCAGACAATCAATTTGATTAAGAAAACTTTCCCATACCTTCAAAATTTCTGGAGGTATTTCATCTT
Source organism: Dolomedes plantarius (assembly GCA_907164885.2). Taxonomy (NCBI): domain Eukaryota; kingdom Metazoa; phylum Arthropoda; class Arachnida; order Araneae; family Dolomedidae; genus Dolomedes; species Dolomedes plantarius. The sequence goes on from OU015496.1 coordinate 45,102,188, forward strand.
CCCAAGACAACTTATCTTTCCAAAGTTCTTGCATTAAGATTTTGAGTATGACTGTAGATGGTGACAATAGACCTAACGGATCGAATGTTCTTGCAATAAACGAGAGTAAATCTCGCTTTGTTTTCACTTCGGTTGTTCTCGCTATGTGTAGCTGTATCGTGTCTTCAGAAGAATTCCATGTCAGACCTAATAATTTTACAACTTGTTCATTTTCAATTTTCCCGTTTGAATGGATGAGTCTTCTTTCTTCTGTTACATGTTCAATTGCTTCTGGACAGTTTGAAGCCCATTTTCTCAGTGTAAATCCGCCACTTTCCATAATCCGATTTATTTCGTAGACGAGTCTTGATGCCTCCTTGGGCGAAGAAGCGCCACACAAGAGATCATCCATGTAGAAGTTCTCCCTAATTATCTCAGAAATGCGGGGACTTTCTGTCTGGGAGTCTTTAGGGAGTTTATGGAGAGTTTTAATTGCCAAGTAAGGAGCACAAACTGTCCCGTAGGTGACAGTGCGCAAACGATACGTGGAGATCGGTTGTTGCTCTTGAAATCTCCAAACTATTCTTTGGTAATCTCTGTGGGAAGCGGTTACCAGAATCTGGCGGAACATTTTCTCGACGTCTGCTGACAAGGCTATTCGATATGATCGAAAGTTTATAAGGATCTTGAATATCTCTGGGAGTAGCTTAGGACCGACCTCAAGGAAATCATTTAGGGAATTTCCACTTGAATCTTTACTGGATGCATCGAAAACAACACGAAGCTTTGTTGTTAGGCTTTCCTCTCTTAAAACACCGTGATGAGGTAGGAAAGCTTGATTTGGAACCTCTTCTTCATATTCTGGGACGATTTCCATATGGTTTAGTGAGAGGTATTCTTTCATAAATTCACAGTACTTCATTTTGAATTCTGGGTTCTTTCTGAATTTTGCTTCTAAATATTGGAAGCGCTTCAAAGCTTCAAATTTGGAATCGCCGAGAACCGGAATAGATTTGAATGGTAAGTTCACAACGTATCTTCCAGTACAGTCTCGCTTCACATTTTTTTGAAATTTGTCATTTACCGGATCAATGACTGATGATTCTGGAACTGATTCCATTTGCCAAAATTTTTGTAGTGAAGAATTGAGTTCGCTGTCGATTATAGAATGACAACTGAAAATCTCTTCCCTTACTGGTATTGAATAGATGGGGCCAAATAGCAACCATCCTAGCTTAGATTTCATAGCACAAGGCGTCCCCTTGGGACCAATGATTTTCTCACCAGAAATAATTTGAATGAATAAGTCTGCTCCAATCAAAACTTCAACAGGAGATGAGATGTGAAAGTTCGGATCAGCAAGGACAAGTCCCTCCAAATGAGGCCACTTAGTGACTTCCATCCGAAAATTGGGTAGGTTCATGGTAATGTTTTTGACGACCAGAGCATTCATCTCAAATGATTCGTCACAGGAGTGTGAATATACAGTCATATTAGTCTCTTTTAAGGATGTTTCTGCAACAGTATTAGTGATTCCTCGAATAATGTGATTTGTATTTCTCACTTTTAAATTAAGTCTTGTTGCTAATGTGGAAGAAATCATGCACCTCTGCGAGCCACTGTCTATGAGTGCACGACAAGTAATTAAGTCCTGATTTGAAGATTTGATTTTGATCAATGCGGTGCTTAACAACGTTGTCACTGCTTTTATATGGTTTACAAGGCATGGACATTCCACTTCATTTACCTGATTTGAATTACTAGCAGTTTCAATATTTTGAATAGGTTTTGGACGATGGAGAAGGGTGTGATGATTTTTATTACAATTTTCTGACTTACACCTAATAGTAATTAAGCATTTTGAGGCCAAATGATTACTTCTTAAACAATTAATGCAAAGCTTATTAGTTTTGACAAATTCCCATCGTTGATCCAATGACATCTCTAGGAAATCTGGACATCTGTACAATGCATGCGAGTTTTTACAAATTTTGCAAACTGGTAGTTTCGAAGCTGACGCGGTATTACAAAAGGTGGTCCTTTTTTGAGGTTTGAAATCACCTTTACTAGTTGTTTCTACTTTGAAACATGAATCCTTTACATTTTGAAGACTTCTCGCGTGATTTTCCAAAAAGGCCGAAAATTCCGCAAAGGTTGGAAATTTTCCCTTTTCAGTTTTCAATTCCCACTGAGTACGCATATTGCTATCGAGCTTATTTTGAATTGTATAGATCAGAATCAAGTCTACCAATTCATTACATTTAAACCCCAATATATCAAGATTACGTATTGCTTCATTGCACGTGTCCAAGATTTCCAAAAGAGATTTACCATTACAAACTTTGGGGGATTTAATGTTAAAAATTTTACTCAATTGATTATTAGCCAAGAGTTTGTTATCATCGTATCTAGATACTAAAGTTTCCCAAGCTTGTCTGTAGAAGTCCCCAGAAACAGGAAAACCCTTAATCAGTTTTGCTGCGTCCGACTTTACTGATGCAACTAAATACTGGAATTTCGAAAGTGAGGACAGATTTTTATTTGAATCAATTGTCGCAGAAAATATTTCCTTAAACGTAATCCAGTCATCAAGGTTTCCGCCAAAAATTGGAATTTCAAATTTTGGAAGGCGAATATTTTGCGTTTCATTCGAAACTGATTTATCAATGAACTCGGAAGCCGAATTTTCATTAGTACTTCTACTAATAAATCCTTCTATATCAGCACAAGCATTAATTACTTTCTCATTTGCATTTGTGTATTCATTATAAAAAAGATCATTTTCATCGATTAATTCAAATATTAACTCTTCTAAAGATTCTATCAAATTACACAGTTTTGTTTTTATTTCTTTCAAAATAAATGATTTACCCTCCTTGATTAAATCATCAACACGATTAACGTATCTGTCAATTTCCTTGATAATGAAATGAAACCTCGTTTCAATCTTTGAATCTTTCTTACCCTTAGCCATATCGAAATCAGAAAATCAAAATGTCTCATATACAAAATTCCACGAATCGAAAATAGCACGTCAACAATTTTACGCGAATGCTAAAATGCCAAAAATGAAAAATAACAAATGCTAGAAATAAGAATTAAAACATTGCATTTACGTTTGCCTACCGGAAAAGAGTTGGCAATTAGCCAAAACACTTGCGAGAACGCGGGAATCAACTTTATCCAAGATGGCGATTCGAAACTAACGAGCGATTGAGACACATAATTAAAAGATTCTCTACTGTCACTCCGGCTCGACGGACCAAAACTATGTGAGATTTATAGATTTAGTGGACTGTAAATGATTTTAAAAGATTTATTTGACTTAAAACAAAATAATTACAATACTTGCACATTTAATAGAATATAAGGAATGGATCAACGCTGGGAAAATGAAAACCCAAATAGCTTAAAGAATTGAATCATGAATTGACTTACATAAAGGAATAGCTTCCCAGACGTCCTCCAAACCTTTCACTTAACGTAAATTACATCAAAAGAGAATAAGCAAGCAGAAGCCCTGCTCGCATCACGTACATAAGAATATTTTTTTCAACAACACAGTTCATGTTTACACACATCGTTTCAAAATAAGAAATTCATGGATCAGTGCTGCCATCTATGAATGCGGGCTGCTACTACAGGACGGAACACATACATATGATGAACTATACCTATAACTATACATATGATGAACAAATCAATCAATCAAATTTGAAAGGCTATATAAAAAAATTGCTATTAAAAAAGGTAAAATTTAACAAAAATTGAATTAGGAATTTTTTTTTTTTTCCTTTTAAAATTAAAATTTTGGGGGGCCCTTAGGCCCGGGCCTACTGGGCCTAATGGAAAATCAGGGCCTGATGCCATTGGCGTGTAGAATTGAGAGGGAGAGTACACACGATTCGGTAATTTTGAAGGAAACGTAAACCAGTGCCAATCTAGCTACTGGAAGTGATTGTTTGAAGTGATTTTTTTTAGTTGCTTTTTACAGTTTTTTTGCAGTGGATTTTTTTTTTTTTTTTTTTTTTTTTTTTTTTTTTTTTTTTTCTTTTTCTTTACAAATGGAGAAAATCGACACAGAAATTTTAATTTCTTTGATTGAAGAAAGACCGACCATTTGGGACAAAACATAAGAATGTTTTACTTTAAATGACGCTTTAAACGACGTTTAAATTATGTTTATATCTTAATTAGAACAGGAGATATTATTATTATTATTATTATTATTTGCATCATTCTAATAGCAACCAATCTTTGTTTAAACCTGTAAGAAAGTTTTCTGCATGATGGGTTTTTTCACCACTTCTTACGAAGCCTAAGGATTCGTTCACACGATACGGTTTCGGTTTTGTGATCGTTTCGGTGTCAACCGAAAGCTGTGTTCACACGATTCGATTTTTCTTTCACCACTACGGTTTTCCCGTCCTTTGCAATCATTGCAGTGTAGTTCACTTTGCAGGATGGACGTAAATACCTTTCTTGTAATGTACTGGTATCGTCGTCGTCGAATCAACATTAAAAAAATTTATAGAACGTATCGGGTACATCCTATTTTGAGGGACAGATATTGTCTGGGATCTTTTCAAACTCTTATGATTGAACTAGCTGAAAACCCGCACTTCGCTACGGAGTACATTCAAATTAAATACAACGGTCAATGTATGCAATTAATGCCAAAAAAATAAATAAATATATATATATATATATATATATATATATATATATATATATATATATATATATATATATATATATATATATGTAACAAGAAAACTCGACGTCCTAAATTACTTTACTTTAAAACATATTCTAAATTCTCTTTTTAATAAAGCACGACCCCTTTTCCAAAATTTGCGACCTAAAAGTAAAGTAAGTATAATTTAGGACGTCGAGTTTTCTTGTTACATATATATATATATATATAATAAATAAAACGATCAATATATACAATTGATGTAGAAATATATATATATATTTATAAAAAATCGTAAGGGATATTTTTATAGACAAAATAATGTCCAATCGTCTGCCGCATTAGCAAGAAAAAAAATATTTTTTTGTCTATTTAGTTGTTATGCACGTGACGATAAATTTATTTAAAGTACCAGAAAAAGAAATCACGTGATGAGCGTTTAATAAATTAAATTCTAAAAACTAATCTTTAAAAATTCACCAAAAATCAGAAAATAGAGGTAAAGATTCGAAAAAGATTTCATTTTAAAGGAATTTTTGTGATCTTTCTCGTGATATAAATTTCATAACCCTTAAATTATTATTTTAAATGCAAACTTAAAAAAAGTTACTAAAACAGCTTAAAAATTTAATTTTTAAAAATCTAAGAAGAATTTTTCAAAAATCTCTCTTAGTGCACCTCTACACTATAAGAAGAATCGCCATGCAAAATTTCAGCCCTTTAGGTCCAGCGGTCAGTGAGTCAGTTACGGAACTGTTTTATATATATAGATTAAGAAGAGATTAATCGAAATTCTTCAACTTACTTCCGAATGACGATACATACATTTATTGAGTTAAAACTTTGAATTTTTTGTAATGGTTAACCATATAATTTGCAAACAAAATCACATCATAAAACTTCTCATAAAGTTTTTTAAGAAAATTTAAATTTAAAATTTAAAAAAAAAGTGGGGTAATTTAAAATCGTTATAACTCGAAATATTATCTGTCGAATTTCAATTTTTTTCATTTAATTAAACAGAAATATGTTTTAATTTCGATTCAGCGTTATTTTTAATATTAATTTTTGAAAAATTAAAAATATTTAGAGAATTTTTTTTTTAAAATGATGTAACTTATTTTTAAAAAGTCATATTTTCAAAAGTAAATATATATTTCAAATTTGTTGAATCAAAATTAAAGTAAAATAAAAGACATGTTCCAAGTTTGAACCATTTATCTTTAACGTGTTCTTGACTTATAACAATTTAAAGATGAGAAATGGTGAAAAAAAACCATCATGCAGAAAACGTATTTACAGGTTTAAACAAAGATATAATAAATAATAATAATAATAATAATAATATCTCCTGTTCTAATTAAGATATAAACATGATTTAAACGTCGTTTAAAGCGTCATTTAAAGTAAAACATTCCTATGTTTTGTCCCAAATGGTAGGTCTTTCTTCAACCAAAGAAAATAAAATTTCTGTGTCGATTTTCTCCATCTGCAAAAAGAAAAATCCACTGCAAAAAACCGTAAAAAGCAACTAAAAAAATCACTTCAAACAATCACTTCAGTAGCTAGATCGCCACTCGTGTACGTTTCCTTCAAAATAACCATTTTATCTTTAACGGTTCTTGACTTATAACAATTTAAAGATGAGAAATGGTGAAAAAACCCATCATGCAGAAAACGTATTTACAGGTTTAAACAAAGATATAACAAATAATAATAATAATAATAATAATAATAATAATATCTCCTGTTCTAATTAAGATATAAACATGATTTAAACGCCGTTTAAAGCGTCAATTGAAGTAAAACATTCTTATGTTTTGTCCCAAATGGTAGGTCTTTCTTCAACCAAAGAAAATAAAATCTCTGTGTCGATTTTCTCCATTTGCAAAAATAAAAATCCACTGCAAAAAACTATAAAAAGCAACTAAAAAAAATCACTTCAAACAATCACTTCAGTAGCTAGATCGCCACTCGTGTACGTTAATCGTGTGTACTCCCCCTAACAATGAATGGATGGGAATACAAGAGTCAGAAAATCAGACCTGCATTAGAAAGGGTGTAGCTATAAATAGAAACTGCTTAGAACATTCAAACCTTACATGTAAAAACAAACCATTCAAAATTTCGAAAATGTTGCACTTTGTACAGGGGGGCGCCCGCTGAAGAGTTAAATAAAATTAATCTCTACAAATCTGATCCTGATTATCCAGAGGTCCGTATGAACGAGTGCCGGATAAACGAGATTTTACTGAACTTCAGTAGTGATCTAACACGGAAATGCGCTAACAGCTCAGACAGTACCAGCAACATCAGAAACACCTCTCGGACCTTCTTATTTCCGGGCGCCTGGATTCAAAATGCTCGCTCTCTTTCTCTCTCTCTCACGGACGACCTTGATTTTGTTATCGCCGAGTTCTGTTTTTATTTTCTGATGCGTCGTCATTCAAAGCTGTAGTTGTTTTATTGAGTGTGAGTTGCACCAGGCAATCTTTTTTTTTTTTTTCGTTCACATCGGGTGGAATTTCGCCATACGTACGTTCACCCCTCGCTTGGTAGGTCACACGTCAGGGAGGGAATTAAAAATATTCCGTTAAAAATTAAAGCAAAAAGTGTAAGACCATACCAGCGACGTTGCAGATCATAAATGAAAATGAATGAATAAATAAAATAAACGTAGATGCTGCGATATTAGTTCTAACTCAAGAGTTCTAAACAAGGTGGGAAAACTCCCCTTCCCAGTGGCGTAGCGAGCATAACTGGAGCCCGGGGCACGATACCTTTGTGGCGCCCGCCCCCTGAAAAACATATAGTAATATAATATATAGACCCTATATTGGCGCCCTCGATAAACATATAATAGCATAATATATAGACCTTATATTGGCACTCCCTCCCCGAAAAGCATATAGTAACATAATATATAGACCTTATGTTGGTGCCCTCCCCTAAAAACATATAGTAATATAATATATAGACCTTATATTGGCGCCCCCCACAAAATAATATAGTAATATAATATATATACTTTATATTGGCGCCCTCCCCGAAAAACATATAGTAATATAATATATAGACCTTATATTGGGGACCTCCACTGAAAAACATATAGTAATATAATATATAGACCTTATATTGGAATCCATCTCGAAAACATAGTAATATAATATATGGATCTTACATTGGCGCCCCTCTGCGAGAGGCGCCCGGGGCATGATAGACCCCCTTGCCCCCCCCCCTTTGCTACGCCATTGTCCCTTCCTCAAGGAGGAATTTTAGGATTTCAGGGGTTGAATGGGGACTACTGCTCTGAAAAGTGAGGTGTCCTAGAGATTATATACAATCTGTAAAATTGTAGTTTGTTTTTAATTTTATTTGTGACATTCAATAATTGAATACAGCAGATTAACCATTTAGCGGGCGCGCCCCTGTACAAAGTGTAACATTTTCGTAATTTTGAATGGTGTGTTTTTACATGTAAGGTTTGAAAGTTCTAAGCAGTTTCTATTTATAGCTACACCCTTTCTGATGCTGGTCTGATTTTCTGACCCTTGTATTCATCTTCATTCATTGTAAGTCGTGATTTAACCGTGGTAAACCGGCGATTATACTAGATACGACAAAAGCAGGAGTCGATGTAGTCGATCAAATGTGCAGCTATTACACGGTATCCTCATATCACGAAGATTGATAATCTCGTTGGGTTTTTTAGGTTTTTGGACTTTTTTTACTTTTTTTTTAACCAATGCGGAGGCACTTGTAATCAAACATTCGCCTATACTACGCCGCAATTTTACTGCCCATTTTATTGTGGGGACACCATATAGGCAAACAGTATTACCCCCTATGATGGGACGACACGCACGGAGGCATTTTTCGTGGCGCAACGCCGGGATTCGATCCGAGCACCCCCAGCATCGAAAACCTGCGCGCTGTACCACAGGGCCGCCACAAGCCCAGGTTTTTGGACATAATAGGAATGAATTCGCAAGTTGTCCTTAGATCCAATAAACCGGAGAGTTTTGAAATAAGGCGATTGTATCTGTATTCTTTGGCTTTTAATTATAAATAAATCTCAATATTATGAACATTTTATATCTTGTCATAAAACTCGGAATTATCATTTTCAATTTGAAAAAAAAAAGTTCATTACAAAAGGAATAATCCAGGTTGAAAGAGACGTTGCACTTTGTGCTTCGCGCGCCTACTAGAGTTCCAAAAATTGGCGCTCCCGCTGAAGGGTTAAAATCAGTTTTCGAACATACCGTATTATTTTTATTCTGTTGTGATTAAATTTAGTCTGTTAAGCAATTAATTCTGAATATAAAAAAAAATAATTTTATGCATGTTTTGAAAACTATCAACATTTTCTGTTGCTATTAAATTTGTAAAATCCTACTTTAAAAATAATTCAAATAAATGTTTATTGACTAATATAGAAAAATTAATAAATATTTTCAATATTATATGCATATATATAATCATATATGCATATATATTTAATCATATATAATCATATTATAATCATATATGCATATATGCATATATATGCATATATATTTTCAATATTATATGCATATTTGGGAGGGGGGAATGATATTCTGAACTACGGTGAAAGAGGGGGGGGGGGGGGAATGGGTCAAAAACGGTAGAGAACCACTGTCCTAACTCAGCTGGGGCTTTTACTAACCTCACTTGAAGGGAGATTTTTTTTGTGTTTACACGCGGCTTCGAGCTTGTGTCAATGCTTTAAAGTCTCATTTTGTCAAATACTGACTTCGAGTATTATTTTGCCTAAAAGAGTTTAATAAAATAATCATATTATTAAAAAATACTTTTCTTCTTAATCTGCATAAAATCTAAAAAAAAAAAATTACAGCAATAACAGTGACTAATTTTAACTTTTAAATTAATTAAATAGTAATGTGGAGCTTAACCCTTCACCGGGCGCGCCCGTGTATAAAGTGCAACATTTTCATAATTTTGAATGGTTTGTTTTTACATGTAAGGTTTGGATGCTCTAAGCAGTTTTTATTTATAGCTACACCCTTTCTAATGCAGGTCTGATTTTTTGACTTTTTTATTCCTTTCTATTCATTTTTAATCGAGATTCCAACAGAGGATACTTCCATTTGTTGCACTCTGTGCACAGCGCGCCTGGTCATGTAAGAAAATATTCCTTATTTTATTTTTGGTTATTTCGCTAAAATAAATCTAAGCATTTACAAAGTTGCTTTTATAAATAAATGCCCTGATGAAGTTTTAAATACTAAATAATTATTAATAATTTTGTTCCCGATGTTAAAAGTAATTTTACTTTTCGTAACATAGGAACACTATGTTCCTATGCTACCAAAAAAAATAAGGGAGTCATACATTTGTCGACAGTGCATGATGATGCAACAGTGGATGACGATTCTGGTAAACCAGCGATTATACTGGATTGCAATACGACAAAAGCAGGAGTTGATGTAGTGGATCAAATGTGCAGCTATTACACGGTATCCCGCATATCCCGAAGATGGACTCTCTCGTTGTTTTTTAGGTTTTTGGACATAATAGGAATCAATTCGTAAGTTGTCCTTAGATCCACTAAACCGGACAGTTTTGAAAGACGGCGATTGTATCTGCATTCTTTGGCTTTAGAACTTCTCGAAAGCCACTTGAAGACCATTGGCAAATATTCTATCTCTTCCTCTATACATAACTGGATTCTTACTAAAATATAAAGTGGAAACTTCCCGATAAGCAGAACCAGAGGTGTCGGCAAGAAAAAGAGGAAACTGTAATATATATACGGACGGCTAAATAATGTAACTACCACGATAAAGTGTGAGAAATGTAATAGTTTTTCATGCAAGGAGCATTGCAAAATCCGTACTATATGTTTGCGATGTGAAGAAATTGAAGAAAACTAAAGAGAATTGAACACATTATTTGTGTTTTAAAAATAAATTTTAATTTTTTATGAAAATTTCTTCTTATTCATTTTTGGCCTTTAATTATAAATAATCTCAATGTTATCAACATTTTATATCTTGTCATAAAACGCAGAATTATCATTTCCAATTTGAAAAAAAAAAGTTAATTACAAAAGGAATAATCAAGGTTTAAAGAGATGTTGCACTTCATGCAACGCGCGCCTGGTGGTGTTACAAAAATTGGCGCGCCCGCTGAAGGGTTAATGTTACTCGAGTACTCACATTCTCACACGCTTTTCACTACAGCATGCTTTCTTCAGTTATTGTTTTGTTTTTTTTTTCCTTTGCCGGGTGCTGGCCGAATGGCTACGGCGCTAACATTCGGTCCCAGAGCCTGTCGGTTCAAGTCCCACCGCTGACAAAATATGTCTCCTGGTAATTGCACCAAATTATCGCTTGATGTTAAATCTCCCTTCACAAACGTCCCCATTCGAGGATTAATTGTTTAAAAACCAGATTTCAGGAATTCCATTACTCAGGTACTGAAATTAAGGAATAATATATCACTTCAACTAAACTGTGCGTTGAAAAAAACAACTTTTAACTTATTAACGATTTCTAGAAACAATCCGAGGACTTTTATCCTCACTATGAGACCTTTAGCTCCAACTTTATCAGCGAGTAGATATATAACACGGCAAAGTACGATGAATCAGCTATCACAGTAGTACAGTTCCAAAGCATGCCGTCCCATCTTCTAGGTTCCCACAGCAGTGGCGCACCCAGGGACAAAGAAATAGAAATTGCATTATGAATATTGATTTTGCATTATAACTATTTTTATCCGTTCATCTCGGGCCCCCCGCCCCCATGCATTATAAATATTTTTATCCGTTCATCTCGCCCCCCCCCCCAAGAAAAAATCCTGGGTGCGCCACTGGCCCACAGTCAAGCATGGCGGTGGCTCTCTTACGTTGTGGGATGATATTTCTTGGCATTCCCTAGGACCCTGAATTGTGCTTCTCTTACGATGTGGGATGATATTTCTTGGCATTCCCTAGGACCCTGAATTGTGCTTCTCTTACGATGTGGGATGATATCTCTTGGCATTCCCTAGGACCCTGAATTGTGCTTCAGCGTCCTGCGACAACGGAAGTCTAGGATACCATTCTAGAGAACCACTTGCTTCCTATGGTGCAGGCATTATTCCCTAATGGCAATGCGTGTTTCCAAGACGATAACGCAATTGTGCATAGTGCGAGACTTGTCAACATGTGGTTTGAAAAATATGAGGATGAGGAACAACATCTATCCTGGCCACCATCATCGCTCGACCTCAACGTTGTTGGACGTTTCTGGGAACATTGGGAGATAAAGGTTCGATCACATTTTCTCCCCTTTCCTACAACAATGGAACAGTTAGGACATATGTTGCAGGAAGAAAACTACTAATTTTCAATATCATGTCCTTTTATGACCCTATGACACCTCTAATTAATGCTGTTTTGCAAACAAAAGGTGAGCCTACTGTTTATAAATAAAAAGTTCTGTAGAGATGGAACAGTGTTTGTATTATTTTAGCCCAGACCCACCTCAATTTCTGAATCCTCTCAAAAATACAGTGTTTCGGACCTTGCCTGACTTTGTTTGCTTTTGTGGAATTAGCCGTAGCGCAGAAACTTCATTTTATATGAATCGCATTAAAATCTTTATTCTAAAAAATTAAATTTAATTTGAAATTGTTTTCTAGAAGTTGCTAGGGCGATACAGAAATCGTAACATTTTCGTCTACGACAGGGGCGGCCAAGATGAACAGGGTTAAAAGCCATTGGGGAATGTCTATATACTCAGAAAGGGCGAAAAACAGAAAAAGGTTATGTTTGATAGAAAAGAAATTTTAAGCTTTTTTTTCAGATGTTTTTATTAAATACATCATTCTCGAATTGTTAAAATAACTTATCTTTTAAATTCTTAAGTAGTTTTAATTTTTAATTATTATTTTCCGTTTAATTGTTTCGCTAAATCATTCAAATCAGGCATATATTGGGTCTTGGCAGTTCATAGCCATTCAATAAATTGTTGATTTGCCGACACTGAACGTTATTTTTTTATCATCCTAAATGCAAAATACAAGGTTTCATAGCTATGAGTAATACCAAAAAATGAAAGTCATTCGACATGCCGCTCATTTTAATTTTGCCATTCTGGCGAAAGTTACAAAACTTCTACATAGCTGAGAGCCACAAAGAAAGTGATAAAGAGCCGCGGTCTTGCCCACCCCTGTCTCTGTAGGCGTTCTTCGGAGAGAGACAGCAGTGATTCAACAGAAAGCGACGTTTCCTCTCTCATGAAAGAGTCCAGATTTGATAAGGGAAACGCGATAGGCGGCTTTCGATTGCAACTGACAGGCTACTCGCTCGTTCTTCGTCACTCACTCATCTCCCATTTCATGAGGCGCGCAGCAGCTTATCACTTGCCATGCGCGGTACATACATTTCTTTTTCGCCATTCGCTTCTGTGATAACTTGAAATTCTACCACTATCTTCATAACCAGTTGATTCCAAGGTCTGGCGAGTTTCGTTCATTTGTGGAGTGTCGTCGCAGTTTCCGCTTTGATGAACAAGACGGATACTTCTAATTCGGTTTCGTTTCAGCGTTTCTCTGTTGTGGTTACCGTCAGTTCTATCATTCTGAAACGGAGTAAAGTCCAAACGGATGAAAGGAACAGTTAGATCTCGTTCTGAACTAGAGTTCCATTAATATCATTCTTGAATGCCGCCGAATGTGAGTGCAATGGAAAACGGTACGGCCGTAAATGGAGTATTTCTGCACACTAAACTTTTGGATTCTGAAATGATGGTCAGGTGCCTGCAAGCGATGCTTAATAATTTTCCAGCTGTGAAATTTACTTCCGTACTCGCAGATGAAAAATTCTTGGGGTACAGAGTGCACTTTTCTAGGCCCGACGAAGAATCAGTGCTGGCTAAAAAGGTCCTGCCGGTATCCGGCGAGGATGTTCGGATTTGTGAGCTTACAACCTGTCTGACAATTCATAGCACCCATTCAAACGGAGGCGCCCAGTTAGAAAGTGACATTCGGGATGCTATTCAAAGCAGATTTGGAAAGCTGTTGGATATTGTCAAAATTCCCGGATCCCCAAGCCGACAAAATGAGAATACCACGAACTGGCGTGCCTACGTAGATATTCCAGAAATTAGGGAGCTTAAAATTTTCGATCATGAAGGGTTTCCTGAAATGTGCATGTGGCTCCCAAACAAAAAAGAAAAACTGAAAGTGACCTTTTGTTGTAGACATTGCAAGAACGATGGTCATGTGAAACAAGATTGCCTCCAAGTAGTGCAGCCGAAAGCGAGCGTCGCCGAAGAAAGGCTGTTATCGAACGACGACGAAAGAGTTTCTTCAGGCTCGGCAGTGACGTTCAAAATCCCGCTCGAATCGACAGAAACTTATGCTGAAAAAATTGGAAGGGAAGAAATAATGAAAGCGGGAATTCTTACGGAAGGTAACCCATTGGTTAAAGGAGCCGAGACTAGTGAATCCGCGCCAGAAGCAAGAGAATCGGAACAAAATAAACCCATTGACTTCACTCTGTCATTGAATAATATCAAAAAAGAAGTAGAAGAAAACAACAATGACTGTGAGAAAAAATACAAAAGAGACCAAAATTCTGAAGACCACGGCAATGCCAGAGTACCCAAGACAGAGCCTACTAATGCGTTTGGTGATATTCAAGATAGTGATTCAAATTCACATTTTGAAGATGAAATACAATTTATAGAAATGCGAGACAGTTCGACTTCTTCTAATACCCACCGCAATATCTCTTCCACGCTTGATCGTAGAGGTAAGATATTAGCATATGCTTATTTCTTATTTTGCCTGTTTTCATATCATTAAGAAAATTTAGATAATATTTGTGAGAGCAAATTGTAATTTAAATTTATTTTCTTTTAAAAGTTAATTCATTATTTAAAAAAGTATGTGCTTTGAGAGTAATGGACAAGCAGGGTAAAATGTTTTTCTCTGTACCTAAGTATCATAGCGTCAAATAGTGTGAGCAGTATTGTTATAAATTGGGAGGTAAGACTCGGAAGAAAAGAGGAAAGAGTAGACATATTTATAGGGCATATAGAAATTTTCACTGCTTTTCTGAATATTAAAAATTTATCTATCGTTCAAACTTACCATTCTTTGCTTCTACTCATAATTTTTTTAATTAATTAGTGAAAAATATTATCTCCAACAAACAACAACAACAACAAAATTAATGATTATTTAAAAAATTAAATAAATATTAGCATTTATTGCTTATATATTTCGTTAAGTCGAAAAATAACATTGATTGCTGGCAGGCCGTGTGTAGACCGTGGGCCGTATATTGTACATGCCTGGTATAGTGCTTTGGACTTTTGACCCTTGTTATCCGCAGTGGTACTGGTTGCATAGGATGATGATATTCGCGTATACCTCCTTTGGGTTAATAAGTAACCCGCTAGTATTTTTGAATGGATTTTGATCTAGGATGATTATTCTCTGTTTAATTTAGCTTGTTATTAAAGGCTTATTCATTCTATTGAAACAAAATTTCTTGTTCGGTAGGAAATTAAAAATTTTACAAACGATATGCACATAAAAAAAAACTATTTTGATGTAATATATCTTCAAGGGAGATCTGTCTGTAATCTTAATATTACTTCATTTTAAATTAACGTATATTATACACATATAAACAATATGTGCACACATGTTAATATGTTACATATATGTGTAACATTTTGAATTAGGATATCCTAACGCGGGATGTGCATGTATAACATTAATATTCACTTCATTTTAACTTAACATATGGACATATAACCAACGTGCATTTAAATGTAGTGATATATCTATATATATATATATATATATATATATATATATATATATATATATATATATATATATATATATATATATATATATATATATATATAATTGTACACATTTCTTACATGTTAAATTTGTATTAGATTATACGTCGATGACCTGCATATGTACATGCACGTATAAATGTAACATATATATGCGCTGCAATTATATATATATATATATATATATATATATATATATATATATATATATATATATATATATATATATATATATTACTATCAACTTTTTCGAGCAGAATTCCAGCTAACGTCTCCTACACTCGGTGTAGGTTTTCTACCTACTGCTATAACTTTTCTTATTCTAAATCTTATTTTCAATTATTTCTGTTATATATCCATCGTTTCTTTTTGAGGTCAATGACACCGAATGTTGACCTGTACTTATTTAATTGTTTATTTATTTTCATTTAATAATTCAACTGTGCTGATTCCTCCCCCCCCCCCGATGAATATGTTCATATGCATCTCGATGAACCATTAATGTTCTTTTCAATGACTGGACGCCGCTTTGACGACTGTCAGCTTTGAGCGGGATTTGAAACCGGCTCCCCATAACTCATAGTCGGTTTCCTAGCCTCTGAACTATCCCGACGATGAGAAAAAGTGTTATTTTCAGTGACTTCCCCCCCCCCGTCTATAATCCCCTTAAATTGAATTTACTAATATCGCTGAGCTTTTACAGTTATTAAACTTTGATATTTCCTAAAAGATCCTCAAATGAAAAATTTTCAAATGGACAACTTATAATTCATTGACGGGGAAGAAAAAGCAACTTGTACAACTATTCTATCTGGGATATTCTCTATCATGCAAAATCTTAAATTAACTTAATCAACTCTTTGTCTTTCTGCATTAACCGAGCATTTGCATTAAGTAATGCAAACCATTTTTAATTGATAAAAAGAAATATTTTAGTTACTTATATTATTTAAAATACAAGGTACCACCTATTTCAGTCAGGAAATTATGCAAAAGCAAATAGCCTTGATGATGAAAATTGAAAAAGAATCTTTCAAGCAACCACACTCCATTTTTGGTGGGGAATTCCATTTTGGGGGTGTATTCAGAGCGGGAAAATTAACCCCGAATTACCTCTATTTTTCTATCAACCTTTTTTATAAGGAAGTTCCTTTTTGGGAGTGTTTGGAGAGTATGAAAATTGACTCAGAAATCACCTTTATTTTTCTATCAACATTTTTTGTATAAAGGGAGATCCGTTCAAGGGGTGCTTGGAGAGTGAAAATTGACCCAGAATTACCTTTATTGTGTTGTGAACCTTTTTTTTTATAAGGGAGATCCGTTCTAGCGGTTCTTGGAGAGTGTGAAAATTAACCCAGAATTACCTTTATTGTGTTGTCAACCTTTTTTTTATAAGGGAGATCCGTTCTAGGGAAGCTTGGAGAGTGCGAAAATTGGCTCAGAATTACCTTTATTTTTCTATCAACCTTTTATATATATATATATATATATATATATATATATATATATATATATATATATATTAGGGAGATACTTCTAGGGGTGCTTGGAGAGTGTGAAAATTGACTCAGAATTACCTTTGGCTGCATTATTTTCCCCAAAACAAGGTCAAATATCCCACTCGTTTTATGTTTGTGCTGCCTTCTTTTTAAACTTTGCAGTAATTTTTTTAAAAAGGAAACTTTGTGACTTTTATGCATTAACTATGTAACATATTTTTTATGCAATCCAATACATCTTCACCCAATGCGACTTAAGCAAGCCCCAAAATTTTGGACACCCATGATTAAAATGCTTATTAATGACATGGGGGGAAAAACTTCCAATTTCGAATTTTTTTTTTTTCCTCAACTGCTGAACTACTCTTTATTTCATGATGAGGAACTAATACGATGCTGTGGAGGAAAATATGAAGAGCGCCACCTCGCGAAAACCACCGGCTGCCAGTCTCTCTCTTTAGAAACTACTCCGATTTCTCTGAGCTGTCGATCAGTGAATTCTCTTGCTTCGGGTTTCGTAATCCTCAACTCGGAAGGCATTTCAAGGGCATCGTTGTCCGGTGTGATGTTCGCGCGCGGAGTGCGGGGTAAAAAAGGTCTGATGCGGATTACGAAGGCCGATTGGTGGTGGTGAGTGGATTACAGGCGCCAAAATATCTTGGCCTCTCTCTCGCAGTCATTTCCAGTGTATGCAGTAGCGAGGAAATTGTGCGTTTACCTATTCGCTACTGAAGGTGCTTGTTTGATATATTTATTCAAAAAAACACGATATTTACCAGATATTTACCAAAAGAAATTTGTTCAGTAGGGCATTACCAGTTAGACCCGTAGGGGCTGTTAAATAACTGATTGGTTCAGCGTCAGGACTATAAACACAGGGCCGGACCGATCCATCGTGGCGCCTACCTTTTAAAATTTTTAGTAATAATTCAAATTTTACTTAAAATATTTTAAGTAATACTCTAAGTAATGAATGTATCACTATTAGAAATAGTCTACTCTTAGAAGAGCAATCATTTTTGGAAAAATATGTCTTCATTATAAAGTTTTATTTATTTAAAAAACATAAAAAATTTAAAAATGACAGAACTTAAAAAAAAATTCAGGTAGTCTCCTCTAACGAAACTACCGCGGGTTATTAACGTAGGATTACTTATCGTTGCTTACCTCTTTTGTATGTATGTAGATATATATATATATATATATATATATATATATATATATATATTTATTTATTTTATGTGTGTGTGTGTGTAAGTAAGTAAGTAAGACAAAATTTTGACGCATTTTGGTACTTTTCTGTTTAACTGTTTGCTGCTTGCCCAAGCGATACATACTGGGTTTGGAGCGCTGCCAAAATTATAACTCGCGACGACGGACGGTTTTAGCATCTGAAATTTTGCTTTCCGGAGGAACGTAATCCTTCGTTAAAAACAACAGAAGTAAATAAATTTCAATAGAATATGTTGTGTAGTAAAAATAAAGACTCAATACATCTTCGAGAGTTTGTGGCAGCAAACTGCTGGATTGCATGTCTATGATGAATTGTTTTAGGTACTGTCTTTTCTGTGGACATTATTTCTATATCACTCAATCGCTCTTGGGTTGTTGCTGTTCTCAGCTAATTCTATAAAATTTTCAGTTTAGGAAAAACTGTTCTCGGTTTCTGCTAGAGTTACTGATAGTGTTCATAGAATTCTTAGAGCTACAATAACGTTTGGAAATAGGCATTCAAAATGTATTTCTCGTGATCTCATATTCAGCAATTAAAAAAAAAATAGTCTAAGTATTCGCTTATATTTGTGTATTTTTACGAATTTCATCATACGTCATATTAACCCTCAAACGGTACAGTGGTTTGAGACGAAATAGATGGTACGGTAGGGTCGGCCCGACCCGATGTCTTTTTTGACGAGGTTTTAGATAGAAATAAGTGCACAATAAGATATTTTTGTTTATAATAACATTTATTTATAATATTTTACATCAGTGATTCTCAACCTTTTAAAACTTCCGCCCCCCTAAGTGGCAGAAAATTTTTCAACGCCCCCCCCCCTCGCACCTTTTGGGAAAATCCTGTAATTTAGAGTATGGGGAAGGGGAGTTACAGAATTATAAAAGGCAAAAATTTTGAGTAATTTTTTTCAGTAGATTTACACACCAAATTTGTTTGATTTAACTTGATAATTTTGCCCTAGAAGCCAATTGCATTCCATTTATTAAAATTAAAATGAGTAATGCAAAAAAAAAAAAGCTTAAATGCTCTTTTATGTTTAAAAATTATTTATTCTTAATTAGATAATTAAAAAAGAACAGCAAAAAAATTACACTAAACGAGTAATAGCAATGAAGCAATCAAGTATGTCAGTGGGATGGTTGTGCTTAGTAGTTCAGAGCCAGTTTCTGAACGTTCGCTTCAATAATTTTAGAGAGATAAAGGCGCAAGTCCCCTCTTTCCACGATTTGGAGTCGACTTCACTTTTTTTGTAATTAGATCAGGCATAGCACTGAATCCTCGCTCGACAAGGTAGGGAAGGCAATAAAAACCTTTTTGACGATAGTCCACAGTCCTGGGTAGAGGCGACTGATGTTACTTTGAAGCCAAAATTCTGTGAGATGATCACCATCCTGGAAGCAGGGTTTCAAAGTTTCATTAGTTGAAAGTTCGACCAGTTCCTCTTGAATCTGAACCTCTGCTGTCTCAATATTCATAAAAGGGTTCATGACCCATTGAGGGACTTCCAGGGACAAAATATTCTCAAAACGCTCAGAAAAGTCCTTGTGCAAAGAATCAAGGTGTTGACAGTAAACTTGTGTTTCATCGAAGGGGATTTCACTGCTCTTATGCAGATCCGACAAGATTGGAAACTGGCTGAACTCGTTGCGACCAAAATTCTGCTTCCACAAAGTGAATTTTTTTTAGGAAGGCAGAAATAACAGATTTTGTTATGATCAAATTGAGCTCTTCGGCTTGAAGCTGTAAATTATTTCCATTGATTTTTGCGAATAAATGGGTCATGTAAGCAACATCAATCTTAAATTGTAGCAATATATCTCTCAGAGCTACATCTTTCTCTTCGAGGAACGCAAGTACAGAGTCGAAAAGATTCCAGAACCCATTGAGGCAGGCGCCTTTCGAGAGCCAGCGAACCTCGGTGTTTAGAAGCATGCGATTGAATTCTTCATCGTTGTCCTTACATAGCTGTCCGAATACTCGATCGTTGAGAGCATTACTGCGAATTTTGTTCATAGCAGAGATGACATATTGTAATGACTGATGCAAACGGTCGCTGAGGTTTTTTGCAGCTAAATGCTGTTTATGAATCACGCAGTGAACAGTTAAAATACCTGGTACCTCTTTCTTCAAAAGGGCAATTAACCCACGATGACGACCCACCATTCCAGGAGCTCCATCGGTGGCAACAGCCATAATGTTCGCAAGAGGAATATTTTTCTCTTTAAAATAATCTTTGACAGTATTAAAAATAGATTCACCTTTAGTATTTGAAATCAAGCTTCTTGCAAAAAACATCTCTTGAATATTTTTCCTTCCTTCACAAACCGGACGTAGGCTAACAGTCAAGCCTCATTAGTACTTGGCAAGGTTGATTCATCAACCTGAAGAGAAAATTCGGTGGGTATCAAAAGTTTGCATAAGGAAACTTCAACATCTTCAGCCATCTCATCAATTCGTCGTCGCACTGTATCATTGCTTAATGGGACATTTTTTATAACATTGTATGCGGATGGATGGTGCAAAACCGTTTCTAAAATTTCCTTGACAGCCGACAGTATCAACTCTTCACCGATGGTATGAGCTTTCCCCGATTTAGCAATTAATTTTGATATATTATAAGAGGCTATCAAACCATCGTCGCATTTTTTTGATGAGATTGCTAGAAATCCTGACACAGATTGTGTGCTTTCAGAAACTTGTCCCTGATGTTCGTGAAAAACAACAAATCTTTATTTTGTTCGTCAGAATGAATTTTTTGCAGATGCTCCTGCAAACGAGACGGTTTCATTACGTCGTTAGATAACGCTTTGTTACAAAGTAAACACATGGGTAGTTGCGAGTTCGACGGTAAAGGAACAAATCCGAACTTCAAGTACGTGGAATTGTATTGACGACACTTCTTTTTATTAACCGACATCGTTGGCGGCAACAAAATATGATGAGGGAAAGATAACTATTTCTCAAAATTTATAATTCATGATTACGATAAAGAATTAATAAGCGCTCTTACCTAGCCGACTGGACAAATAAACAATGAAAGTAAATCGAAACTGAGGGAAAAAACAGAAATAAAGCGAACGAAAAGCAACAGATGAAACACGGGTCAAATGAAGCATTCATAGTGAAATTAAACATTCATTAGAACGCTCAACACATGCGCTGCGATGCGCGAGAAAACAGCTGACGCATACGCTGTGCTAGTTGGGATCGGAGAAGAAACCTAGTGTAGTTCTTCAAGGTCATCCTACGTAAAATACAAATTTGTCTCACCATTAAAATTGCACGAGGGGGAGCCGTCGCGTAAGTTCGTTTTATTGTTGGTACAAATGGTGTAAACCGGATAATCGATTTAATAAATTTTTTGGGAGTTTTAAAATTAAGTT
Organism: Dolomedes plantarius; assembly: GCA_907164885.2. NCBI lineage: Eukaryota > Metazoa > Arthropoda > Arachnida > Araneae > Dolomedidae > Dolomedes > Dolomedes plantarius. Next base: position 45,123,835 of record OU015496.1, read on the forward strand.
CGAAGGCCAAACCATGCTCATTGCCCCCCTACCGCCCAAAACCAGTTCACCGCCCCTCAGCATCCTGCCACTGCCCCCAGGTGGGGCGGTACCACCCCCGTTGAGAACCAATGTTTTACATGAAATAAAAACCTTTTTCTAAAAAAAAAGACCAACGAATTATAATTTTGCTAAACAAGGAAAATCTCTCTGGCGTTTACATAGAATGTTGTGTATATTAGGTCTAATATGTAATTTAGTCTTGCACCTAGTTTTAGAAGTTACTGAACCAAATTTCCAAGCGCAAAAATGTAAAAAATAATATAAACTGACATTTTTGGCCTTCAAAATCGAAATAAAAAAACCTAAAAAATATGACTAGTGATCATGAATAACGTTTTTCAACAAAGACGCTCATATTTACTGCAAACACTCCAACAGCTGTTGCAAGTCTGCCTGGTAGGGTTCCTTGTCAACTCGATCTCTTGCAATGAGAGGGGAGGGTACGGGAGGGGGAAAGCACACCCCTGCGTTGGATCCGACCCCCACCGTACCGTTAGAGGGTTAAAACCATTATTTTTTTTCGTTATTCGTTGAAAATTTCATATTTTTTCTATGTCTCATTTTGGCGCCTATATCAATTCGACGGCTTAGGCAGTCGCCTCATCGCGTCACCGATGGTACCGGCCCTATATAAACATTAATCGGGATAAATGTTTTGTTTATATTTAAACACAATCCTCTAAAATGTATTTAAGAATATTTTTAACTTATCACCTACACGGTGTTCTCATTACAAGAAACCAACAATTTCGCGGTGTAGTAAGCGGATATCGAAAGGCAATGTACCTCACCTCCCGCATTGGAAAAAATATATAAAACAAATGCAAGCGTTGTTTAAATGTGGTTTCTGAGCGCTATAATCGTGTAAAATGGCTCAAATTTCCTCATTTAATAAAATAATTGCGTTAATAAACAAATTAAACAACGAAACATACTAAGGCCGTTTGGAAAATGGTGTACCGTAGCGTGGCCATTTTACAAATGAACTCCACATCAGAAAAAGACATCAAGTAGAGTTTATCTTGGTTTATTTATGGCACAAAACAAACACACACACATATACAGGGGGAACCAAAAGTCTTGCCCTGATTATATATATTTATTGTGCTCAAACTATTATAATTAGATATATGTTTGTCTGGATATATTGTAAGTACTGTTATAAATTTTTATAAGACCATTTACCTCAGTAAATTTCAACGTGTGCCTCCTTGGTAGCTTGAAGAATGTCGAAGTGGTATTCCAGTTCCCACCAAGTGTTATTTAACATGTCTTCTGTTAGGCCCTTTTCAGACGAGGCACATAGTTGATCAAACTGATTTCCGGGCGGCTGTCAAGGAGTGTAGCCACCATGGAAATGTATGGGAATCGCCGGAACCTTTTCACACGGAGTGAATTCAGTGCCCAGACATTTTGACATCTGGCACTTGTGCTGATAACGATCTCATCCCGATGAGTAGACTCAACACAAAAGACATTACTGAAGGTACGCTCTTCACACCAGCCGCCTAGCTGCATGAGCTCAGTTCAGTATGGAAAGCGTTTCAATTGTAAGTTTGAATGTGGAACAATTCATCGAAGAAATCGTATTAGTCCCGCGATATGGGACATGAGGTGTGATGAATATAGCGATAAAATTAAAAGGGGTGAAGCTTGGAGGGAATTGGCACGCAAATTTTATTCCGACTTCAAAAAAATTTATTTTTGAATTTGTGGCTTAAAAAATAGAGCAGATTCTGCAGATTACAAATATATATAATTTATGTACTTTTTGACACTCTAACAACAATTATTAGCAACTTAAAAATGTAAACATACATTTAAATCCCATATAATGGGAAAGTATTTTTTGCGTTTTTCTCAAAATGTGATTTTTTCATGTAATGGTACACTTTCTGCAAAATCTGTTGCAAGTACATCTCTGTAATTTTAAACGTCAATAGAATAAGTGCTCTTGTATCAATATAACCTATATTTTTATTTTTAAACCTTAAGATATTTTTGCAAATGGTGAAAATGTATGACAAAAATATGCAGATTTCTGATAAGTGAAATTTATAATTTTTTAAAAAAATTTAAAATAGTGTAACAAAGATTTAAATGGGTTAACTATATAAAATAAACTGTGTTTGATCATCACACAAGATTTCAAGGTAAGATTTTCACTAAATTTTTGAAAAAGTGTTACAAAGTGAATACCTCAAAAATTTCAGGGGGAAAAGTATGTTTGTTTATATTGTTATTTTAAATTTACCTTTCAATCCAAAAAGAATTTTTTTTATCTTAAGATATTCATAAAGGTCTTACTAAATTAACATAAAAAATCATAATGATACATGCATATTTGTATAAGATATGGGCTTTAAAAGAATAGCCCAAATTTCCAACTTCTTAGTTTTCCCAGTCCCCTTGCAAATATCGATATAAATAAATATAGATGCCTGCTCAATAAAGTAGTCGGTACCATTCAAATTTAAAAGTTCATTTGTTATTTTGTTAATGGTGGTTAAAAACTCCAAAATTAAAAGAAAATTTTTAACTTTTTTAGAATTTTTTTAAAAATTTATTTAGAAGCCGCATTATCATTAAAAAAATGAACAGAAATATTTATTTGGTCATTTCAACGAAATATATTCTTTATCATTGGTTTTTTATTTGATGTTTCTATGGTGACATACGTCACTCTCTTTACATTACTTATCAAACAATATTACATCGATTAGTACAGGTTATGACTGTTACACTTAAAAATATATGTGAGAGCACCAAATTGCGCGAATTTACCCATTATTTAATTAAATTTATCTAGATTCGCAAATGTGAACATCGCCTTATGCCTACAATTTGAATAGTTTTCATATGAGGGAGGTTTTTGCATTAACCCTTTCAGGTGTGCAATTTAATTATTATAAATTTTTTTTTAAAGTAAGAATGAGGTATAGTGGTCCTACAAATAAAAGAAATGCGATTTAAAAAATTAGCAGAGCAAATATAAAAATAATACATTTTGTATTTTTGTAAGTAAAAACCTGAGTGCCATGTTATGATGCTTTCTTAAATCTATATTCCCCTACATCATTATAAATCAAAGACCAATATTGTGTTATAAAATTGGTGTAAAAGAAAGGTATTGGTAGAAGGAAGGTATAATATTTAAGTTAAAGTTTTTGAAATTTAAAAATGTAAGGAGGGAAATCACCTTAAAACCTTAAAAAACTCAATTTTTTATTATGATTTAATTATGAAGAATGGAATAAAAGGAATCTTATGAAAAAAAATGAAGTCGATATTACAACCGATTTTATGGCCAAATGTATAAAGCTAATAGTAAAGTAATTTATAGAAAATTTAAACTTTAAATGGCTTTTTCTAAAAACTGTTATTTTGAAACTTGTGCGCACTATTTCTTCAAAACTAATCGTCCCAAATTGCTAAAATTTTGTATACATGTATATCTTGTATGTTTATACAAATTCTATCTAAATTTAGTTAAGTACATATCACTAATTTTTTACAGCAATTTTTTTTCCTTTGATATTTTTTGTAGATTACAATACATTTGCCTGAAAATTATTTTTATGGGAAATATTGTAATTATTTTAGGTGTAGATTAAAGTATGGCCTATGGATAGAATATATACACATAATTTAATGTAGTAAACTGTCTTCTTCCACACCATTTTTCAGTCGCGTTTTCTCCTGCGTGTAGCTGCTGACGAAGCGTTGCCACAATCCCAGAAGAGAAGGTTTCGCCTTGAATTGGGCGCCGCTCCTCGTGTGAAAAGAACCTCACACGGCAGTCAATTACATGAAAATAAACAAGGCAAGTCAGTTGAATCAAGAAATGTGCCTCGTCTGAAAGAGGCCTTACAGTACACACAGCAGCTTGTATCCTGGCCTTCACTTCTTCGACGTCAGCAATTGGTGTAGCAAAGACTCTGACCTTGATATAGCCCAAAAAGAAAAAAAAATCAAGAGGAGTAATACCTGGAGAGCGTGGAAGCCAGGGTGTTGGTCCATCCCTTCCAATCCACCGATCCGGAAATGTTTCGTCTAGGAAATCATGTACTAAGGATCCCCAGTGTGGGGGTGCTCCAACTTGCTGAAAAATTATCCATGGTTGAAATTCTAACTGCGGTGCAATGAACAGTTGCAAAAAGTCTTAAGTAAATGTTAGCGGTAACACTTTTTTCCGTAAAGAAAAACGGCCCAATAACCTTGTTATGCACGAGGCCGCACCAAACATTAACTTTAGGGCTGTCTCGCTGTAACTGTACAGAAACATGTGGATTCTCTGATCCCCATATACGGACATTATGCCTATTTACCAATCCACTGACATCAAAGGTGGATTCGTTAGTAAAACAAATGCGATTTAAGTAATCGTTTGCGACATCATTTCTGTTCAGAATCTCAGTTGTGAATTCTGTACGTCTCGGGCAATCATTTGGTTGCAAGGCCTGAACGATTTGCACTTTATAAGCATGCAACCTAAGCCTTTTATGAAGAATTCTTACGAAACTTGTTTGCGGTATTTGAAGTTCAAGTGATGCTTCACGGGTTGATTTAGCAGGACTCCGTTGAAACAATTGCCGATCGCGATCAACAGTTGCGTCACTCACACTAGGCTTGCCACTTCTGAGAAGATCCTTAACGCTGCCTGTTTCTTTAAACTTATCATACCATCGCATTATTGATTTTGCATCAGAAGGGTTGAGTCCATAACAACGTCGAGATTTACGCTGAACATTAATGGGCGATTTCGTTTCGTGAAACCAAAGCACACATTGGGCTTTCTTTTGAATCGACGGCATTTCGGCCGAAAATGATGTCTTCCTTATGGTGCATATACATTGGTGCAGAGTTCTCTGGATGTGCCTTGGGGAATCCAGTGATTTATGTCCACTCTGTACTCTGTATATGCGTGGATCGCCTCCTCTGGCGGCCCGGATACATAGCATCAAAGAAAGGACGGGGGGTCAGCGGGTCAAATGGTGTCGAGCGGGGTCGGGGGAGACACCAGATCAAAGAAACTCGAGGGACCTTGGGGGCGGGAATGGGGGTGGTTCTAAATACCGTGACTAATGTTACCGTGACTAATGTGATGACAGGAGTCGGGGGTCTGCAGGCAGAGAACTCTACACCAATGTATATGCACTATTACAAATGTTCCCCTGAGTCACTCTTGAAGGAGCACTCGCGTCATCTATTGCACAAAAAAACTACTAAAACTGGCCTATCCAATGATACAAAACTTACATTATTATATTAAACGGTTATTTTGTAATCAATTTTTATAATCAGGGCAAGACTTTTGGTTCACCCTGTATATATATATATATATATATATATATATACAGTGTGTGTGTGTATATATATATATATATGTGTGTGTGTGTGTGTGTGTAAGTAACGAAAGAAAGCGTTCTCCTAAATTGCTTTTAAAGCGTATTTCAAATTCTCTCGTTTAATAAAGCCTAACCCCTTTTCTGAAATGCGACCTAAAATTAATTAATTGATAATTTATACTGCCCCTTAATGCACATTCCGATCACTACTAAGGCACTTGATAATAAATAAGGTTTTTTTTCAAATTCTTACCCACTAACAGAACGTAGTAATAAGCGCGTGATCCCAGGGAAAAAAAGCGACTATTTCGTCATACCTCACATGTATAAGCCATATGACTGATTCTTGTAAATTCTGTTGTTTTAAAACTTCAATTCGATATAATTAACCCCATAATTTCTTCTCGTGATTCGAAATTCTTTTTATATACTTCAACTGCGAAATTAATTTTCTTCAGCATATAAAATACACAATTAAAAGAAACTTCTCAATAATGAGATCAATTTCCTTGAAAACACAAAACAGTTTATTATATTCGATATTAAGCATTACTGCCTTCGACATTAAACATTGCTGCCTTCGACATTAAGCATTACTGCTTTCTGGCTCTCTCCAAGAAATACACATTTTCTTGTAGAACGTTTTTCGTTTTAAACACACTGCCATCTATTGGCATAAGATACAATTATAATTACAATTTCAAATTCTACAATCCTAACCTTTTAAATAATTCCAAGTCCTAGTGGAATATATTCCATATTTAGTTTGTTTAAGTAAATATGGAATGAAATTTTTTTATTTGTTTGATTTACGTATTTTATATAAACTACCACATGTGGCTCTAAACTCCTTGGGACCTTTTTCCAAGTGTTAAATATCATAAATTTTTTTTTCCATCAGTTAGAAAAAGGGGTGGCCAACTTAAAACAATCCGTGGTCCATTTGGGTAAAAAGTAAATAACGGCGGGCAAAGTTTAATTTACGAGAGAATTTTGATGCAAAAGGCGAAATTTCTTTCGTCGAATATCCAGATTCGCGTGCTGCATTAAATATTTTAATTTTTAAATAGTTTTAAAATTATTTAAGATCAAATTAATTGAAATGCATATAAACAGAGGGCCATCATAAAGGCTGCATTATAATATAGGAAACATTGTATTATTGATTTTTCCAGAAAATTGAATTCTTGTATAAAGTGTTTGCTTCGTGAAAAATAAATTTTGGCGGTATCAAAATGTACATATGTTGAACAAAAAATGCGAAAAATACAAAACGGATCTTTGTAAAATCAAATATTTTTTAAATGAACAACTTCAAAGTGTCTATTTTGAAACACCCTTTTTTTAAAAAACTTCTGGATTTATAATAAAAATCCTTTTAAATTTTGGAAAATAAAGCATTTTTTTTAAACCCAAAACAAAAGCAATTTTCTTAACAAAAGGAAATCAAGACTGATTCTTAAAAATATGTCTTTATTACGAAACAAATCATGAAATCAGTTTTCGAAACATCAAAAAGTAGAAAATAATGAATTTGATGCTTGCGGATGAGCGCTTGATGCAACAAGGGCTGTAAAAGCAACGTCGATTTCGGATGACGAAACATGAAGGATGTGAGATAAATTTTTATCTGCAGGCCTATACTGATTTTATTGTGTTTCATGTTGGAAAAGGTGGTTTCGCACACACAAATGCTGCTGAACGTGGAACAAGTGAGTGAAGTATTTAGTTTTGAAACAATATATTCTTTTTCAATTGTTTTAGTGTCATGGACCGGTTAAAATAAAGTCCTGCGGCCCTCGGACCTCCAGTTGGTCATCCCTGAGATCAAAGATGACGGGAACATGGTTTTTTTATATTAAAAAAAAAGGGAACTTTAACTACATAAATTTGAATAAAAAATAAACGCCGTTACTTAGGGATTGGTATGGCTTGCATCATTCAGAATGGCTTAACGCAGCGCTTCTTAAACTTTTTTCATTCATGACCCCTTTTTATCGAGTTTTTTTCGCGACATCAGGAAATAAGGATGTAAAGATAAATATTTTCTCAAAAATAATTTATGTCTTTGGTAAACAATATACATATGAAAAATAGTAGTTTTGATACATGTTTCAAGTATACAAAAATTAATGAAGGAAAATCACGTTTTAATGAGACTGGTGTGTTTGTTTTTTGCTGCATAACAAATTAAACCTTGGTGCAGTATTTGACAATGCTGGACGTAAAGCCTGTTCATTGGTTTCCAGCGTTGATCGCTGGTCCACACCGACACTATACGACACACACATATATTCCGCGCTCCCCGATTTCATTATAAAATTGTTATTAATAATTAATATTGATCGTTAGTTTTCAGTGGCGTAGGGAGCATAACTCGTACCCGGGGCACTATACCTTTTTGGCGCCCCTCATGGTCTTCGGGACCAAATGGTCCAATGGTCTTAGGGATCATTTGACGCCCTTCTGCGAGTGGCGCCCGGGGTATGATAGACCCCCCTTGCACCCACCCACCCCTCGCTACGCCACTGTTAGTTTTAACACGCAATGGTTGCATTTAAATATTTTAAATCGTACGTGTTTTACATAAAATATGAGGAACATGCTTTCAGTATATTTGAAGAAATAAAATAAAATATATGTCTTAGATACTCGTGGCGGGCGACAAGAATTAAATTCCTGTATCGGAAATAAATTTTCGCGACCCCAAAGTTTAAGAAGCGCTGGCTTAAAGAATTCAGATGAATACCTTAAAGTGATAAATACCTGAAGTGATTCATAATTTAAGTGCTTGGATAATTTATCATTACATGTTATGTGATTTTTTTCTCTTAAGAAGTAATTCAATTCAAATTGCTGTATACACTATGTTTAATGTATGTGCGCCATGTAAGAGAAACCGCAAAATTTGGTTTCTCTAAGGTCTTTAAGATGGATAATCCACTGTCTACTTCTACATTGTGAGGAAAGCTTATTTCAGTTCACCTTGTCCTTTAAATTCATGATAAACTTTGAGTTTAAATTTAAGAAAGGCGCACACTATTACTAAGTTTTCGAGGGGTGCAGACCCCAAAATGATAGTTCCGCAAAATGTCGAGATAATTCAGTGGGCTGATCACCAACTCGGAGTAAAGAGGTTCGAATCCCGATTCTTTTAAATCGGTGGTTCCCAACCTGTAGAAGTCTGCGGACCACTAAGCCAGAAATTGAACCACGTGCGGACCACCTCCACCCACCACCGTCTTGAGGAGAGAACCTTCTGGGGGTATGGGGGGATAAAATATCCCTCAGGCAAAAGGGATACAGGATTAAGGGATCATATTCTAATAATAAAATAATTATGTTAAACTTTAAAGAAATTTTAATTCAACTCATGATAGTCATCGGATATATTCGGCCCATCTAGTTCAATGAACATAGCTTTCAAAATCCCCATTTATTTGGCAACTTTTTTACATGTGGTGCCAGACCACTCCCGAGGATCTCGCGAGCCACCGGTTGTGAACCACTGTTTCAAACGGTCTATATAATGGTGCAGTGGCGTAGCGAGCATAACTGGCGCCCGGGGCACGATACCTTTGTGGCGCCCCCCCCCTCTGAAAAACATATAGTAATATAATATATAGACCCTATATTGGCGCCCTCGATAAACATATAATAACATAATATATAGACCTTATATTGGCACTCCCCCCGAAAAGCATATAGTAACATAATATATAGACCTTATGTTGGTGCCCTCCCCTAAAAACATATAGTAATATAATATATAGACCTTATATTGGCGCCCCCCACAAAATAATATAGTAATATAATATATATACCTTATATTGGCGCCCTCCCCGAAAAACATATAGTAATATAATATATAGACCTTATATTGGGGCCCTCCCCTGAAAAACATATAGTAATATAATATATAGATCTTATATTGGCATCCACCTCGAAAACATATAGTAATATAATATATGGATCTTACATTGGCGCCCCTCTGCGAGTGGCGCCCGGGGCATGATAGACCACCTTGCCCCCCCTTTGCTACGCCACTGTAATGGTGCCCGACCGATGAAACTGAAATGGATGATGAAGGAGCATGTGATGAAAAGTCATCGAAAAAAAAAGGTGATAGATAAATAAATGAAAAAAATACATGACAGCTGAACTAAAATTGTTAGTTTGCAAAACATATTACGCTACCGTATTTAAATCGTATCTAACATCGTTTTATAAACTTTAAACAATTTTAATGCTACCAAAGGGCCATACAGTGAAACTTCTATAGCCGGTCACCCCTGTATACAGCCATATTTTGTTCAGAATCGATTAAGACTCCATAGAGCCAATGTTATGGAAGGAAACCCTTTTCCACGGCCATCGCTCAAAAAGGACACATTTTTTCGAAACCATGACTGGCCGCCATAGAGAAGTTTCACTGTATATGCATTTCATCATTTACTGTAAGGGCCTGTTCACATAGGAGTCCAGTAACGGAAGCGTAAAAGGAAAGATGGCGCTGAGACGGAAATAAACCAATCATAGGCGTTAAAAATTTCGTTGCTAATCGTTTGGAGGTTTGTCATTGGTTAAATATATTTCAATATATTAACGTTTTCGCTACCGGACTCCTATGTGAACAGGCCCTTAGTGTAAAGTGAACAGCATTTCCCCCTCTGTAACTTTCACCGTGTCCTCCGTTATTTCTAATATAATTAAAAATTTAATAAACATAATGTTTCGCAGTACAGGAAATTGTTCTACTTTTTTTTGTGCCTGTTGGATATGGTCAACAGCATTAAGAGTTAGGCTTTGGGAGGCTTATTGATTCAGGGACGTCGAGGAACAACGCCAAGCCTTGGGAAAAAGATTCGTAGCATACACCAGGATTTAATATCGAGGTCCTAGTGTAATTCCTAAGAAATTAAGTTAATCTCAGTGGCGCACCCAGGGGGAGGGGGGCTCTAGGGTCCCTGTCCCCCCCCCCCAAAGAAATAGAAATTGCACGATGAATATTCATTTTGCATTACAGTAGAGTCCCGATAATCCGAAATGATTGGGACCAGACCCTTTTCGAATTAACGAATTTTTCGGATTAAGCGAAATCTTTCTTAAAATAAACTTAAATTACATAGTAACATGTGATTATATAAATATTACATATTACGTGTGATTACACAGTTTATTTCATAAGGTCTATCTAAACCAGTGGTTCCCATCCAGTGGTCCGCGAGAGACTTGGGAGTGGTCCGGCAACATTATATACAAAAGTTGCCAAATAAATAGAGATTTTGGAAGCAATATTCATTGAACTAGATGGGTCGAATATATCCAATGACTATCAGGTGTTGAATTAACATTTCTTAAAAGTTTAACATAATTATTTTGTTATTAGAATTTGATACGTTAGAATGTGAGTACGTTAATCTTTTTTCCCTTCTGCCTGAGGGATATTCTATAAACCCATACCCCCCCCCCGGAAGGTTCCCCCTCAAGTCAGTGGGGTGTGGTGGTCCGCACATGGTCCAATTTCTGGCTTAGTGGTCCACAGTCTTCTACGGGTTGGGAACCACTGGCCTAAACATTACCAAATCTCGGGACGAAATGGGTGATAAGAGAGCGGAACGCTGCCTAGTACAGTACAGTAGAGTGTAAGATTTTAGACGATCAGCAAACTGTTGAAAAGGTTTTGAAAGAATCTGTCAACGTCTCAGACGAGAGTGAATGTAATGCAGACGGTGACATGGAGCAGAGGGTATCCCACCTAGACGAGGTGGCTGTATTTGATGTAGCGCTACGCTACGTAAAGCAACACTCCGTCGCGACTCCAGCGGACACCCTTTTGTGGGAAATTTTTATGCTAGATGGCGCTGCCACTCTATAGTTTGTAACCCCACTCGGACATTCAGATGCGACGCAGATTCGAAGCGAACGCGGTAGCAAGGATTAGCACCGCACTGTACTGTACTCAAAGGCATGCGTGTAAATAATATGTATAATAAAGGCGTATTATGTGCGAACCCGTGATCAGAAATTATTGTGTAATAAGGTGAAGTATTAACAAGAAGAAAGAACCAAGAAAATACTGAACCACCAGCATCCCCCATATAATTTGGTGCATCGGCCGGGAAGCTGTTAATATCACCTTTCTTTTGGATACACAGATTAGATGATTAGATACCCATTAGAGGTAAAAATTTTGATTGAAGATCATCGGGTAAGTGAATTTATTTCTGTTTTCTGAAATTTGTAGAAGAATAAAGATGAGTACAGAAGATTCGCTAAAACGTAACAAAACGAAAAGGGGAACAATTAGAAGTTTAATTACTAAATTAATTAAGAAAATTGATGATGAAATAAATAAACAAGATTCAAACCCAGAAGTTGTTCAAGATTCCCTCGATGTTCTTTTAGAACACAAAACTGCATTAACTGGTTTGGATGAGATCATTGAAAACCAAACTGAAACTAAAGATTTACAATCGGAAATAGAATATTCGGTTGAATATAATCAGTCAATTGTGCTCTGTAGATCGCGTGCAAATAGGTACTTGAGTAAATTAAATAAAGATTCGATTTCAAATCAATGTAATACAGATCTAAATCGATCTAGTACAGAAACAATAGGCGATACAAAATTGAAAACTAATACGAAATTACCTCGTATATCCCTAAATAATTTTACAGGCGACATATGTAAATTTCAAGAGTTTTGGCCTCAATATAAAGTCGCAATTCACGAAAACGAAACACTTCAGGATATAGAAAAATTTAACTATCTTAAAACTTTGCTTAGCGATTCAGCAGCTACCGCCATAAGTGGTCTGCCCTTAACTGCTGAAAACTATAAAACGGCGGTCGATATTTTAACTTCTCGTTATGGGAAAAGAGACGTTTTAATTGCGTCACATACCAACCGTCTTCTAAATTTAGAGCCTGTGCGTAGATCAAACGATGTAACTGCATTAAGAAAATTATACGATGAAATATCTGTACAAATACGAAGTCTTGAATCCCTAGAAATTAAGTCTGACTCGTACAATTGTTTATTGTTGCCTATATTGTACAAATGTATTCCAAATGATCTTGTCTTGCAATTCCATAGGGAGCAAAGTGATAAAAAAGAAACGAATGTAACCGACTTACTAAATTACCTTAAAAGGGAAACAGAAGCGTGCGAAAAATCTCTAAATGTAACAACTTGTAACTTCGAAAGCACAAAGCCTTTTGAAAATAGAACTAAACAAAACTTTCCGACGAAATATTCTTATCAGGTAAAAAATAAGACCCCATCTGCATTTACTTTAAATACTGTAACAGTAAATCATTGTGCATTTTGTAGCGAAAAACATGAATCTGAAAATTGTAACTTAAATTTAGAGCAGAGGAAGGATTCCTTACGTAAGCAAGCGAAATGTTTCAAATGCTATAAACCATTCCATCGTGCAAACCAGTGCCGTTCGACCCATATTCAATGTACTAATTGCCTGTCAAAGAGGCACCAAAAATCCTTATGCGAGAAAAATATGCAGACAAAACATCCAGTTAAACCTTCCACGAGCGAGAAACAAGTGATAGTTTCGTCTCTGATTCATCAACCACATAATAAAAACAAGTGCGAAACCGGCGACTCTTATGTTTACTTTCAAACGATACGTTGTAAGCTTGTCGGCAGAAACGAAATTGTTAATGTTCGCTTATTACTCGATTCCGCCGCTCAACGGAGCTTCATAAACAAAACTGTTTCACGTAAATTGGAATTGGAGGTGACAGGTCATGAGTCACTCAGAATTCACACTTTTGCAGGCGGTCCAAACCCACCAGTGAGCTCTCAAAATCGAGTACGTGTGTTATTGAAAGATACGAATTCGGATTATATGTTTAGTCTAGAAGCTTTAGAATCAGAAAGCATTTGTCCGGATATAATAGGAGTGCCTAACGTTGAATTGCGCGCTGAAATTAAAAAATTGGGGATTGATTTGTCAGATGTTTCTGATGAATTAAACGAAGAAGGAAATAAAATAGACTTATTAGTAGGTAGTGATTATTATTGGTCAATTATGACAGGAAAAATTAAACGTCTTTCACCAACTGTTGTTTTGAACGAAACAAAATTTGGATGGACACTTCACGGAAGATTTTCTAATGAAATTAATTCGAGTAATTTAGTGGGAGCAATGTATGTTTCTATTTGGGAGGAAAATAACGATGATGATAAAGCATCGATTGAACTTAAAAGGTTTTGGGAACTTGAATCATTAGGAATTAGGGATGAACCTATAGACACAAAAGCATGCGATAAACAAACCTTAGAAGAATTTAAAAGGAATATTAAATTTGAGAATGATAGATATGAAGTCAAGTTACCTATGATATTCGGTGCAATTGATCTTCCAAATAATTATGATCTTGCAAAAAAGAGATTTGAATTTTTAGTTAAAAGATTTCGAAATAACCCTACTTTATTTAAAGAGTACAAAGCTGTCATTGAAGATTATCTGTCATCAGGAATAGTAGAGATAGTTGAACCCCAGGATGTAAACTCAACTAATGGCAATTTAACCTACTATTTACCCCATCACCCGGTAATTCGAAAAGATAAACAAACTACGAAACTGCCCATTGTTTTTGATGCTTCGGCACATTCTCCTTCTCAGTTATCTCTAAATGACGTACTTCTTCCAGGTCCAAATTTAAATTCAGATTTATTTGATTTAATTTTACAATTCAGGAGTAATAACATCGCAGTAGTGGCAGATATAGAAAAGGCATTTCTACAAATAAGCCTTGCAGAAAGTGATAGAGATTTGACCCGATTTTTGTGGATTGATCAACTTCCACAAAATGCAGATTCTCCGTTGGAATTTGTAATAATGAAAATGACGCGTGTATTATTTGGTGTGACATCTAGTCCGTTTCTGTTAGGAGCCGTAATTAAACACCATGTAAAAGAATTCGAAAGTCAATATCCCGAAACTTGCTCTGTAATCAATAATTCAATGTATGTAGATGATTTGTTGTTAGGTGCATCTACAGTGGAAGAGGCATTAAAGCTATCAAAAGAGTCATTCGACATTTTTCTAAAAGCTAATATGTCCCTACGCAAATGGCAAAGTAATTCTCCTCTTTTAAAGGAATATTTACGAACATCAAATTTGGATGTATGCCCCGACACATCACTTAGTGCAACCCCATTTAAAATTTTGGGATTAATATGGGATACCAATAAAGATATTTTCAGATTAGATAATCACAATCTTTCGGAATTTGTTAATTGTCAGGAAAAAACTAAAAGAACCGTAATTCGTGCGGCTGGGAGAATTTTTGATCCAGTTGGATTCCTAACTCCGTTTACAGTCATTATAAAAATTATTTTCCTGTCATTGTGGGAACAGGGTATCGATTGGGACCAAAATTTGCCAGAAAATCTAGAGACCAAATGGGATAGCTGGTGTGCACAACTTCCACACCTTAGTAAGATAGAAATACCCAGGTACTATTTCCGAGATTTACAGGGCACTTATGACAACGTAGAAATTCACTGTTTTAGTGATGCAAGCGAGAAGGCCTTTGGTGCTGTGATTTTTCTTAGATTCGAAAAGAATAACGATGTGAAGACAAGCTTTGTTACTTCAAAAGGCAGATTAGCTCCAATAAAACGTTTGTCATTACCAAGATTAGAACTTATGGGTGCCTTGATTGGCGCTAGGCTGATCAACCGTGTACTGTCAATCCTTAAGTTTAGTGTTAAAAAACAATATTTGTGGACAGATTCGAACATTGTTCTTCACTGGGTTAAGAGCTCCTCTAGTACATGGAAACCCTTCGTGAGTAACAGGATTGTTGAAATCCAAACTCTAACTAACCCAAAAGACTGGAGACATTGTCCTGGTCGTGATAATCCTGCTGATAGACTTACAAGAGGACTCAATCTTACGGACCTCGAAAATGATAAGTTATGGTGGTCTGGTCCTCCATGGCTGATTAAAGATATTGAATTTTGGCCCAGAGAAGCAAAAGAAGCAGAAGACGAATTTAAGCAGGAAGAAGCTAGAAAGATAATTTCTCAGAATTTTTGTACATCAGATTCTCAAGAACAATTTATAGAGATGGAACGTTTTAGTTCATTACTAAAGATAATTAGAATAGTAGCATGGATAAAAAGGTTCATATTTAACTCAAGAAATTCGACTAAACATGAAGGAACCTTATCA
Source organism: Dolomedes plantarius (assembly GCA_907164885.2). Classification (NCBI taxonomy): domain Eukaryota; kingdom Metazoa; phylum Arthropoda; class Arachnida; order Araneae; family Dolomedidae; genus Dolomedes; species Dolomedes plantarius. Next base: position 45,139,433 of record OU015496.1, read on the forward strand.
GCTAAAGAAATGAAAGAAGCCGGAGAGTTCATGATAATTGAAGTGCAAATGAAAGTTTATAAAGAAGAAATTGATTCCTTAAAAGATAGTGAGCACGTTAAGAAAAATTCAAAAATTTACAGTTTATACCCATATTTAGATGACAATAATTTATTACGAATAGGAAGTAGACTCAATCAAGGTAATTTTAGTCCGAGTGTGATAAATCCAATTCTATTACCTAGAAATGAAAGATTCACAGAATTGTTGGTTATGCAAGAACATCAAAAAATGATGCATAGCGGAGTTACTTTGACCCTAACAAAAATAAGAAAACGATTTTGGATTCCGCAAGGACGACAATTTGTCAGAAAAACCATCGGAAAATGTCTACTTTGTAAGAAATATAATGCGAAACCATCCAACCAATTAACAGGTCAACTCCCAAGGGACAGAATAACAGAATCACCACCATTCAGTGTAATCGGGTTAGATTTTGCCTGACCGATTTTCATAAGAAGAGATAAAAACGATACCTCAAAATCGTACATCGTATTATTCACCTGCGCCACAACCAGAGCTGTCCATTTAGAACTGTCAACAGACATGACCACAAAATCCTTTCTTTTGGCCTTTCGGCGATTTCTGTCAAGACGTGACACTTGTAAGGTAATATACTCAGATAATGCTAAAAGTTTCAAGGCTGCGGAAAAAGAGCTTCAACATTTTCATAAGATCATAAAAGAGCGCGAACTACAAGATTTCATTTCCAGCCAAGGTGTGAAATGGAAGATCATCGTGGAACGTGCCCCATGGTGGGGAGGCTTCTACGAGCGAATGGTAAAATGTGTAAAAGACCCATTGCGGAAGATTTTGGGACGATCTCTCCTTTCATTTGAGGAAGTAACGACAATTTTAACGGAAATTGAAGTCGTTCTCAATATGCGACCTCTGACTTACACAACCAGTGAATTTGGAGAACCTGAGCCCCTCACACCTGCTCATTTCCTCCATTTCGGTAGACAGGACTTTAGTTATCCTCTCCATTTTGCTGAACTGGAAAATAAACTTTCCACTAAAGAGAATTTAATCCGAAGGAAGATTTATCAAACAAGATTATTGAAACAGCTGTGGACTAAATGGAAGGAACAATATTTATTCCATTTGAACTCTGCCCATCGTTATAAAACTGCAGAAAAACACCGAAATCTCCAGGTCGGAGACATTGTACTGGTAGACGGGACATCCAAATCTAAACTGTTATGGGACTTGGGAATAATTCTAGACATTATTCATGGTAGAGACAATCTTATTAGAGCATGTATGGTAAAAACTTCAAAGGGATTGTTCAGAAAACCAGTACAACTGTTGTATCCTTTTGAATTAGATTCTACTTGAATGATTAATTATGTTATATAAGTGTTTAAAACTGATTTTTTATATGTTTTTTTCTTTTTCTTTTTTTGCATTGTTTAAATATTATTTCTCTACATAAAATGTTTAATTTTAAAATTAATTTTTTTATCTTATAAATAGTCAATTTACATGAAGTAGTTTACTTTTTACAATTTAAGTATGATATGCGATAATTTAAGTTTATTTCTTTGCAATTGATTTTCTCATATTGATATGTGGATTTAATTTTGATTTAATATTAAAATATATATATGTTTAATACAATTTCATTGAAACATTCGAATTTGAATATGTTTCTATTAGAATATTATTGTACTTGAATTTAGATATTGTTTATTTTGAAAAGTGTTAAATATTGATTGTAATAATTATGTACTCTTAAAAGAGTCCAGGTGGGGAGTGTGTGGGAAATTTTTATGCTAGATGGCGCTGCCACTCTATAGTTTGTAACCCCACTCGGACATTCAGATGCGACGCAGATTCGAAGCGAACGCGGTAGCAAGGATTAGCACCGCACTGTACTGTACTCAAAGGCATGCGTGTAAATAATATGTATAATATAGGCGTATTATGTGCGAACCCGTGAGCAGAAATTATTGTGTAATAAGGTGAAGTATTAACAAGAAGAAAGAACCAAGAAAATACTGAACCACCAGCATCCCCCATACCTTTTTCGAACGGGCTGTCGTAATTTGACTTCAAGGGATATGTATCCTTTTCTTCGACAAAAAAAAATTAACAAATTTTTTCAAACCAATGAAGTTCAGTAATAATTAGTTCAGTACATTGTCTAACTTTGAATTTTCTTGTAATTTTCAGAAATATACTTTATATTACTTAGTATCACTGTCGTTTTATTCTAACCTTAGTTGTTTTTGATTTTTGGTTTCGGATTAAGCAAACTTTCGGATTACCGAAGTTCGGATTATCGGGACTCTACTGTATAAATATTTTTATCCGTTCATCTCGCCCTCCCCCCCCCAACAAAAAATCATGGGTGCGCCACTGGTGAATCTGATCTATCATTTTAATAATTTGTTCATTTTCTGATTTTAAAAAGTTAACAATTAGCTATTTTGTTTCATATATTTATAGAAAGTTTCTTCTGGACATCTCCCAGACAAAATTATTGATTTTACCGTGCAATGGTTATTTATACAATATTTTGAAATTATACCCCGCGTATTATTCTATGGCAAGTTGTTTGCGAATTCACAATTTTTTGACACAGAATCTCTAAATAGAGGTTAACATATTAAATGCCTTTGTAATTGATTCATTGTAAAGTTTTTTTGTTTTTTTTTAATATGGGGATTTTTATTGCAAGAAATAAATTCACAAAATGCGTAAGATGCAACAAGAATGATAATTAAATGTAGACATATTTGTCGGGCATATAAAAATTTTCACTCCTTTTCGGAATATTAAAAAAAAATTATTGTTAAAAGTACCATTCTTTGCTTTTACTTATCTTATTTTTTTTTCTGTTTTGAATACCATGCATCACTTATTGATACCCAAGTTCAAAAATCACTCCGCCGATAAGAGGATAGCCATTTTGTGATCAATGATCATAAATTATCGAATATTGATCGTATGTGATAACTTTACGGCAATGTCCCTCGCCCATTTTTCCTTGTTCCCTCTTTCTTAGAAGAAAACGGGACAATGCAGTATCTGTAACACAGGAAGACATAAATTCATAGAAAAGGGAAAGAGGGCAGCCTCTGTTGAGGGGAGCACCCTGGGGAAGAAGACTGACTTAGTCCCAAATGCTTGCCAGCCTTTAGCTGAGCATAATGGAAAGACTTTCGCTTGTAGGATGACCCTATCAGGAAAAATTCTCCCGACGTTCTTCGCTCAATGGCAAACTTACTATGAGGCAGCATAGCAGGACTAGGTGGGCTAGTATATCATAGAACTTGTCCTGGAAGCGCTTATATCTTTGGGGTGTTAGAGATTTGCAGACTGCCACCTCTAGGTTCGCCAATGGACCCTTAAAATGTTTTACTTATGATTCAGGGTGTAAGGTTTCTTCGGTGTGCAGTATAGAGTAGGTCTCTCCCGGTATCTCTGTTTAATACAAGTTCTTTTATTGTCCTTTTCATCACAGTTACAGGATAGCTTAAAAACAACAGTTACGAAACATAAAACAGTTAACAGTTAAAACTCATATAAAACATCTCCCCTTTTTCAAAGAAATGTTTTTATACAGACTAAAGCATATACATGTTTACATGTACCCATACCTCAAGGGAGGCTTACTTACTCGTCCAGAACTGGTTATATATGGTTTAAACATTCCACATTATTTTCTACATTATTTTCCTCCATTGAGTCCACATTATTTTCCTCAGTTGTTTCTGATTCAAAATTACAATTCCAATTAACATTTTAATTTGTACAACCAATAGTATAATCACTCATTTCTTCACGTAGTCGGCAGGATAGCTTAAAAACAACAGTTACGAAACACAAATACAGTTAAGAAACATAAAACAGTTAACAGTTAAAACACATATAAAACAATCTTGCCTGGGTGAGATTGACTGTGTATAATTTTTATTCGGATTCTTTGCTGGATCTGGATTTTATGAGGGTGTATGTGATCATGGACTTGGTCTAGATGGGTTTTCCCCAAGTGGGGATTAGGAACAATAACAACAAAACTTAAAAATAACGTTCTTATAACGTAACTAAACTCTACCCCCAAAAGTGCTGAGAACTTAAAACAACTTTCAGGAACTGAACACATAATTCTAACAATTCCACTTCGAAAGAGCATATTTACAAAATCAGACACTTACAATAAACGGGTATCCCAAACTTCCGAAAGATAAAGTGCACCTCACATGTGCGTTTTCATTCTTGCGTCTCGCTGGACGCAGATTCGTTCATTGAACTGTGAATAACTCAAAATCTAGCACTGCGATCCTCGAAGAATACATCTATATAACTGGACAACTCACCTTTTTAGTGATTACATTCACACATTTTTCGTATGGCTTCCTGCAAGTGACATCATACTGCATTGCCCAGAATTGTTCCAAGCAGGAGTGCAGAAAATAGTTAACACAAAAACTGCAGTTGTTGGATAAAACGGGGAGAAAATATGCCATTACTTGAGCGCGTTTACCCCTCTAGTTTTCATCGAACGTTTATCAGATGCCCATCGACATCCGATAAATCTGAAAGGCACAGATGTTACTGAAGTTGCGCAATAAGTAATCGATATCTAATGAAAATTGAATAAAATTAGCGCTTCTAGTAATACTGATAATAAATATTGTTTATTTACAATCCATCGGTTTTTTTCATAATTACTTTACTATTTATTTTTTAAATTATGCGTTGTTCAATAGCGCTGCTGCGTAGTGGGTTTAATAACTAACCCGAAGTATCCCATCCTTCTGTGAGCGAGAGTACATAGTTTACCTCTTCGACCTTTACCGAAGAAAATCGTCTGGTTTCATCCCTGAACAAATTTTAAACCAGGGGCTTAGAGTCGCAGAGGTGGGGGAGGGGGGGGGATAAGGGTAACTTGTTCCCAGGCGCAAGTTAAGGGATAAACCTTGTAATGCATTAAGTATTTCGGCCACCCCCACTTTTGTGTACAAACCACTGTCAAACTGAAGACCGGAGATGTGCAGCAATTCCTGTATACGCAATCGAGGGTTAATTTTCCAAGTTCGGGGCTGTTCATTGTTGTGGGCCTGGGCGCCGGACGGACAGTACACATCTGCCAACCAGTTGGGGCAACCCGGGGCCCGGGATAATCCTTGTTACGTGTTATTACCATAATATACATCTCTAGCTTATAGATAGCATTGACGCTAGATTTAGCCCTTGTTATAGGCTCCTCAGCATGGCATAACCGATGAGTACACTGAAGGGGAAGGATTTTCTAATGCGGAATTTCTGTAATTTTTTTATCGGTGACTGGCAAAGTACTGTCATCCAGCCCTATTCGGAAAGAACCATCATCTATCACGGATTGTGGTATTAAATTTAGAGCGCAAGGATATAACAAAATGCATATATCGTGCCAATTTTCCTTTAAAACTATTCATTTCCCATGTCTTTAGGCTTCAAATTTCTAGAAGGAGGTTCAACTTATTAATTCCTTTGGACGCTGCAGTGGCGGCTCCAATCCAGATATTTGGGGGGGGGGGACGTCGGCTCTTAAAGGTTATATATATATATATATATATATATATATATATATATATATATATATATATATATATATATATACATGCATATATATATATACATTCATATATATATATATATATATATATATATATATATATATATATATATACACAGGTCCTCCTACAGAACGGCATCTTACAACACGGTTTCGCTCTAACACGATAAGATAAATTGCGGGAACCCTCGTATAACACTGCAACCTGTAACACGGTTTCGCTCTAACACGAAAATAAATTGCGAAAACCTTTGTACAACGCTGTACTTCTATAGCACTAGATAACATGATTTTTGTTTAACATATTTAAAACTAAATTACCTTAAAATAATGACGGGAAGGAATAATGAACTATAGTGGCTTTACATGAAAATGTATAAACGAATTATAATGTATTCATTTGTAACTCTATAAAATTACTAGAAGGCCTAAGCTTAGCTGAAAATCTTAAATCATTTTTCCTGAATGCAGACCCTTCCGCTGAAAGAAGCCGAAAATACAAAAGGGGGCTGCAAAATTGTCTATCTCCATACCGGGAAATCTAGAATGACCTTGTAAGAACCAGCAAACAAACCAAAGTTACAGATTTTTTAAAGAGGATAGAAGGTTCAAAAAATCTAAATGAAGAAAAAGGCTCTGAAAGTGAAGGTAATATCGTTCAACTGAAAAAACGTTCTCGTGTGATTGTACTGAGCAGTGATGAGGATGAAATTTATTAAATTAAGGTCGCATTAAATGAAAATAATATTTTTTGTTTCTTTACGTTTTGTACTATACATACATTTATATTTTTAATAAAAATTAAGTTGCTTATATGGAATTTTTTTTTAAATGTTTGTTTTTAATAAGTTTTCGGAACGTAACCCCCCCTTTTTGTACTGGCTCTGGGTCACATAGAACACGGTTTCACACAATACGACATTTTCTAGGAACCTATCTACCATGTAATAGGAGGGTTACCTGTATATATATATATATACGAGGGTTGGGGCATAAGTCATGGCAACTATTTTTTTTCTTGTAGATATGTGAACGGATCACAAACGTATATGTGTCGTGTGGAAGTTCTGCAGGCATAGTGTGTATGCAGAACAACAGATGGCTCTGTGATAGCTGGTAGTAGCGCAGCGAGGGCTCTGAAATCAGTCAGTTGGTCAGTGTCGTGCGAGATGGAAGTAACCCGTGTTGAGCAGCGCGCTTACATCAAAATAGCCGTTCTCCGAGGGAGAAATGCGATGGAATGTCACAGTGAATTAGTAGCAGCCCTTGGGAATAATGCCCTACCATATCGTACAGTAGCACGGTGGGTAGGAAAGTTTCAGCAAGGACATCATGTCAGCTTTATGTGTACTGTGTTATCATTCTTTTGCACTGTGAAGGCCATATTGCCCTGTATACTACCGTAATAAATTAGTGTGTTACGATATTTCAGTGCTATTCATTGTCCACACATGTAGTTAAGACCTTGTCCTTTCGTCTGTGTATGTCACATTTTCCAACCGGACTGGTATCTTCAAGAAAAAAAATAGTTGCCATGACTTTTACCCCAACCCTCGTATATAACGTCCCACCATTATTAACTCTTTCGCTCCACATTTTTTACTTAACTCGTATTCTAAATTATTCTCTTTTCACTAAAGCCTAGTCCCTCTTTCAAAATTGATCTAGAAATAAACGATTAAACTAACTATTTTGTCCCTTAAGCCACGCGCTGAAAATCAGGCGCCTGTGATTCAGGATGATTCGTAAACCACGCGCCTTGCATAGCATGTTCGGAGTCTTGAAGTCGGATGATCGGCCCTGGCCAATTAAGGAAGTGTTGACGCCTACCGTCACGTTAGCGCACCCCCCCTGGTTTAAAAGATGGGACAGATCATTTTTGCGCTCTCTCTCTCTGCTTCCTCGCTTCTCTTGTTCACCTTGTCCTGTCTTCGCGTTGCTCCGCTCCTGTCCAATACTACGATGTAAGTCCCTGATGCGTCCCTGCAGGGACCGGTGGCGTTACCATTGTGTTTGTCCGGTCTTAAATGTACCTGTGCTTAGCTGAATGTCTGCTGAATTATATCGTCGAGTTTTTGAATAAATCAGTTCCATGGATACTGTTTGTGCGTCGCGTCTCTGTTCTGTGTGTTCATCAATGCCTCTCCTCTCTGTGGTTACCTCCCCGATGTGTCAACGGTTCTCCTGAAATAGTCTTCTTCTCGTCACTCTGGCTACGTCTACAACACTGTCGTGTTTCATCTCAGCTACATAGTTTTAGTGTAAAGTTAAAGGTTATCGTGCGTGTAAAGCCGATATCATTATATATATATATATATATATATATATATATATATATATATATATATATATATATGACAGGCATGTGGTTTGCATGTTCTCAGATTAATTCGAAGTCATCATGTTAATACTGGTGGCGAGTGGTAAGTAGTCTAAATCCAATAAACAAACATAGTTCCAACTCAATCAAGCCAATTTATTTCACCTTCCAGCAACCACTGATCCAAGTAGCGCATATTTGAGCTCTCGCCATTTTCAAATTATGGACCCAGCTGACACGCGTCCACTAGCAATGAATTAAATCCCGCCGTCTGATTAAACGCTATTGTTTTTCTGCCATCCAAAGCCACCGTGCATGCCCACATGATCTCTGTGACGCATACACCGGCGATGAACTATGGGTGTGGCTACAGATGTCAATCAATCCAAAGGGAATTTCTCCGATTTCTCTCGATGTATTTCGAACCAAGATATGAGAATAGTGGCGAATTACGCCACGACAATAAATTAATTACTAAGCCCCCTTTAAATTTAGAATAATTATTTCGTTCCCGCTTAAGTCCGACAACTTCCCCCCCCCCCTTGAAGGCGTGCACACAAGGAGTAGCTAATTCCCTGTGGCAACAACCCCTACGATAAAAAAACATTACATCAGTAGACTGGAAAACATGCTGAGTAGGGACGTCTCTCTACACAACAGGTTCCAGTGAAAAACCCCTTAATTAAAAATCAACCGTTCCCTTAACAACCCCTGGATTAATTCTTTCTGTTCTGTAAGACTTGGAGCAGTGGTTTAAAAATACACAGTTTACAATTTTTCAAGTTACACAAAAATTCTTGAGTTGTACAATATTATATCACTGATGACTTGAAGCAAAATAGGAAAATATTACAGCATTATCTCTAAATATATCACTATAAATTCAAAATATCACCTTAATTATACCAATATATAATCTCAATAGGACATCACCTGAAAAACAATGTCACTTCAAAAACTCACCTAGGAACAAATTAATTGAAAATCACAAAATAACTATTACCCATTAACGTGGAATGTTAGTAGCATTTTACAATCTAAAGTACTGGCTTTAATACTTTCATCTACCTCGTTGAGTGGTAATGTAATCAACAGTCCTGTAGGCTGTCCGCTCATCTTATAATTTTATAACAGTTCCAGTTTAAAATTCTACAAGTATGACTTTATTTACACAGATTATGGTAATGTGAAAATGGAAGTACATGAAAAAATATTTAAATATATGAAAGACAAAACTAAATGCGGTCGACCGGCTTGTTTGGAGGCCTCCTTGACATGGTTGACCCTGTAAAATACTCAGAGACACAACATATTAATAATTGAAAAAATATAAATATTGATCAATTTCCCATGGGATTATTTTTCTCGTATCTTGTACTTGCAGAACGGCACAAATGTATTTTGACATCAATTACAATACAGTTTATCTTTTTAGAGCTCTTTTATACCTTCGACTTACTTATGAAATACAAACATATGAAATTACACATGAAATTCAAAATTCTCTACATATTATTTACACTTCAAAATTTTTCCATAACACAAAAATCTGATTCAAATTTATCACAATTCAAAGTTATCAAACATTTTATAATTTACACTTCATTCACCTTAATATTTCACAATGATAGATTCATTATGTAAAGCAATTCACTTTTGGTACTGGTGTACCATTCCTTCATCTGTGTACATTCTGTTTAATTCAAGGTGTATGTTTTTGTTTGTGTGTGTTTGTGTAGTTGAGTGAACAAGTGCATGGTTGGGTCAGAGGAGAGCAGGTTCAACAATTTCCCACCGTCTTAACCACAACCGACAACTCTAAACAAAATTCAGAGTGAAAAATTGGTGCGTATAGTGCACGACACTGAAACTCTAGGTTGGGAAAGGCTCAAAAGAGATCAGTATTCACTTACTGACTCCAGGAAAAGGAAAGGATTTAACACCCAGCCAACCAAGAGGAAAAGGGCAATCCGTTCACTCATGAATTCCAATGGGGAAAACACGAGTCAACAGAAACCTGAAGGAAAAAGGGAGGACAAAGGAGCGGTCATCCCAAGCCTGTCTTTAGTCATTCTTATTTAATTAATATTTTTCAGTACATTATGACTGAGCATGTGAAGTAAAATCTATTTATAAAGCTACAAAGAGGTTGGGACGACTTCCAACGCGTGGTTAGGTGTGGGGGAAAGGACAGAGCATTCAAGAAAGAGAAAATTTACTGACAGATGAAAGAAGTAGGAGTGTCACAGTCGATTATTAGCCCAGGAGATCCAGAAAATCACATACAAAAGTTTTCTAGTAGAAAGTTTAACAGTCCAGTAGAACGATAGTTTTTCCTCTTTTTTTTTTTTTTTTTTTTAAATATATCTTTAATTTAAGACAGCACACAACGTTTAACCACATAAGTGGAGTCAAGAGGGTGTTAGGCACCCAACATATAAAATCAATTAAGAGATGGATCTCTGGGATAGGCAATTTGGTCATATTCGGGAAAATGTAGATACAGCTCAACACATTAATGTAACAAAACATTGCAAAGATGGTAACAAAATTTTCAAAATAATTTAGGTTTAGCAAAAGTTCTTTCATAAGTTATTAAATTTCAATTCAAAAATACATAATTATTAACTTCCAATAAATTCAATACAAATCATCTTCTAGTTTACTTTCACAATATTACTTCATCAGTTCCAATGTTATTATTTTATTTACTCATTAACAATCATAACTTTATAATTTCAATTTTTTACTTGTAACTCGTATCAACATTTTATCTTAATTTCCCCCCCCTCCCCAAAATTGTGCATGAAACAACATTATTGTAATTTAAACTCACTATATGGATGAAAATGCCTTAATCTAGTTGAGTGCACAATTTCACTCTTTTTTCCAGTGTATTGGTTTGGTTTATCAATTTCGAAATTAACATTAGAAAGCTGGCTTAAAATTTTATAAGGGCCTGAATAGGGTGGATCTAATTTTCTTGAATTTGGGTACTTGAATTCTTCGTACATCACTAAGTCACCAATTTTGAAGTTTGACTGTATAAAATTTCTATCATATCTTTGCTTATTAATTTTATGGTGCTGAATTGTTCTTTGCACTGCAATCTTTCTTGCTTCTTCAACTGGCGGATAATGTAATGAAGTTATTTTAGGTAATGGTGAGTTATATGGCAAATTTCCAAATAGGAGGTAATTCGGGGAAAATCCAGTTACTCTATGGGGTTGATTATTATATTCGGAAGTTACTTGTTCTAAAATTTTTGTCCATGGAATTTTTTTCGAAGAAGTATTAACTTTACACCTTAATTTGGATACAATCGTTTGATTACATCTCTCATTTTTGCCATTACACTGGGGTCTGTGGGCTGAGGTGAGTAATTGTCTCGTATTGTGGTGTTTTAGGAATTTCTTAAACCTTGAGGAAGTAAATGCAGCATTTCTGTCACTTAATATTTGTTTGGGAACTTTAATTTTGAAAATTTGTTTTAAACAGTTTGTGTATGTCTCACTTGTCACACTTTTTGAAGGAAAAGTCCAAATATATCTTGTTGCATGATCAATCACCAGATGAAGATATTTTTTTGTCGAATTATAATAGTTAAAACCTCCAACTGTATCAACTGAGATTAGGTCAAATGGTTCATAAGCAATTGGCACTTGTTCCATCAGTCCATACTTTCTCTGAGTCGATTTCTTGTTTTTCTGACATGTTTCACAACAACGAACAAAATTTGAAATGTCTAATATTATGTCTTGCCAATAGTAAATAGGGGAAATTAATTGTAACATCTTTCTCACACCTGGGTGGCCAAATTTTTCATGTGCAGCGGTTATTAATTTTAGTCTTAATGATGGCGGGACTACAATTTTGATTAGATTTTTCTTTTTTATTGTTAGAACTCCACTATATTTTTTGTACTTTACATTATTAACATTATCGTTTAATTGTGCCTGAATAATTTCATCTGTGGTTAGAAAATAAGAATATTGTGATACAAAGTGGCTTATTGGGTTCCTTGATAGCATATCAGCTTCATAATTATATTTACCTTTAATGTGCACTATTTCATAATCATACATGGAAAGTCTTAAAGACCATCTAAACAGTCGTCCAGTTAAATTTTTAATATTTTTGAGCCATTGTAAGGCTGAATGATCCGAATGTATTGTGAATTTTTTTCCATGTAAGTAACAATGGAAACGGTCAATAGAATCAACAATCGCCAAGCATTCAAGCTCAGTGACTGCATAGTTTCTTTCGTGTTTTTTCAGTTGTCTTGAGTGAAAAGCGATTGGGTGTAGTTGGCCATTAGGGTGCTTTTGCTTTAGGACAGCAGCAACTGCTTCTTGACTTGCGTCGACAAAAAGGTGGCATGGGTAATTTGGGTTAAAAAGGGTTAAAATCGGTTTTGATATGAGTTCATCTTTTAGTCTTTGGTAGGAATTTTGACATTCCTGGGACCAATCCCATTTTACATCCTTTTTAAGTAATTTGTTTAATGGAAGTCTCAATTTTGCATAGTCTTGTATAAACTTCTGATAGACATTTATGGATCCCAAAAATCTCTGCAATTCTTTAACATTTTTGGGTGGTAGTAATTTTTTTATTGTTTCAATGTTTACATTATGAGGTGAATATTGTCCTTTAGAAATCTCATATTCTAAAAATTTTATTTCTTTCCTAGCAAATTGACATTTTGATTGGTTTAATTTGATATTTTCCTTTTCACAAATTTAAAAAATTTCTTCTAAATGTTTCATATGTTCATTAAAGGTTTGTGAAAATATTATTATATCATCAAAATAGTTCAAAGCATAATTGATTTGGTATATATTTAGAATTTGCCTAATTGCTCTCTGGAAGACACTTGGTGCATTTTTCCAACCAAACGGTAGTCTTGTCCATTCATAAAGTCCAAAGTTTGTTGTGAATGCCAATTTTTCAGTGTCACGGTCATGTATTTCTATGTGCCAATACCCTGAAGTTAGATCTAATGTTGAAAAAAATTTGGCATGGGCTAGTTGATCTAGTAAGTCATCAATTCGTGGAATAGGTTCAGAGTCAGTTTTAGTAATTACATTTAATTTTCTGTAGTCTATGCATAACCTAGTTTTTCCTTGGCCTTTTTTCATTGCTAATGTTACTGGGGCGCTAAATGGAGAATGTGAGGGCTTTATAAAACCTGCTTTTAACAATTCGTCTATTTGTTTTTTTATTTCAGCATTTTCAGTTTGAGATGTGCGATATGGTCGTTGTGCAATTGGGAGCTCTGAAGTTAAGTGTATTTTTTGGGGTTCTAATTTTATTTTTCCAACGTCATATTTATTTTTTGAAAGATATGGTCGAAAGTTTCTAGAATGTTTTCTAAATGGGGCCAGTCCTCGGGTATTTGCTCTGGTGCTTGGAAGTCCAAAGCATCACCGGGCTCTTCAAATAGAGTTTTCAGTGTATCATCGGGGATACCTGATATCTCCTTTAAATTTTGAACATTATAATTAGTATTTGCTATTTTGTTTGAACTCTCATAATTTATAACTGGATTTCTCATTCTTTGGTTATTATCAACATTTAGGGTTTCAATGTCATTGGAAGAAACATTATACACATTATCTTTCACAGCATTATTGTAAACAGTCCTTTCATAGTACTCAGGGGAGTGATCACATCTTAAATAGTTTCTTTTTACAAAATTTCTACCTTTATGATACCTTCTGTTATTATTTTCAGCCCGATAATTAAAAAATTTTCTACCTTCATATACACTTTTGTTTACATTTCTAAAGTTACACATATTTTTGTTTTCATAATACCTTTTACCATTATACATGTTATCACAATAATTTTTACAATTTTCTCTTTGAACATTCAATGCATATGGATTAACAAAATTATTATTATTATTACATAGTATTATTTCTTTATTACATTGGAACACCTTTAATTTTCTTAAATTTATTTCGAGACGAAAAAGTCTCATATGTTCTAAACTTAGCAATACATAAGGTAGGTCACTCTCAATGACCCACATTTCAATTTCTCTAGTTAATTTGCCAATTGTTACATTTGTTTTAATTATTTTTGTTACAGGTACTTGACCATCAGTTTGATTTAGTACCATATTTTTTAAATTTAATGTTTTAAAACATTTTACCTCTTTAAGTAATGATTGTGAAATTATTGAAATTGTACTACCGGTGTCTAATAAGAATTGAAATGTTTGTTCACTCACCCGAGCTTGGATTGTAAGTCATCTGTTATTTGCGTAGTATCCTCTATGGTTATTTTGGTGTCTTCTGTTGTTATCTTCTGCACTTTTATAGTGTCTCTGTTCATCATATCTTGACGTATTGCTGTAATTTCCTTCATTTTGTCTTCTGGGTTGATCATAATTAATCCACCTCCTTCTGTAGTGTGGCTCCGAGTTTCTGCGCGCTGTCTCACTGTCACCGAAGTTTCGACGATCGCCGGCGGTAAAATCTCTTCTTCTTTCCGGAGCGATACGAGGTGCGGACCGTGGTACCGGCAAATGTATTTTTCTCGCTTTTTCCAGCCATTCGAAAGGGGTTCGTATCTCTTGCAACGAGAGCAAAGTTCGTATGTTTCCTGGCGCGTCTAATGACAGTGTTTCTATTATTTCACTGTCTGTTTTATGAAGTTGTTTTCCCAGTTCTAGTTTTTCCTTGAAATAGTGGAAGAGGTCATCATTGTCATTTAATTTTAGTGTCCTAAACCTTGTAATTAATTCTTCTCTGCTCTTTGAAAAAATGGACAGCAGTTGTTTTTTAATATTAATGTAATCTTCTTTATATAGTTCCGTGGATACTATTACTTCTTGAATATCCGGGCTAACATACTTCATCAGGTTTTCTTTTTTCCATATCTCATTTACTTCGAATGCTGCGCAACGTTCTTCGAATAACTGGAACCACTATTAAATGTTCTTTATCTTGTTATTGTCATAAAATGGAATCGCTAATGTTATGTCAGTCTTATTTTTTCTTTCGAACGGTTTTTCTTTCAATATTGCTTCTTTATTTTTTTCTGTGCAGCTTGGTAAGTTTTTAAAGGTAGGTTTCTTTTCATCATTCGCTTGATCGACATTTTCATTTCCGGTGTTCATTTGTTCTTGAATCCAATTGTCGTCGAGTGTGATTCCGTGGTATTCCTTTTTCACTTCAGTCTTCGATGCCATGGTGTATTATTATTTTTTTATTTTATCGTCGTTTCATAAATTTTCGCACTGTAGTGCTAATCCAAAAGTGAGGCGGGTTTTTTTTTTTTTTCCTGCGTAGTTCTTTTTAATCCCGCGCGGCTCTTGACAGGCGTGTGGTTTGCATGTTCTCAGATTAATTCGAAGTCATCATGTTAATACTGGTGGCGAGTGGTAAGTAGTCTAAATCCAATAAACAAACATAGTTCCAACTCAATCAAGCCAATTTATTTCACCTTCCAGCAACCACTGATCCAAGTAGCGCATATTTGAGCTCTCGCCATTTTCAAATTATGGACCCAGCTGACACGCGTCCACTAGCAATGAATTAAATCCCGCCGTCTGATTAAACGCTATTGTTTTTCTGCCATCCAAAGCCACCGCGCATGCCCACATGATCTCTGTGACGCATACACCGGCGATGAACTATGGGTGTGGCTACAGATGTCAATCAATCCAAAGGGAATTTCCCCGATTTCTCTCGATGTATTTCGAACCAAGATATGAGAATAGTGACGAATTACGCCACGACAATAAATTAATTACTAAGCCCCCTTTAAATTTAGAATAATTATTTCGTTCCCGCTTAAGTCCGACATATATATATATATATATATATACACTGAAGTGCCACTGAATTAGGGATACCTACCTAGTAACGAGTTGGGCCTCCTCTAGCCTTGATAACGGCTGCCACACGACGAGGCATAGATTCAACAAGTTTCTGGAAATGTTCCACGGGAATGGCTTGCCAAATATTGGCTAAAGCTGTCCATAATTCAGTAAGGTTCTTTGGTGCTGTGTGATGGCCTTTCACGCCTTGTTCCAAAACATCCCAAAGATGCTCAATAAGATTTAAGTCTGGGCTTCTAGGTGGCCAATTCATGACAGAGAAGTCAGAGGAATGCTCATCCAACCAGCCAGTAGCCAACCGGGACTTGTGAGAGGTACAGTTGTCTTGCTGGAAAACTCCATTACCGTGCGGATAACAGAACAGCATAAACGGATGGAGGTGATCACCCGGCAACTCTACGTACCGAATTGCAT
Source organism: Dolomedes plantarius (assembly GCA_907164885.2). Classification (NCBI taxonomy): domain Eukaryota; kingdom Metazoa; phylum Arthropoda; class Arachnida; order Araneae; family Dolomedidae; genus Dolomedes; species Dolomedes plantarius. The sequence goes on from OU015496.1 coordinate 45,155,621, forward strand.
TGAGGGAGGTTGGTACACGCACCAAAGATCCCAAACTGTGCCACGAAAAAACACCCCAGACCATGATTGAGCCACCATGCCCTTGTACAGTTCCATCCAGGCATGCAGGATCCATGGCTTCATGAGCCTGACACCATATTCTCAGCCTCCCGTCGGCGTTAAGTACTCGGAATCGAGACTCATCACTCCATGCTACTCGTTTCCAGTCCTCTACACTCCAGTCTCTGTGCTCTCTTGCCCAGGCAAGACGTGCAGCCCGATGGCGAGTATAGAGCAATTGTACTTTCGTAGGTCGACGGCTCCCGAAACCCATACGGTGAAGCGAGCGTTGCACAGTCCGTTTACTGACTGTACGACTGGCACCGTCATTAAACTGGGTGGTAATTTGAGCTAATGTTTGGCTTCGCTGGCTACGTACAATACCCCTGAGCCGTCTCTCACCACGCACTGTCAAGGCTAATTGTCCTTTACAGTTTGCCCGATCGCTAGTTTTATTTCCACCATCCATGTATTCTTGGTATACTCTTGACACTGTCGACCTTGAAAATCCTAGCTGTCGGACGATTTCGGAAATTGAATGGCCCATGCGTCGCGCACCTACGATTTGTCCGCGATCGAAGGCGTCTAAATCAGGCAGTTTACCCATACTGACAATTCCAACAACTAATTCAGAACAACCACAGTACGCGCTATATATGCAGTTACCACAGCACCCTCACTTGTGCATACATGATGCGCAGCGCTACACAATTTGCATAGGCTTTGCTATCCCTAATTCAGTGGCACTTCAGTGTATATATATATATATATATATATATATATAAGAAATAAACATCCTTTCATTTTAAATTTAAACTAATTTAGTATTAGGTCTTAGGATTATATAATTTTAAGCTATGAAAAAAATTCGCCAGGCATTTTTGGGGGCTACTTCTTTGGGGCACCTACTCCCCCCCCCCCTTGGAGCCGCCGTTTGGGCGCTCTTATCCTTGCACCACTCCTGAAAGAAACACACAAAAAAAGTCGCTGATTTGTGTTCTATAGCTTATCATTCCCTCTGTTCACTTAATATAGTTATTATTGTTGCATTTCTTATTATTATCCTCGTAATCCTTAATATATTCTTCACATCAAACTATTCTAACTCTTTTTTTTATCTTTTATAGTTGGAGCAGCGAATTCCGATGAGGAATTACCCTCTCCTCCAGCGAGACCTGTCGATCATGCCTTCTCTCCGACTTTTTCTTCATCGCCAGGCCCTTCAAACGCAACTTACGGAGGAACGAGACCTGTAATAGCGGTAGAAGTGACAAGCCTTTTGAGTCCTCGCCTTCAGGATTGCATAAACAGAGCTTGTGTAGAAGTCGGCATTCTCGACAGGAAAAAACTGGATGCTTTCTTAACCCACGTCAAAAAGAAGAGCAATCCGATTCGTGTGGCGAGCAATTACACTCCTCATGCAGCGAGACTGAAAGACCAATTGCAACAGATTTTGGATATGTACTATAATACTCCACAAACTGGCACAAAGGAAGACATACAGTTCATTAAATGGTTGAACGGTCTTGTCGGGAGATTTGAAGGCACAGTATCCAGGAAGAGAAAACGGGGTGGGGCGCATGACGATACATCATCAAAGAAATACTGATTTTCATGTTTCAGAAATGTTTGTGCTCAGACATCGCTTTTACGTTCTTGCGCATTTTAAATAACATTTAACTCCAGTGCTTAGCTTTCTCATTTTCATTTTTTTTTCTCTCTCAATTCTTTCGCTCCGACGAGAGACAGAGAAATATGCCGTGTCTAATATACTGTTAAGAGAACTGGATAGAGGAAGTAGAATTCCTACATCTTGTCTCTGTATATTAAAATAATCGGCTAATTCTTACACTTAGTACAAACACGGGCATTCATTTGAAGTACAAACAGGAAAATAAAATGAACTGAAAGTTACAATTTTCTCACTGTGAAAGCGGGAGAAACATTTATAAGAATGTTTGAAGTGATTTTTAATGTTTATATTCAAACTTCATGACCTACAAACTACATCTGTCGGCTCATTTTACCTAATATCACTTTAAACAAACTGCCTACAGAAAAATAAATATTTCTTGGATGCCATAATGTTACAATAAAGACGACTTTTATTGTTTGTATTCATGATTTGCCTCATTTTTGCATGTATTTACATTGTATCATATATGTTTCATCTGAGGTTGAAATAATTTCTTCTAACAAAGTACACTGAAGTGCCACTGAATTAGGAATACCTACCTAGTAACGAGTTGGGCCTCCTCTGGCTTTGATAACGGCTGCCACACGACGAGGCATAGATTCAACAAGTTTCTGGAAACGTTCCACGGGAATGGCTTGCCAAATATTGGCTAAAGCTGTCCATAATTCAGTGAGGTTCTTTGGTGCTGTGTGATGGCCTTTCACGCCTTGTTCCAAAACATCCCAAAGATGCTCAATAGGATTTAAGTCTAGGCTTCTAGGTAGCCAATTCATGACAGAGAAGTCAGAGGAATGTTCATCCAACCAGCCAGTAGCCAACCGGGACTTGTGAGAGGTACAGTTGTCTTGCTGGAAAACTCCATTACCGTGCGGATAACAGAACAGCATAAACGGATGGAGGTGATCACCCGGCAACTCTACGTACCGAATTGCATTGAGTGAGGTTGGTACACGCACCAAAGATCCCAAACTGTGCCACGAAAAAACACCCCAGACCATGATTGAGCCACCATGCCCTTGTACAGTTCCAGCCAGGCATGCAGGATCCATGGCTTCATGAGCCTGACGCCATATTCTCAGCCTCCCGTCGGCGTTAAGTAGTCGGAATCGAGACTCATCACTCCATGCTACTCGTTTCCAGTCCTCTACACTCCAGTCTCTGTGCTCACTTGCCCAGGCAAGACGTGCAACCCGATGGCGAGTATAGAGCAATGGAACTCTCGTAGGTCGACGGCTCCCGAAACCCATACGGTGAAGCGAGCGTTGCACAGTCCGTTTACTGACTGTACGACTGGCACCGTCATTAAACTGGGTGGTAATTTGAGCTAATGTTTGGCTTCGCTGGCTACGTATAATACGCCTGAGCCGTCTCTCACCACGCACTGTCAAAGCTAATTGTCCTTTGCAGTTTGCCCGATCGCTAGTTTTTTTTCCACCATCCATGTATTCTTGGTATACTCTTGACACTGTCGACCTTGAAAATCCTAGCTGTCTGACGATTTCGGAAATTGAATGGCCCTTGCGTCGCGCACCTACGATTTGTCCGCGATCGAAGGCGTCTAAATCAGGCAGTTTACCCATACTGGCAATTCCAACAACTAATTCAGAACAACCACAGTATGCGCTATATATGCAGTTACCACAGCGCCCTCACTTGCGGATACATGATGCGCAGCGCTACACAATTTGCATAGGCTTTGCTATCCCTAATTCAGTGGCACTTCAGTGTATAAGGAACATTCATGGTCTTAGAAACTACAGAAAATGTATTAAAATAATATACACACACAGAGAATATTCTCGTATTAATTAATCCCCCTTCGTAGCGCAACGCATATCAACTTTAACTGCATCCTCCCCGTTTGTTTAACACTAGAACGGGGGCGTTTTCTGTATACCTAAAACGGCGAGGAGCGGTCATTTTGACCGCTCCCTTGAAATGATTAAAAAATACACTTTTTATCAAGATTTGTTTTCTGAAACAAGTGTTTTAATATATTTAGCTTTTAAATTTTACATTTTCATCACATAAATTTTCCTCTCAGTTCATGCTTTATTTTATAATGTTTATTTTTTTTTGTCGTCCAAGAGAATACTACATGTTTTTATAAAAGTAATTAGTAATAAAATACAATAGGTACAAAATATAACACATTATACTAAGGGAATTGCTTTGTATTGCACAAAATATTTTAAATATTTATCGCATATGATAATTTACAAAAATTTATACATTTAAAAGTATAAATATTACGAAATTATACGTACATTATTCTTTTTTACAGTCTGCAAACACTGAACTTTATCACTTTGCTTGTACATAGCCGCAAACTGACTTTTAGCAATATGAACGAATGTTCATAGTTTTATTGCGGCATCGACTCATTTGACATTGTTTGCGTTTACTGCTTGACATTGTTGGGAATATATATGTTTTCACCGCCAGATAGCGGTGTACGGGTCAATGCCCTGGGGGTATCTGTCGCGGTTTGGCACTTGTTGTTTTGGCTGAGCGTGATGGCTCAGAAGAAATTTACTCTTGAATCTTGAACCTAAAACCCTGGCCCAACTTTGTTGGGAAATAAAATGTTGTTATTTATGGGAACTATTATTCCCATATTACGACATCAGAAGGTAAGCAGCAATTATAAACATAACATATTCTTTTATTTAGACGTTGACACATAACATAGATTTACAGTTACGAAACCCGGCTCGTACTTCATCGCAGTGAATACGGAGCGGAGAAGCGTACGTACCACGCTAGTACGGAAAAGTGAAGTAGTCTAGATCGGTGTTCCAAAGTCCGCGGCAATTCTCTAATCCTGCGCGAACCAGATGCGCAGAACGCGACGTCGGAGCTGTCTGCGAGTTGGGTTGCCACAGTATTCCCCCCCAAGTACCGTAGGTACTGAGGGTTACAAGTAACGGGGGTTAAACCGAACCCGTCGACCAGAACGCGTTGACACTGGAACTGGAGTCGTTATTGGAGTCGGCGAGGGCGAAGCTCTCGTAACAGTTGTAGGAGTAGGTACGCTAGTCGTGACAGGATCATTTGGATTCAACACAGGATGCTGCGACGTCAGGGAGTCGCTGGTGGTGAGGAATGCTGGCTTTAAACGGTCGAGGCCAATAACACAATTCTTACCATTCATAAGCAATGTGTAATATTTAGCCGTTCTGTCCATTACCTTGAAGGGTCCGTTGTACGGATGCTGTAGTGAGCGCCGGATCCCATCATAGCGCACAAAGACATGAGAGCACGATTCGAGAGAAGGGTGCACGAAGGTGGTCGGATTGTGGTGAGCAGAAGTGGGAGTTGGTGAGAGACTCTGCATTAAGCTACGGAGATGTTGGACGAACTCGGATGGTTCGACTGCAGGGGGTGGGGATGGATGGAGAAAATCTGCAGGGAGGCGGAGAGTAGAGCCATATACAAGCTCTGCACTTGTGCACTGGAGGTCTTCCTTGAACGAGGAGCGGAGTCCCAGGAGGACTAATGGGAGAGTCTCAGTCCACCGGTTGTTTGAGTGACATCTAAGGGCCTGTTTAAGTGAGCGGTGAAAACGCTCAACTAGCCCGTTGCCCGCTGGATGGTACGGCGAGGTGCGGATGTGCTTCGTGCCTAGTAGTGACATCAGATCAGAGAAAAGATGTGCTTGGAACTGGCGTCCTTGATCGGTGGTGATGACGGAAGGGGTTCCAAAACGGGCAACCCACTGACTGATGAAAGCGCGTGCTACTGTCTTGGACGAGATGTCCGTTATCGGGATCGCCTCCGGCCATCGAGTATACCGATCCATGCACGTAAGCAAGTAAGTGAATCCCTACGAAGGTGGAAGAGGGCCCACCAAATCAAGATGTACGTGATCGAAGCGATGAGATGGCGGAGAAAATTGTTGCAGGGGGCTGCGTGTGTGCTTATGTACCTTTGAGCGTTGACAGCTCAAGCAGGTACGAGTCAATGCTGTGATGTCTTTCGCCATTGATGGCCACACATAACGTTCTGAAATGAGCTTCTTGGTTGCTCGTACTCCAGGGTGAGAGAGTCCATGCAGGGAGTGGAACAGACGTTCACGACACGCCTCTGGGACGAAAGGACGTACTTTGCCGGTACTGCTATCGCAGAATATTTGCAGATCGTTGGAAAGTTTTAATGGCTGAAGAACCAAACTCGTATGCGTCTCTCCAGAGAGAAGACGTTGTATTTCCTGGTCATGCGACTGGGCCTTAGCGAGTTCGGTGAAGTCGAAACTGGTGATACTCGCAATGTGGTCCAGGCGTGACAAGGTATCTGCAACAACATTCTTGTTTCCTGGAACATGGCGAATGTCTGTAGTAAACTGCGCTATGAAGTCGAGGTGCCTCAACTGACGGGGCGAGCAAGAATCGGAGTTCTTAGTAAAGGCATACGTTAAGGGCCTATGATCGGTAAAAACTATAAAGGACTGACCTTCGAGAGAGTGTCGAAAGTGCTTAATCGCTGAGTAGATAGCTAGCAATTCCCTATCATAGGTACTATACTTCCGCTCAGCGTTCGTTAACTTTCGTGAGAAGAAAGAAAGAGGCTGGAGTCCCAAAGTGGTTTTTGCATGCAGGGCCGCTCCGATGGCAGAATCGGAAGCGTCAACCATTAGAGAGAGTTGCTGCCCGGGAGAGTGAAAACTGAGGGGGACTGCCTGTGAGAGATCAGCCTTACATTTATTAAATGCAGCAAGCGCTTCGTCCGTCCATGGCACAGGGCGTTTATCATTCTTTCGAGAATCTTTCAAGAACTCATTCAAGGGCGCTTGAGTATGCGCGGCGTGTACCATGAAACGCCTATAAAAATTTATCATGGCCAGGAATCTGCGGAGATGGGAAATGGTCTCAGGTTTTGGGAAGTTAGTAATTTGTTGCGTTTTCTCAGGTAAGGGTTCAATACCGGAAGATGAAATTTTACAGCCCAGAAAGGTTACAAAAGGTTTACCAAGGACGCATTTGGCATGGTTCAGTTTAAGGTTGTATTGTTTGAGGCGGTCAAAAACTTGTTGGAGGTGAGAACTATGCTCTTCAGAGGAGGAAGAGGCGATGAGAATGTCATCGAAATATGGCACACAGAAATCAAGGCCAACAAGGACTTGATGGATGAAACGCTGAAACGTTTGTCCCGCGTTTCGAAGACCGAAAGGAGTGAATACAAATTCGTACAAGCCAAAAGGAGTGGTGACGGCGGTCTTTGGCACATCATCTGGGTGGACAGGGATCTGGTGGTAAGCCCTGGCCAGATCGAGGGTGGAAAAAATGGACTTATTATGCAAGAGTTGCGTACAATCTTGAATGTGTGGTACTGGGTACCGGTCGGGAACGGTTACGGCATTGAGTCTGCGGTAATCGCCACAAGGACGCCAATCACCGTTTGTTTTTCTAACCATATGCAAGGGACTAGCCCAAGGACTCTTCGATGGCCGAATGATGCCTTGGGAAAGCAGAAATTCGAATTCTTGACGTGCTGCCCGTAATAATTCCGGTGACAGACGTCGGGGTTTGGAAAACACAGGAGGACCCGTAGTTTCGATATGGTGAAAAACAGAAGTAGATGTAGGATTGGACGGAAGGTGGGATGGATTTGTGAGTTGAGGATAATTTTTGAGAAGCTGGTCGAAACTAGAGTTTCCCCAGAGAATAGAAATATTTGTGGAGCTAGAATTAGTTGAAGGTGATTTGCCTCTCGAAGATATTTTAGTTAGATTGTCGATTAGGGAGTTATTGCGGGCATCAACCAGTAAGCCAAAATGTTTCAGAAAGTCGATGCCTATAATAGGCTGTGAAACGTCCGCGATGACGAACGTCCACGTAAAGGAGCGTCGGAGGTTGAGGTCTAACTTGAGCAGTTTAGTTCCGTAAGTGGGGATGTTCGAGCCGTTGGCGGCCAAAAGAACCAAGTCTGACGTGCCTGATGCGTTTGGTACTAACGATTTGGGAATTACCGACAAATCGGCACCTGTATCAATGAGAAATTCTATTGTAGACGAGGGATCGGCCAAGAGGATGCGATTGATCTGGCGATCGCGTTGTAGGCCATCAGGCGGTCGCCTTATTAGTTTCCCGACTGCTGGAAGGAGCATGGGGATTTACACCGTTTGGCTCTTTCTCCAAAGTTGGTGTGGTAGAAACATAGCCCGTTGGCCGCTTCCTTGTATTGGCGAGGGCGGCTTCTCGATCGACTGTTCTCGCGGCGGTGGGTACCTTTATGTGGGTTACGACCACGTACCAGTGCCGATAACTCGTTCACCTGCTGGGTAAGTCTATCTATGCGAGAATCAAGGTCGGAATCTTTATTGGTGTGTTTTGTACTGGCGACGATGTTTATTTCGGGGGGGGCAAGGTCGTGAATTTTATCTGCAGCTGCAGCCAATGTGCTGAGGTCATCGCTCAGGGTAGCGAGTATACTTCGGGTAGAGGTTGGAAGCCTCGCGAACCATAAAGATTTTAACAAGGGGTCGCCTATGGACGTGCCAGCTAATGTGCGCATTCGCGCCAAGAGTTGTGAAGGGCGTTGGTCGCCCAATTCGAGACCTTTTAGCAGCGTACGGATTTTGGACTCTTGGCTTTCGGTATTCAACTCAATCAATCGCTGCTTTAGAGTATCATATTGGTCCTTGTCAGGTGGATTTAGAACGAAATCAGCAATTGGGTCTAAAACACTGGACTCTAGAGCTGCAATGGCGTGGTTAAATTTTGTGGAGTCCGCCGTAATATTAGCAATGGTAAATTGTGCTTCAATTTGCCTAAACCATATGTATGGATTGGTTTTCCAGAAAGGAGGTGGTTTAATGGAGACGCGCGAAAGATTCGCGGAAGGGTCGCCGAGAGGTTGCATAATATAAATCAAGGAGAGAAACAATACAAATACAATTCAACAGCTACGTATGCCAAAGGTAATTGTGCAAAAATAAGATGAAATACAGTTGTTATACGATATAAGTACTCAGTAGGGAAATAATCAAGCATGTGCAAAGAAAAGTATGTATAGAAATAAAGTATGCAAAGAAAACATCAATACCAAAATGCAAAACAAAAATAATCTAGCAAAAAAAATATGAGAAAGAGACGCTAGCATGTAATTAAATTACGGGGATAATATCTGGTACAGTACGAAAATACATTACACGTAAAAAAAGGATAAGGATTGGAAGAGCATATATACGCAATACTGAGAAGGTAAGTTTAATAGAGTTTACGGTAAAAAAATAATGGGACAGCTTACCGATCACGTAGATAGTTGCGATAATCCATTTAATTAATCCTAGGGCTTAATTATCCGATCAGTTAGGCACCACGAAAAAATAGGCGTGCGACACGTGATCGCTGCTTGGTCGGCCACGCGGCAAATCGAAAGCGAAATTGTCCACTCAGTCACGGGTCACCAATTTATGGGAACTATTATTCCCATATTACGACATCAGAAGGTAAGCAGCAATTATAAACATAACATATTCTTTTATTTAGACGTTGACACATAACATAGATTTACAGTTACGAAACCCGGCTCGTACTTCATCGCAGTGAATACGGAGCGGAGAAGCGTACGTACCACGCTAGTACGGAAAAGTGAAGTAGTCTAGATCGGTGTTCCAAAGTCCGCGGCAATTCTCTAATCCTGCGCGAACCAGATGCGCAGAACGCGACGTCGGAGCTGTCTGCGAGTTGGGTTGCCACATTATTGTTACTAATTCGGTGTTTTTAGTTAGCTTTAACCTATTTACATTTATATTTTTTTCTCATGGCGCCCAACGTGGGGCACGATCTTAGTATTAAAATTGTGCCAATTGAAACTGGATTATTGAAAATCAAACGTGGATCTTGGAGACGTCTGAATAAGGTAGGACATTATATTTTTTAAATATGGAAGAAGATATATCAAAAAGAAAAATAATAAGGACCGCTGTGTCAAAAATTTTAAATAAACTACAATCAGAAATCGAAAGTCAGGATTGTGATTGTGAAGTTTTAGAAGAAAATTTTAATTTGTTATCAACAAAATCAGAAAATTTAAAAGAATTAGATAACCCATCCTTGGTATATGGGTATTAAGCCGGGATATTTTCTAGATCTCCCGTGTGACAGCGGCTCCCGGACTATGCTGTCGAGACTTTTAAGCGGTCACATCAAGTGCCTCTTATTCAATGAGAGCAGGAAGAACTTCGCCACCTGCACCAAGTGCCACGACCACCAGGCTTCAGCAGAGCGTATAATGGATCGCATGGGCCTTTTTAGAGAGGAAATCTATCGCGATCCTCTTCTTGTGCTCGACTTCCTGAGAGTCAACGGACTTGTGTATCTCGTCTGACACTGGAGGATAGGCAACAACAATAATAGAGGAAGTTTTGACAGCGATTTAGTAAAGGTTTGAGAGAATTATAATAAAACGGATATATAGTTTGAGTTTTTCCCCAGAAAAACTTCCGTTGCTGTCATTTGTCAACGAATCATCTTGACCTTTGTATTTTTTAATCTCTAAGGGCCTTATTATACAGAGCCACAGCTGTGGCGCGCGTTCGCCACAGAACTGTGGCGCTGTGCAGTGGCTCTGTATAATAAGCTCCATAGGTAACAATGGTCCGCTACCGCAGCCACAGTCGCGCAGGCGAGCCACAAGAAGCGAGGGTAGGCGACTGGAGTGGCTTGTCCAGGTGACAATCGCGACCTGTAGCCACAGCTGTGGCTCAGTATAATAAGCTCCGTACGATTGCATGTATCGCTTCGAGTGGCTTGTCTGGGCGTGGGAAGCTGTGGCTCTGTATAATAAGGCCCTTATTTCAACACTTAGATAGTGCTTTTACGAATAATTGACTGTTCAGTGCGATGAAATTTCCTCCTTTATGAGTACAAGAATTTTGTTTTCCAACAGCCTTTTTATAACCAAATTGGTCCTTCATTTCATAAATTTTTGTGTATAAGATGAGGACCTCTTTACGAATCAGCAGTGGATCAAACACTTGAAGGGCCCCAAGTGCAACATAGTTTTGAGGGCCCCCAAGAGTGTATCGCTTCTTAAAGCTGCTAACTTTCGGAGGCCCAAAGCGCGCGCTTGTTGAGCCCGTGCAATAATCCGCTACTGTTCCCAATTCAAAAGTGATCATTTTCTGCATACCCAGTGTTCATTAACTTAAGGTTTCACCCTCAGTATGACGGGTGAGTCGACGAAACGTAATCTTCTAGTGCTGGCCTGTAGAACATACTCACACTGTGAATGGCGAGGCCTTTTGTGAAGATCCATAATATTATAGCAAAGTTTTACAGTTACAACATGTAATGTCTATTGTAAAAATTGTAAATTATATACGTTCTAGAGCAGTGCTCCGCAACCGCTGTGCCGTGGCACACTAGTGTGCCGCGAGGTGATCTTGACTGTGCCGCGGTGATTTTATCGATTATGATAATAAAAAAATTAACCACCGCATTAAATAGAAATTTTTCTAAGTAAAATATTCCTCTAACTTTTTGTTAATATGTAATTTTTCTGGGTCGAAATTATACACAAAACAAAAACATGTTGTTAGCCAGACATTGTATGTATGCTCGAGCGTCATATTTCTGGATTTCAGTTAAGAAAAAATATCCACAAATTTCTGACAAGGCCATCGCAATTTTGCTCAACATTTTCTACGACATACTTATGCGAACAAAGTTTTTCGACACTGGTTCTAATTGAAAATGACAAACGATCATATTTAAAGGGCCTTGACCATGAACTGTAGCTCTTTCTATTATAGAGCCAAATATAAAACGCACATTTATCAAAACAATCTCAAATATCTCATTAATAAATTAGTCATGTTTAAATTAACTTTGATTTATTAGGATTAAGTAAATACCAAAAAACAAATTTTAATATAAAAATTTAAAGAGAATTTTTTTTTACTTGTAAACTATAATTTTATATTTTTGATCTTGTGTTGGTGTACAGTTCAAAATGATTTATATAAAACTTAAATGATTATAATTCTCTTGATACATAGAGCTATTTTGTTGTGTTTTTTCATCTAATAAAAACATATACGTATTTATTGTAATTTATATATTTGCAAGCTTTTTCTAGTGGTGTGCCGTGGAATTATCGAAAAATACGTTGTTTTGCCGTGGAAGATAAAAGGTTGCGGAACTCTGTTCTAGAGCACTCAAACGCCCTACCTCTTGAGTTTTTCTTGAAGCGATAGAAGCCGACTCTGGAAACGACTTATACCATGCACAAGTGAATCGGTCGAGAAAGGGTGATATAGTGTTTCGTTGCCTTGAAGGAAGAAATACTAAAATTCCTTGAAATCGAAGCAAAGGAATTCCCTGAGCTTGAAAATGAGTCCTCGAGTCATGACTTGATCTTGTTTTGGGATATAACAACGCCTTTGTTATGTCTATTATATTTGAAGTTGACTTTAAATAAAGACACCATTCTAGAATGATACGCTACTCATTGAATTGAATTAAATTGAATTGAATTGAAAATTTGTGAGACTTATGCTACAACCAGGCGGCCGGCTTTGTCTCTACATAACGACCCGAAAGGAAAAACATGGACGGACAGACGCTAGACCAACTAGCACGGAGAAACTTTGAAACACAAACTTCGAACATGGGAGAAGGAAAGCGGCGAGAAGCCCCACCCGGGACCACAAAAACAAAACACGGGGATGAAGAACCACGCAGACACCGCAAACCAACGACAGACACGGAAAAACACACACACAAACAAAACCAGAGATCACACCCAACCAAGGGAGCGAAGCGTAAAACACGACAGGGCAACCAGCCCACGCCACGAACTCGTAGCCGAATTAATAACAGAATCATAAGAAGGGTTATCTCTAATCCTAAGAGAATTAAATAAAGTACAACGCTGCACCCGGAACTTGGAGCAGCTTAGCAAAATATGATCTGGCGTATTTTCATTACACGTGTTGCACAGAGGGGAGCGAGCCATATTCAACTTATGCCAAAGATGGTTGCATTGTATCGTTTTGGTACGTCAGCGGGCAACCAGAACATCAATCTGGCGATGGTAAATCCACCTACGATGCGTTTGATTCTTCAGGTTAATTGCGCCATACCGCTGACGATAAATGCTTCTGTTCCATTCATCCTCCCCGGCAGCATACATGTCACTTTTGATTTTTCTAATGATGTCTTCCGGGCTAACCACATTAAGTTGGTCGGTAGTGAAAGGGCCATGTCTACACATCTCATCGGCCACCTCATTTGGATAGATGCCCCGATGACCAGGGGTCCATACCAGCCGAATGGAATTGATGCTCTCAAGATCGTTAGTAATTTTACTATGCAGCAAAAGGATGACCGCTGGGGACTTCGAATGAGCCATATGTAGCGCCGAGAGAACGGAAAGGCTGTCAGAAGCAATTAAAACATGATCAACCTCCTGGCCACAAATATCAATAGCCAAAACGATAGCTAGAGCTTCCGCGGTAAAAATTGAATTCAAACGATGGGTTAACATGGCTTTCCCAGAATTAGTAGAGTGGTTAAAGGCCGCTATCGCCACTTTGTCGTCGGTCTTGGAGGCGTCAGTGGCAATCAAAAAGCACTTTGGCTGGTAATTATTGACAAACTCAGCCCATAAAGCTGAATTCACCGATCTTTATTGTGAAAGGGGAGACCCTGCGTAACAATCTCCACCTGATGGGAAAGAAAAATGCGGCCAGGGTCAAGAAAAAAGCTTGAGCCCAGACAGTACGTATCCATAGTGATATTCATGGTATGCAGCAAACCAGGGATATTGGATGAGCTTCCCGAAATACACTTATGAAGGTTACTGTAAAGCAAGGATTTGGTATGGAGTGACAGGTGTTTAATAAGAAAACATTTATTAAGGTGCTGAATACGGCACGCAATGCTGTTTTGGTGAACCTCAGCCCGAAGTACAGGGATCGGCGTACACCGGGGGAGACCAGTGGCCAGACGGAGGGCAATGGAGTATAAGGCCTCCATGGTATTAGCGTCGCTCTTTGAAATCTGGGAATACAGGAAACCACAATAGTCAAAAACACTGCGGATAACCGCATTGACGATTGGGATAAGAGTCCGGCTAGTGGCGCCACGAGTTTTATACACCAAACCTTTTAGCATGTTTAGCCGGCGGTGAGTTTTTTCACGCAGATACTGAACCTGAGGCGCGATGGACATGGTTGACGACAGGACGCAACCCAGAATTTTGATATTTTTACTCCACGGAATAGGATGGCCAGCGATACGGCTTTCAGGACAGGGAAATTTACCCCTTGAAAAATTTATAGCCGTGCTCTTCGAGGGGAGAGAGAAAACTTCCAATAATTACACCACTTCAGAATGTTATCAAGAGCTGTTTGCAAGTGGTAACAGGATCATCACCAATAGCATACACAAAAATGTCATCAACGTAAGTCAGCACAGTAACCCTGGACGAGGTCGTTTCAAAAATATCAAGCATATACATAGAGAAAAGAAATGGGGACAGAACGCTACCCTGAGGAATTCCAGACGTAACCTTTTGAGGGGGGAAATGTGATTGTGCCATTTCACCTTAATATTCCTATCCTGTAGCCACTTAGAAATCCATAATAAAACATTTCCACCAACACCAACGGAAGCCAGTTTGTAAATCAACCCGTCAATCCAAACGGAATCATACGCCTTTTCAATGTCTAGGTTTACAAGGAGAATATATTTTTTGTTCAGGCGAGCTTCCTGGATATCAAGGTACAGCTTGGCCAAGACAGATTGGCTGTCCGATTGGGGAGACAGCCACCGAGGCCGGGAGGAAAAACATTGTGGCTAATAGACCAGCGAGTGAGACGATGGAGAATAATGCGTTCAAAAATTTTACTCCATACCGAAGTAAGGGCAATCGGGCGATATGAAGAAATCAGAGTACTGGGCTTCTTGGGTTTCAGAATGGGGAGAATTATGGCAGAGCACCACTAATTTGGGACACTAGCCGTACCAAGGAGATTATTAAAAATACCACCAATCTTGCAGAGGTTATTAGGATCAATGTGCTTGATTAGCTTTGCCGAGATGCCGTCTTCCCTGGGAGTGGTGGGTCTAGTAGCCTTGATCGCAAGCTGGAGCTCCGGGGTAGAAATAGGGTTGTTAAACTCCCCCATTACATTGGTAAGAGCGTACGGAAGGGGAGGGTGATGTGAAGTAGGGTAAAGGTTCTGGCCGAAAAGGATAGCTTGACGATAGGGGCAATTGATACAAACACCCCGATAAAGTCCCCCCAGAAGCCTGTAGGGTAGATTGCTTCTTAAGAATGCGATAGATGGTCTGCATACTGTTTTGACTATTACAGAGTTTGTTCCAAAAGCTACGAATGCTGCATTTTATATGACGACGTAAAAGACTTGAAAATTTTTTATACTGTAACCAGTAATCACGCGAAAAAGTCCGCTTAGCCAGCCGAAGATACTTTCTTTTCTGCCCCAAGATCCAAGAGCACCTCGAGTTCCACCACTGTGGGAAGGACGTCCCAGTAATTCTTTGACAGTGATTATTATCAGAGATAGCCTGTTTACTTGATGACATAAGATTCGAGAAGGAAAGGGTGTTATGGCAATTCATGCTATTATTTAAATCTCGGCCAGCCCTAGTCCAATTGGTCCGAAGTCGAAAGGTAGTAGTAACACACTGAGCATAAGGACCATAAAGCTGTAAGAACATCGGACAATGATCCGAGTCAAAACTATCAGGGTGGATATAAAATTTTACAATAGGGAATAAGTCTGGAGAAATAATAGCAAGATCGAGTACAGAAGGTGAATTGTTAGCCATGAAACGAGTAGGAATGTCCCTCTTAACAATGCAAAGATCATTTCTAGCAACCCAGTCAAGAAACTGATTCACCGGGGCCAGGCCATGACTGCCCCGTTTTAGAAATTTAAATTTAGGTCCCCCATGATAATAAAAGGTGGTTCAATATCATCAAGAAGAGAAACGAAAAAGCCAAGGTCAAAACTGCATCTGGGATTATAGATATTTACAATGGTGAGAGGAGTATTATTGACCCATACATTAACAGCAACATACTCGATGAAAGGATGTTGAATGGGGAGAGAAAGGTCGATGGAAATAACATTACGCTGGATCGCGGTGAGGACGCCACCCCCACCGCCCCCAGGCCTATCTCTACGATACAGGACTTTCTGATTGACAGCGAAAGAAAGAGCTGGAGTAAGAAAGGTTTCTTGAGTAAGCAAAACAGGAACAGAAGCAAAAACCGGACACCGGAGCCAAGCGGCCCTGGCCCGAACACCACGAACGTTCCACGACACAACAGAAAAAGAAGCCAGACCAAAAACAAAAAGAACACGGACAAACCAAAAAAGGCCGCCAGACAGCCCACCCCCCTAGAGGGGAGGGGAGTCAGGAATGGCCCCCTCAAAATACAGGGGCGGCCCAGGCGGAGGACCGGGATTATCAAGATCGGTGGTCCCGGAGAAATCCATCAAACCGAAGTCCCCAGCAGTAGAGGACAGGGGCGATGGCGTATTAGCTTGTGACAGTCTCTGTTTTTTCTTTATTTTCTCTCTTGTTGGCGGAGCACCCGACAGCGTCGGGGGGGAGAAATTTTCGTAAATGCTCGTAAAGGATGATGTCATTCAGTGGCGTAGCGTGGGGTGGGCAAGGGGTCTATCATGCCCCAGGCGCCACTCAAACAGGGGCGCCAAATGGTCCTTTTCACTAATTCTATATACTATATTACTATATGTTTTTCGGAAAGGGGGGCGCCAAAAAGGTATCGTGCCCCGGACGACAGTTATGCTCGCTACGTCACTGATGTCATTATTTCGATGACTTTGTTGAAAGTTTCGACTTGAGTACTTAAAAGATTCTGGAGGGTTTCCTCAAACTTAGCCTCGAATCTTTCCATGATCTTTTCAAAGTTCGTGGTTACCTCCTGTAGATTAATCTTTTCCTCCCTATAGCTGGGAGACGCAACCCCCGCATAGGAAGGTGCCTTCCTATTGTTATTATTCTGTGCGTAACGACGCCGAGCTTCTGTGATCGTTAAATGGTTAAGGCATTTGAATTTATTTATTTCCGCTTCTCGGATATATGCGCTGCAACTTTGCTAATTGCTTCATGGCCCTCGCCACAGTTGCTACATTTCACTTTATCAGCCTGGCACAATTGAGTATCATGTTCTTCTCCACACTTATAGCATACCACAGCGTTTTTACATGCCCTAGTCGAATGTGCGAATTGGAAACAATTATTACACTGCCGGGGGTCTATCTATAAAAGGCCGTATGCGTATTTCTTCGAACCACAAGTGAATCTTGTCAGGGAGTTGTTGCCCAATTTTTGTTACTAGCATGGTTTTAAGCAAAACACGATTACCTCCCGTCAGCTTCTGAAAACGACGGACTTCAAAAACCGGAATGCCATTCGCTAACAGTTCTTCCGCAACTTCATTGCAGGTGACATTTAGCGGAATATCATATAGTAAAAACTTTGACGTAAGTGTATCCGGATTTAATCTGGGCACGATAGGTACCGACAATATTTCATTAATTTTTAACAATTGGATGGCAGTATTGTTATCTTCTGTGACAGAAACGATTTTTCCGTTACGTGTGGCCTTTAAAAAACTTAAACTTATCTTGGGACCCACGCGACTGACCAGCTCATCCTTCAGTTTTTTTGGGTGTGAAATAGGGGTAGCCCCTGCAGGACTTTCAAGAAAAATTGTTAAAGTTCCCACACCTTGACCCAAAGCTTCATTCAAAAATTCATGCGGCTGGAGCTTAGCAGACCAGAAGAAGTTGTCGTCAGCCGGCGACTCCTCCATTCCAGAAAAGAAAAATTCAGAAACCACTTACCGCATACTCCGTCACCGGCAGCTGCAGAACCAACACCACAACCAAACCGAGGAAAAAATCTCAAAAACAACACGAAAAGCAGCCACAAGAAGCACAACGCAACACAGGAAACAAAACACAAACGGTACACGAAGAACGCCTACCAAAAAGCAGCGAAAAAACAAGATAGAACAACAAGAAACGCAACCGACCGCCACGTGTCACTCAACCTACCAAACTACGCTACTCATTTAATAGTCGAACACATCACAACAAGAAGCGGCTGTTGCCATACATAGAATGGAAATACAACAATTCTCCGACGCTTAAAATGGAACTATACATGAAATGAAAGTTCAGTTCGTGACATAGTCCTGTAAATAGGCTGGCTTGTTACATGATCGTAATGATCGCCGGGGTCCAAGCTGATATTGTATATCTTGGATACTACAAGGTTGAGGATGAGTTTGTACACCTGAATTTTCGTTATCTAGTTGCTGTAAATTAGTTCCGGAGTCAGGTACTGTTATCCACAGAGGTTGTGCAGGCACTTGTACGTTATCTGGCAATTGGTCTTTATCAGATTTAATATCGGAAGTAAAAGATACAGATTTCTTTGGAATTTCAGTTTTTCTCAACTGATCAATGTGTCGTTTGAATGTATGTCCATCATCTAAATTTACTTCTTAATGTAACTTGCCAAATTTTTGAGTGATGGTACCCAATTTCCATACATACTTATTTCTAATGTGGCATCGAACTTGTACTCTGTCTCCCACGCTTAATTGTCTGGCTTTAACTGAGTATTCATCATTTTGTGTATGTTTCATTGGTCGAACAGCATCAAGTTGAATGCGGATATTACGTTGTAAATACATTTCAGCTGGAGTTTTATTATTCGATAAAGGTGTCGCTCGATATCGAAATAAAATTTCTCATACTTTGGCATACATTGACAGTTGATCATCAGCCATTGCTTTTAGACGATTTTTCAGTGTTTGTACATTTCTCTCGGCTAATCCATTTGTAGCTGGGTGTCCCGGTGCTATGTGTTTCTGAAAAATCCCATTCTTAGCACAGTATGATTTAAACTGATCACTCACAAAAATTGTTGCATTATCTGATACCATAACGTATGGATAGCCATGCACAGCAAAGATATCAGCAAGCATTTCTATAGTAAAAGCAGTGGTTGGAACATTGCGACTAACTTTGATCTTGGCCCATCTTGATTTTGCATCAACAACTATTAAAAAGAAACAATCCTGGAAGGGTCCTGCATAGTCAATAGGTATACGATCCCAACTTTCTTTAGGTTCATCCCAGGGGTGAATTTGAACTTTTGAAGGATTGGTTTTGATTTCAGCACATGGTTCACATGTTCTTGAGATACGTTCAATATCTTTGTCAATTCCTTTCCAATAGATATACCGGCTAGCTAGTTGTTTCATTTTTGTTATGCCAATGTGAGTTCGATGCAGTTCATCTAAAGCAGCTTTCTGGAGTATTTTTGGTATTACAACCCTCTGTCCTTTGAACAGGATTCCATTTTCCATGGTATATTCACAGCTAAGTTCAGGACTACTTTGAATTTCTTGCTTTATTTTTGATAAATGCTCATCAGAATCTGTTGCTGTTCGAAATGTGTCAGCATTTAACATGTCTGTTGATATTTCATTAATTGATACCATGCACACAATATTTATTTCATTGTTAATTGCCATATCCTTAGATGATTCTTTTTGAATTGTTGGAGCTCTGGAAAGACAGTCTGCATCTATGTTTTCAATACCATTCTTGAAAACAACTTCATAGTCAAATCCTGATAAAAATGTGGCATATCAAAGTAAACGACCTGAAGTCATTGAAGGTAATTTTGTGATTGGATGAAAAATTCTTATCAAAGGTCGACTGTCAGTTACCAATTTAAAGTGTTTTCCAAACAGATAGTTGAAAAAATGGTTTACAGAAAATATAATTGCAAGAGCTTCACGATCAAGCTATGAGTAATTTTGTTCTGCTGTAGTTAGCGATCTTTAAGCAAATGCAATTGGTCTCTCTTGTCCATCAACGATGTGTGCAAGAACACCTGCAACACCTACTGGACTTGCGTCGCACGTAAGTATTATAGGTAATGCTGGATAATATGGGGTAAGAGTTTTATCACTTCCTATTTCGATTTTCAATTTTATGAAAGAAGCTTCACATGCAGCTGTCCATCGGAAATCCGAGTCCTTTCGAAGGAGCTGTCGAAGAGGATAGGTAGTTGATAAATTGTTGGGGCAGAAAACGAGAATAATATGTAACCATTCCTAGGAATCTGCGTAATTCTTCCATGTTTGAAGGTCGGGGCATCTCCATTATAGCCTTGACTTTCTGTGGGCTTTTAGAGATCTTGCTGAATTCTACAACATGTCCTAAATATTCGATTTGCTCTTGAAAGAATGAGCATTTATTCCGATTCAAGTGAAGATCGTACTTCTTTAATCTTTGTAGGCATTGATCAAGATTCTTTTGACATTCAGCTTTTGTTGTCCCGTGCACAATGATATCGTCAAAATAGGACATAGTTTTGGGCAAGCCTTGGAGAATCTGGTCTATGACACGGTTAAATTTGCTTGGAGCAGTCTTAATTCCAAATGATAGTCTATTCATACGATAGGTTCCATGATCAGTTGACAAAGTTTGAATTATGCTACTTTCTTCATCTACTTGAACATGAACATAAGCTTTGTATAGATCAAGGCAGCAGAAATATTTTGAATTTTTCAAACTGTTGAGGATATCATCAATTCGTCTGATAGGAATGTTTGCATTGACAAGACGTTCATTAACACCAGTTTTGTAATCAACACTGGAGTCGAACGTTACCATCTGGTTTTGGGATTATCACCAGAGGTGATCCCCAATCACTTGTAGCTATTTTTGAAATAATTCCTTGTACTTCCAATGTATCCAATTCTTTATTAACTTTATCTCGAAGGGCGTATGGTACATCTCTTTCTTTGTGAAATACTGGCTTACTCTTTTCGCGAAGTTGTAATGACACTTTGACTCCTGGAATACATCCTACTTTTTGCACAAAAATTTCGGGATAACTATAAATAATATCATCATTGTTACTTATAGACTGCACTCGCAAGTCATTCGATTTTTTTTCTTTTTAGAATCAATTTCTTGAAGGTTGATTTCAAGATGTCATATCCAAGTACTACCAAGTAATGTATCGCACTCTTCCGGAACTATATACAATTCTTCACAGGATTTTTTTCCATTGTATGACACATTTACTGTAACCTTTCCATCTGGTATAAATATATTACCTGTGTATGATCGGAAAGCAACCCTGGAATTTTGAAGATCAGTTGAAATGTTAAGTTTGTAGAATTTATCACGTGGCATGAAAGTGAACCCTGCACCTGAGTCCACTTCAAATTGTTCTTCATGGCCTTCAATGTTCACATGAACAAAATATTTTTCAGCATCTTGTAAACCTTCTTTCCTGTATTGGAAAATATCGATTACCTGGTTGACACCATAACGATAAAGTGATTCTTCATCATCAATATAGTTTGTAGAATTTAGATTTGTGGTGCCACTATTTCTTTTTTCTTCAAGTAATGTCCGAATGCATACCTTCCGGATATGTCCCGATTTTTTACATGCACTGCAATGGAGTCGGTTGTAATCAGATTTGCAATTCCTTGAGGTATGATTATCTCGGCCGCAACGGAGACAAAGATTCTTAATTCCAAGTCCTTCATAATCGATTCTGGATTGTGAGTTTGAACGGGTGACTTTGGATTTGGTTTGCAAACTTGGGGGTTCGTCACGTCTGGGACTTCGATATCTCGAAACTTGGTTTACATTTTCATTAAAATTAGTTTTAGAAGCTGAATTCTTCGAAAGTTCTCGACTACCAATTTTTGACGCTTCTAATGCTATTGCTTTTTTGGCTATTTCATCAAATGTAAGTATTTCAGACTGCAAAATCTGCTCTCGAATTGAGTTATCTCGAATGCCACGTACAAATTGTGCTCGTAAAAAGATATCCGTTATTCACGTTTTACATTCGCAAGGGGGAATAAATTCACAATCTATAATATCTCGTCGAAGTGTTGCGCTATAATCAGCAATTGCTTGATTTTCAGTTTGATATATTGATAAAAATTTATGTTGGGACACAAGAAAATTCTTCTTCGGACAAAGGTGAGTTTCGAACGTATTCATTAGTTCATCATAGGTTGATTCAGCTGGAGTCTTTGGCGATACTAATGCAGCTAACGTATTATAATTTGATGAGCCAATTGAATTAAGAAGTATCTGAGCACATAATTCTTTGTTTGAGATTATTTTCTTCATGTTAAGAAAATTTTCAAAACGTTGTCGATAAAATTTGAATGATTCCGTTTTAGAATCGAAACATTCGAATGTCTGAAGTAAAACAGAATGTACTGACAGTTCATTAGCATTTGACGATTGTGGAACGCTTGCTGCTTGCATTGGTAATAGTTTCTCAAGAAATTGTTTTTGCTGAGTTTGAAAAACAGCCATAAATTGGTGAAATTGATCAGCATTCATATTGAGAACAAGTTAGAAATCGAGGTTTGAAACTTAGGCCTAACGCATGTACAGTACTTGAATAATAGAAGTAGCAAAATATATGCAGGAAAATAAATGTTCAATTTAAATATAAAATGCATTTAAAAAGGTTTTTACCTCGTCACCAACTGTTATGTCTATTATATTTGAAGTTGACTTTAAATAAAGACACCATTCTAGAATGATACGCTACTCATTTAATAGTCGAACACATCACAACAAGAAGCGGCTGTTGCCATACATAGAATGGAAATACAACAGCCTTTAAATAGCCTTAACTTTCATCTTCAGGGTAAACATCAATTGAAACGTTTCCAGCAGTGAAATCTTTTAAAATAAAAATGAAACTTTTCAAAATTTAGTTCCTGAAAGGTGAAATAATTCACTTCTCCACTTGTGCACAGCATATTCTTCAGAACAAGCACATCATGTTGCGAAAAAAATATGTAAATAAACTTAATCTTTTTGCGGATGAATTTCATAAAAAAAACTTACTCTGTCTAATGAAAAAAATAAGGAGAAATTCAGTTGAAACTGATTGAAGATCTATCTTCAGTTAATCCAGAGGAAGTACCAATTTGTTTTCAATTGGAGGTTATTGAACTGCAATGTTGTTTGGCCGTTTGCCGAAATAAGCGCAGAGGAAGTAGCCTGCAGTTGCACTAAACCTGCATATTTGGATCCACGAATACGTGTGAACAAATATTCTCGCATAACAACTGTGTTAAAAGGAAGGAACACTCGTGTTAAACTGACGATCATTTGGAAAGTATTTTGAGAACGGCTACTTCGAATGTCTCCTACATACCATAAACTTGTTGGCGAAAAACGATGCAATGTCTCTCATTAAATTTATTTCGTAATAAAGAAAATAATGTTCTTACTTTTTTATAATTTCCTACATCACCTTCCCATCTATCCTATTTTCTTGCTGCTCGCAGCAGTTTTCCCTAATGTAATATGGCCCTTTTCACATTTCGAGTTGTGTAGACTTTTGGTGTAATGCGCTGAATGACGTAATTCAATGTGGTCGAATGAATCTGAACTTTGCAAAGGAAATACTCGTATTTTTAATTTTTAGTTTTTACTGAATATATTCCTATCAATCCAACCTTCAACATAACTAACAGGGTCTTTCTTGTTGAAGGATCCTGTTACATACGCTGGATCAGCACATTTTTGCTTTGAGAGATTATATTTACAAAGATGTATGAGGCCTTTTAATTCTTACAATTCCTCTATTCTATATTTTATATAAATTATCTCTTGACGACAGCTGCAGAACTTACCACCACAATACTTACATGGAAATTCAGGAGGACAGTAAATTGTAAACGATAGCTTTATAAATATCATTTGAAAAGACAAGAAATACACTCTGTCACAAAAAAATATATGCACCCAGAAGGAAACGAGCTACTATCACGAAACTTAACATGTTTGTAGTGTATTAGGAGATAAGCAAATGATTATAAATTCAGAAGAACAGACCGTTTTATTAAGAAGATATGGCATGAAAAAGGTTTCAAATTAGTAAGTAGTAAATCCACCTCTGGCAGCTATACAAGCCGAAACACGGCGTGGCATCGAATCAGTGAGGTCACCTATGACCTCCTGCGGAAGATCATGCCATAATCTTTGCAACTGGGCAGTTAATTCACCAGTATTCCGGGACGGCTGCAGATCCGACGGATTCGATCCGAGCACCCTCAGCACCGAAAACCAGCGCACTGTACCACTGGGCCACCACAAGTCGCCGAATTTAAAAATGAATGAACAGAAAAACAAGAAATTTGGATGAAATGTTCACTAAACAGTTCTTTATTAAATGCGACAAACAAATTTACACAATTTACATAATTTACATGAGTTATAGCAAAAAAAGCCCTCTTGGCAGAAAACTCCATTATTGGAGAAAACAGTACATCACAGTTTTATGTGGAAAAATAATATGGAAACATAAAAAAAACAGTTTTTAATAAGGAATAAGTCCACCCCTAGCTGTAATGCATTGTTGGCACTGACTTCCTATGCTGCCAATTAAGTTGATGGACACCGAAATGGGAAGCGAAGATCAGACACGGAGTAAACCTTATTCCAGCTCGTGTAACGACCTTGGAGGAGGACTTAAAGCAGGAACGTGTGTGTCAAGGTAGTCCCAAACATTCTCTATCGGATTCAGGTCTGGAGATCGAGTTGGCCATTCCATTCGCTCCAAATCGTGACTCTCAAGATGATACTCTACAAGTTCAGCTCGGGGAGATCTTGCATTGTCATCCATTAGAATGAATTCGTTGCCAATAGCAGCGGCATCTGGGCGGACATATTGATCAAGGATCTTGTTCCGATATCTCACACCAGTCAGAGTTCCTCTATGGAACACATGCAGGTCAGTGTAACCACCGCGAGAGATTCCTGCCCAAACCACGATTCCACCACCTCTGTAACTGTGCCTTTCAGCAATGTTGGATTGGTTGCATCTGGTGCCTTGTTCCCTCCAGATCAGCAGACGCCCTGAATCGCTCTCTAGTTCGAACCTGGATTCATCTGTGAAGAATACAGAAGCCCATTGCTGTCTGGTCCAGAAAACGTGTTCTCTTGCCAACATAAACGAGCTCTTTTCCGTCGTCGGTTAAGTGGGCCACACACAACTGGTCGTCTTGCATAGAGACCACAATTGTAAAGGCGTCTTCGCACGGTAGTAGCGGATATTCTGGTCCCTGAAGCGGTAAAATAATCTGAAACAAGCTGAGGCACAGTATTGCTTCTCCTTCTTCGGGCCGAAAGAGCTAGGAATTGGTGTCCCGCAGATATTATAATTCGTGGTCGGCCTGGAACATGTCTTCTAGACACAGAATCTTCTGATGTAAACTGATTCCACAGTCGTTGAACCACACTTGGAGATACATTGAGACCAGGGTTGCCAAATGTCCCGTATTTTAAGGGACAGTCCCTTATTTGTAATTTTTGTCCCACGTCCCGGGGAACTTTGATACGGGACGGCAAAAGTCCCGTTTTTCGCCGAAATGAGAAATTTATTATATACGAGTTGGGCGCATACAAGGGCCTGTTCACATCTGGTCCGAAAGCGTAAAAGAAAAGATGGCGCTGAGACGGAAATAAACCAATTATAGACGTTAAAAATTTTGTTGCTAATCGTTTGGAGGTTTGTCATTGGTTAAATATATTTCAATACGTTAAAGCTTCCGCTACCGAACTCCTATGTGAACAGGCCCTTGACGAGAAGGTTGTCTGTATGCGCCGGGATTCGAACGTTACAACGGCAACAGTCTCAGTCTAGTGCTAAATACGAATGCAGATTAGTGTGTGATCGTGTTGATAGATAGTGGCGTTTGAATTAAGTGTTTGTTATAAAACTTATCCCTGAATATGAACAGTGGTAATGGTAAACGTTCAAAATCCAATAGTGATGAACCGAAAAAAAGGTTATGTGTTTTTAGGGATGAATGGATGAAGGGTGATAAGACTGGCTCAGGCCTAGCCCCAACAACGCCAATAAGGCACGTTGTAGCTATTGTAATAAGGATTTTTCGGTTGCGCATGGAGGTCGGAGTGACGTAACTCAACATGCTCACTGTGCCGAGCACAAGAAAAACAAAATAACTGTTTCATCTAGCAGCAATCTGTCCAAGTTTTTCACAACTAAAGTTTCCTCTGAAAGTGACAAAATCGCTCTAGTAGAGTTAGCTACTATATTTAACACAGTAAAGAGCAATACATCATACAATTCAATGGACTGTGGGAACACGCTCATTCAAAAACTTTTTTATGACTCAAAAGTCGCCCCAAAGATTTCCTGCGCACATTATATTATGTACATTGTACAATAATAAAATTACAAATTTTACATACACGTTCCTAACACTTTATAAGGGCACTTACTTAGTTGTAGTAAAGTAATAAAATAAAAATCAGTTTTGTACTATATGCCTAAACCAACTTTAAATTGTTTTTGATTTGCAAATTTTCTATGTAATTGCATTATTGTTTACTTAACCTAAACTCTGTGTAAGTTCCAAAACTGAACGAAAAATGGCTATTTGAAAGGTTAAAATTTGAAAAATTTCCGGGGATGTACCCCAGGACCCCCTTTCCCTGGGGGGTATTCCATACAACCCAGTAGTATAGTTATCAAAACCCGTCCCTTATTTTCGGTGTTTTTATTTAACCCGTCCCTTATTTTCGGTGTTTTTATTTGGCAACCCTGATTGAGATGTCTAGCAGCAGAAGCTTGTGACAATCCCATTTCCATACATCCGATCGTCCGCCACCTTAATGAATCGGGTAAACGACTTCTCTGAGACATTGGCAGACTCTCCTGGGTACTGTCAAAGATATTGCCAACAAAAATTGAAAATAAACAATCATGCACATTACTTACACACAAAGTCAGGAAAGTTTGATTTTTCCACATTTTCTCTTACTCTTTTATAAGTGACAATTCTTTAAAACGAAAGTGGTTACCAAGGTTGTTTTGCATAAGTTTTCTTAAAGTTGATACTATCATTCATATACACTATGGATTTTATTGTTACTGCCTTTATTTTAATGGTGAGCTTCGAAAAACATGTTGTACTTTAAATTTTGGAGGGCAGTGTATATATGTAACACTAGGGTGGTTCAGGACATAATGTTAAAAAATAAAAGTATAAGAATCTTCCTTCCACAAGCCCGTTTTTGTTCCTCTGTATTCAAAATGTATGTAAATAAAATTTCTGGCCAATCCGATAATATTAAGAGGTTGCTCAACATTTGTGCGAAATATGTCAAAGGGCTAGAATACCCACTCAGCGGATAGACTCGTCTATCAGGAAACTTAAATAGCTATATGAAAAACTTCACATTCGATAGAATTTGAAAGTGAAGAAGAGTACCTGCCGCTTTCATCTACATCCCAATCCGATCTCAATACTACAACTACAGTTCCCGAAGCTTCTGAAAAGAAATATGTAAAAGATATATTTAAGTCTCCTGAAGTTGTAGGTGTACTAGATCGTGTTAATATTTCTGATCGGAAAGCTGTATTCGTGGCTGGAGCTGTTGCACGTGCACTTGGGAACGATATTTCTCAAAAACACTTTCTCGAAGCTGAATAAGGAGACATAGAAGAAAAGGGAGGCAACAAGCTGCAGAAACAGAAATAAATTGATCTAGATGAACCTCTTATTACACTGGGATGGTAAGATGTTACCAGATATTGATGAATCAAAAACAAAAGTTGATCGAGTTTCCGTTATTGTTTCAGGAAATGGTCAAGAGAAGCTCCTTGGAATTCCGAAGATTGAAAGAGAAGCTGTAGAATTACAAGCAAAAGTATGTATTGAGACAGTTCAGAAATGGAATATTATATCTCAAATCAAAGGACTGGTGTTCGATACCATAGCCGCTAATACTGGTTTACACAAAGGTGCATGTATCAGAATTCAAAACTATTTAGGGACAGATCTTATTTGGATTCCATCTCGTCACCATATAATGGAGATTGTACTATCCAGAGTGTTTTCTGTTATATTTGGCCCATCTGAAGGTTCAGAAACTGTAATATTTAAGCGTTTTAAGAATGTATGGCCGGAAATAGATAAATCTGCTCATAATCCAGCAAATAAGGAACTATTTGACAATGTGAACTTTACTAAACTCAGAGAATATATGTTAAAACTTCTACCAAAAGCACTTAGATCTCAAACTATAAGGCATGGCTATAAAGAGTTTATGCAATTATCATTAATTTTTCTTGGAGGAGATAATAATAATCAGTCGTTTTGCACTCCTGGACCCACACATCATGCTCGATGGATGGCTAAAGGTGTTTATACACTAAAAATATTCCTTTTTCGAGAACAATTTAAGCTGTCATCTGAAGAATCTGGTAAGATTACAGAATTGTACCTTTTTGTGAGCCTAATATAAATTAAATATTGGAATGAAGCACCGCATGCTATTAAGGCCACTGACAATGATATTCAGTTTTTTAAATGACCTGAAGAAATATTCAAATCCTTCTGTAGCAAATAAAGCACTATCGTCATTTTTACAGATACCTATGATATTTATCTGAGCGCTTAGTAGCATTAGCTTTGTTTGATAACAGAGTCAGCATTGACACAAAAATGAAAATGATACAAAATCTTGATCGTCCACCAAAACCTACCCGTGATTATCAACTGGAACTAAAAAAACGAAGAGAAAAATGTAAAGACCGAAGAACTTGTGACTGAAAAGACAAAACAATTCTTTGTTGCCATGGTTAAAGGGGGTAAAATTAAATCACAAGCTTTCATAGAAAAATCACCTTCTCAGTGGGAACGTGATCCTTGCTTTTGTGACTTTCGAGAAAGGTGCTTAAAAATGAAAGTTGTAAATAACAATGCTGAAAGAGCTATAAGCCTAATACAAAAATATAATGAAACCCTTACAAAAGACGAAGAACAAAAACAATTCCTGCTTCGTCTAGCAGCAAACCACCAAAAGAGCTTTCCCACTACTTCCAAGAAATCTTTGTTAATCTGAACTTTTAAAGTTTGAGCTTGAGCGACTTGTAAATATTATTATTTTTGAGGAAAAAAAATTATGCGCATTATTTACATGTAAAATAATAAAATAAACCTTGTGAAGCAATATATTTCTAAAGTTAATTTTTTTGGACCACCCTAATGTAACACATACATACATATATACAAACAAAGAGGTAAGCAACGATAAGTAAACCTACGTTAATAACCCGCTGTAGTTTCGTTAGAGACTACCTGAAATTTTTTTTTTATCTTTTTACTCACTTATAGCCCCATTTATCGAGTAATATATTCTGCATTATATTGCATCAAGTTAGTTTTAATGATGCATATTTATTCATTTATCTATGATAAAAAGGCATTCATTTTACATAGATAAATTCGTCATTCAAAATTTTTTTAAAAAATTGTTTAATTGCTACATTTATTTTTCATTTCTGAAATTAGTTTAAGTCAATACAAAAATCAAAAACTGCAACGCATTTTGAGATTATCTGTCACACCAAAAGATGACTTCCGTAAAGGACTTGAAATGGGAAAGTGCATCAGCATTGCTGATTATTTGCATGGTGAATTGCTGAAATTGAAATAAACGACAGTCGTACTTAGAACTGTGAACTAATTTGAGAGAAGTATTCACAATGTTAAATAAACCTAACGTTTTATTCAATAGAACAATTGCGTGGGCAAAAGACAGGATTCAAGCTCTTTACTCGTAAATATGTTTCGTTTTTTTACAATATTAGAGGCTTATTGATTTTAGAATTTTTTTAAAAATTTTCATCGTTTAATTTTGACTTTTAGGTGTCTAGTCTTATATAAATGAAAATTACATTTTTTTTCCCTCTCACCTGCATCGTTTAATGGCTAGCACCGTGATCTCGGGTTCAAATCCCGATTTAAGACTTGAGCGTTATTGTGCCGTCCTCTCCTAAGAAACAATGTTGGTTCACCTTTGTGTTTCTCCCAGAATGAAGTAGTCAAAAAATTTCGTGGCGTGGGAGTGTCGCAAAAGACAAGTGGCTGCCGCGTTGAAAAAAAATTAAAATTCACAATTTAATTTTTACAAATTTTGTACGAAATTCTGTATTACTAAACAACTTAAAGTCTAAATAAGTATCGTTAGGCAATGTTTTAAAGACGAATTTATCAACGTAAAAAGTCATTAATGGCATAGATGTACTTTATAAATTTATACAGTGGACGTTCGTTAATTCGAACTCGGTTAATTCGAACTTTCGGTAAATTCGAACTAATCCAAAGGCCCCAAAAAACTTGTATTGGAGTTAATGTTAAAAATATCTCATTAATTCGAACTAAATTTTTATCACTTCGGTTAATTCGAACTAAAAATCTGACAAAAAAATTTTTTTTTTTCCTCGTTTAATAGAGAAAATACACACTGTATTTATTATTTTGTGTGTCAAAATTTCTTTTCTGTGTAAAGAGGCACATGCCTGCATTCCTAGACTATTGCATGTCCGCTAAACGTTAGTAGCTATTGTCCTTCTTATTAGTGCTAAACGGAAAAGGCAATTTTCCTTTATTTGGATCGATTTTCTTAGAATTTCAGAAAAACTACTCTTTACTACAGATTCTAGGGAGCTGAGTCAGTTATAACTGCAGTGCAGACAAGTTAATGTGGTCTAGTTTTTCTTCCTCATTGTGTGGTGTGAACGTGTAAAAATTCAGGATGTCTACACGTGGAAAGTACAAAACCCTAACTTTGGAGACAAAGGTAGAAACTTTAAAGAAAATAGAGAATGGCGAATGTAAAACAAAGTTAGCAGCTGACTATGGAATTAAAAAAATGCCTTGTCAACTAATTTGAAAAACAAGGAGTCAATTTTAGATTCATGGGAAAAATCAAAATTTGCTAGAGGAAGGAAACGCATGGGAAATGCGTCCCAAGAAGTTCTAGAAAGAGCTCTACTGCTATGGTTCCAGGATGTTAGATCTCGAAATTTTCCGATAAATGGACCCCTAGTGCTGACGAAGGCTGATGAATTGGCAAGTCGAATGGGTATTGAATATTTTAAATGCAGTGATGGATGGCTTTCTCGATTTAAGTCAAGGCAAAATATTTCTTATCAAACTGTATGTGGCCAAAGCTCTGATGTAAACGAAGACATATGCACTAATTTCGGTAGGAAACTGCCAGGGCTTTTTTCTACTTACCTGCCGAAAGATATTTTTAATGGGGCCATAATGGACAAAGCTATAATGGACTCTATTAAAACTCTGAAAGCATTTATTCAGATGGAACCTTTCTCTGAAAATGAATTGAAATGTTTACTTCAAATCGAGAAGCTGGCTGAACAATGTAGGCATCATAAACAGAACCAAACATCCATTTTATAGTTTTTCCCCAAAATGTAATTCATATTTTTGATAAAAGTTTACTTTATACTGCATATCTTCTGCTTCATTTTATGATTAAGGTAAGTCTGTATTGCTTTTCAATATGTTTAACTTTAGATAACATAGTATAATATATTGTCTGGGGTTATACATACTAGGAGAGTTTCTTCTTCAGTGATACACATTTAAAGTTATATATTTTCTCTTAACATCGGATAATTCGAACTTTTTTCTAAGAACCTTCGAGTTCGAATTAACTAGCGTCCACTGTACCATACAGAACCATTGGCGGCCAAAGTTTAAAGCGCGGAAGCGTGATCATCCGCCATGTTGTTGCATAATAATTTTTTAGGGACTGGGAAAGGTGCAGTGGCCCAAACCACTGTGCCACCCGGCCGACCTCTCAAATTAATATGCAAGAAGATCACACAGTACAACTACACCATGCAGGGGCGGCTCCAGTCCAGAGATTTTTATTTCGGGGGGGGGGGGGACAACGTCGGCTCTTAGGATTATATATATATATATATACTTATATACATATACACACACACCGAAACAAAGACATGAAGACATCTTTGCCGCTTAAAGCTCCTTCCCCTTCCGAGTGCGATCTAATATAAACAAATTTCCCTCGCCAAAACAGGAAAATTCCCTCTTAACTCCACATGAATGTGGAGTCGTTCTAATTTTGATAACAAAATTTTGGAATTTATTGAGAAACATCCTCTCATTTTAAATTTAAACTCACTACTTAATTAAGTCTACGATTATATACTAATTTTAGGCTATGAAAAAAAAATCCCCCCCCCCTTTAGGTCGCCGTTGACACAACGTGAGCGAACTGGACACATGCGCAGTCTCTAAATAAAACCACAAAATAGAAAATGTAACATACAATTTACCGAAGAGTAATTAATAGTCTCTCTTCTACAGGTACTGAGAGCCTGTAATTTGTGTCTTTTTTCCTTATCTTGTGGTCTATTAGTTCTTTCAATTTGCTGAAAGTATCCGGAAACATGCGGTAGAAGGATAGAAATTTCGACGGATCGTCTTTCAGATCTTTCGTTGTAGCGAAAGTTCCTCGAGAAGGCTGCTGCAAATTTAATGAATGCACCCAATGTATTCGCTGTCTTTTTCATTTTTTATTTTTAATCAAATGATGCATCAGTATTAAATCAAAGTCTTCGTCCGAGGACGAATCGTTGAGCTCAGGACATCCAGGCATCGTGTTCTCCACAATTGAATATGGCGTTTATGGCGATATCATGCTTGCTTGCGCTAGCGCGTTTGTTTACCTTGTACGGCGCATGCGTGTGTCAAAAAGTACGTTTCTCCAGTGTGCGGATGCTTTCGACATTTATCTCACGTGTCGCATTGCTGACGCTTGTGGAGGTAACAGCGAGCGACTGACTGTCTGAAACACTTGCTTTTTCGGTGTGAGGCCTGCCTACCAGTTATCAAACAAACAGCCATTTGTCACCATTTTGTACGCATGTTTGATGTTTTCAAAGCCGCAAGCTAGCACGCCGTTTTATCATTGTAAGTAAATATTAATATTTAATTCTATTCTCTTTTTTAGTTTGTGAATATGTAGCATATATTATTCGCCCATCAATAATTAAGTGCAGATTAAGGCAATTTTATGCAACCACGTGAAAAGAAAGGAAGGGAATTTCTCTCGTCAACGTATTTGAGCGGTGTATTCAAAAGTTGGACATTTTGCTAAGAATTTTTTGTTCTCTTTACTGAAAAAAAAATGCCTTTTTGAATGATTAAACTTCAAAGGAAATTTTGCCTTCTCATTAATAAACGCTTTTTTGAGTAATTTACCAAGGAAAAAATTTCAGATTTATCGGTAAGCCTAACTTTGAAAATATCAGATTTAACGGTATTTTATGAGACTTTTTAAGAAAAAAAATGAGAACTAAGAAAAGAGTAGAAATGTGACTTGCTGCGTTTAACTGTCTTTTATAACACTCGCCTTTTCTTCAGACCAAAAAAAAAAGGATTATATCGAAGTTTACGATAGAAATACACGTGTTTTTCCACGTGGAGAGGAGATGACGTTGAGAACTTTTTAGCTTCTACAAGAATAAATACAGGTTCTCGATTTCTTTTATTTTTTAATGTGTATAGTATTTAAATTTGGGAGAAATAAGCAAATTACAAAACTATTAGAAAAATCTTAAAAATGTCTTTTCTTTGTAAAATGTAAAAATTTTCCATTTCTTCAAATTTTAATTTTAAGCAAATATTTACTTTTCATACTGATATATTTCAAACAGGGGGGGGGGGAGGGCTGAACATGTATATATATATATATAATGGGGCACGTCCCCCCCCCCCCCTCCCCAACTTAACTTGAAATAAATTAAAACGTTAATAGAAGTTCAGTTAAAATCGGAAAATTGTAGAAAACTTTTAAGAAAGTTGGTTTTTCCCCGCTTTTTCAAACTGTGAAACTGAAGATTCCGATTATGTCTTTAGCCTTAACATAATTTTTAACAATGATATCATCCATAACAAAAATTCGATGCTATATTTGTTTTTCTCTTTTTATTTATATTATATTTATTTTTCTCATTGTATAACTTTTGAATACTACTCAAACATCAATTCTATTGTTATTTAATTTTTAAAACATCATAATATTTCATATTTTAAGGGCCATCCGGCAGTCAATGCTCTGAGTAGGACCCTAATTGAATTCAATTCGTGCGTCCCGCCCCTCCCCCCGCTAAAAAAAGAAGTTAGAAGCCCACTACGCTTATGCTAAAATCCCATTCCATCTTTAAGTTTCCAAAAATCTATAGCCGGCTGATGGCCGAATGGCTAGGGCGCTGGCATTCGGTTCAGATCCTGTGGGTTCGAGTCCCACTGTTGGCATGGATGTTTGTAGCCGTTCGGGATCGGCTTTAAACTGTAGGTCCCGGTCTAATTAACCCTCGTGTAGCAAAAAGTTGACCGTAACGCTCCAAACCAAACCAAACCGAAAATCTATAGCTAATACAAATTAAAAGTCTGAAATGCGGGTTTAAATTTGCAATAAAAAAATTTAGATTATTGAATAGATTACTCATTCTCGTTATAACTGACCTATGTGTACATAAATAAGAGACATCCGTGCACGCTTAACCCATAATATTTTTAGAATTACATTAGGCTTAATCTGAGACCATTTTCATGTAATTTTCAAACTTTTAAATATAGTTTTTAGACTTCGTTATATGCACTGGTATTGAGAATGAATACCGGCAAGAGATACCCAGGAGCAGTGGCGCACCCAGAATTTTATCTTGGAGGGGACCGAGTTGAACGGATAAAAATATTTATAATGCAAATTCAGTATTCATAATGCAATTTCTATTTCTTTGAGGGGGGACAGGGCTCCTTGGCCCACCCCCTGGGTACGCCACTTCCCAGGAGCAAACGCTTTTTATCCTCGGCGAGAAAAAAAAAATACCTAACAGCATTTAAATTCAATATATTTAAATTAAAATGCTGACAGAGAAGACTCAACAAAGAACAACTATAGACTTAAAACACAATCAATTTCAATAACTAAATCCATATCTGTGGTGTTGCCTTAACGTTTAACAAGCAGTTTGATTGTGAGTTCATTTTAGTAGAAAAATGAATTTACAGAGGAAATATCCAAACTAAATGCGAAGCCTTATAAATATCCGTCTCTTAGTTGCCAACCATTAAATTACTTTGAATTTCTTCTGTAAATAACTTTTCACTCTACATTTTTTTTCTTTCTTTGTCAAATTATTATTTTTTCTATATCGAATAATCTGATAGATTTCGGACAGTTCGATGGCGTATCGAAAAGTTCATTTTCGTTCTTCATTGTGATTCGGTTCAACAACTTGATCGTGCTGGCGAATTTCATCACTTTTCGATTTTCACTGGTTGTGTTAAAATGCTGTAGCATAAAAGCGTTATATCTGTCATATTTAACGCGTTGTTGTTTATCTTCTCCTTGATTATGAAGTTACTCCATTGATTAATAATTTAAGGAAGCCTTATACTGAATTGAAGTTTTCTGTTGTCTTATGACGCAAATCTGTCTTCACATGCTATCCATATTATATTTTGAATAAAATAACAGGTTACTTTAATTTCGATGTTTTTTATTTCAAGTATGCTGTTTTTTACTTACATGTTTTGATTGATAAGAGATGAATGTGTTTGTTGATGAATAATGCTGTTTGGATATAATATTAAAAGATCATTCTGCAAAAAGAGGAGAAACTTTCGAATTGATATCTATCGGGCTAGCACATTTTAACTTTGAAAATTCTTTAGTCGTTAACTAAAGTTTTTTTCAGAGGTTTTAAAATCAATTATTTATTATCACTAGTACAACTGAATTCTGTATGCAATAACCCTTAAGTTTACTACTATTTTTCAAATATATATAATTCTTATACACTTAAAAAAGTACCATAAACACTAAACTATTCCACCACTTATAAATAATTTTAAATTTTAAGTCATTTCAACAACATTTAAAGATAGTGATTTAAGTGCATTTCATAAACATGAATTCCTAACAAGTCAAAAAAACTTTTAGTTGTTTTTGACTAATCTAAACTTTTAGTGCAAAATCATGAAAGTAAGAAGAAGTATGAAAGATCATTTAACACATTTATTTCTATACTGCCACTAAAGCCAAAATTTAAAATGAAATGTGTAGATAGGCACTTTTAAAATGATTTATAGTTATAACAGAATCTCAAATTATGATATACATGGATGGACCCTGTAATAATATTATTTTGAGACAATTTTAGTTTTTAGGAACAATGTTGACTGCCTTGAATATTCTCATGAATATTCACTGGCTGTGTTATGAAAACCCAGATTTTTTTTAATCCATGTAAAAAAGGCTTCTTTCAAAAGTTAAGAAGAAAAAAATATAATTAAAACACAAGTTATGAATACAAATTTTATTAGAAACTTTTGCTAAGACTGGCAGGGATTTGAAATTGTATTAAGCTAATTATTTGGAAACATTAATTTTTAGCACTTTTTTATGGAGTTTGAGAACATTTAAAGATAACTCGTTTAGGAAATCTGTTTAAAAAATATATTTTATATGACAGACTTTGACAAAGGGGATTTTGAGCTTTCTTTAGAGCTTCAAATATTTTCTCAAGTCTTCCTGAGAAACATTTTATTGAAGTTCTTTTACATACATAGAATAATGAAGTCTGAAGTTTAAGCAGCATTAAATTTTTAAGTATCATTTGTTTAATTTCTTAGTTTTTAAGGATAATTAGAACACTAATAAGAAATCGAAAGTGTAGCCTTTTATTAGAATTTTTTTTTAAACTGATGGATATTTTTGTAGAAACATTTTTTTTTTCAATGAAGTGATAAAAGAATTATCACCAAAGGAAAATGTCACTCCAATCTGACTTGGGAACTTGACCAATATTTCATTACATAGCATGATAAAATCCATTGTACTTTCCTTCAAGTATAATGTTATTATAAGTTTGCCATGTTTATAATTTTATTCAACTATATATGCTGTATGTTATATTCACGTAGCTATGTTATTTACATTGTAATTTTTATATATGTTTATGTTTGTCAAATTTGCTAACATAATGTTTTTGCAATTCATAAGTAGAATAAAGTCTGAGTATTCAAATTTCTTATTAAAATTCTGGTACTAGTGCAAATGAAGTTCAAGATACAGATGTTAATAATATCTTTTAAACAACTTGTTTTTATAGTAATATACTGATAGATGGTTATATAGAGTTGTTTGATGGTTATATAGAGATAGTAGACTGTTAATCATAAAATATTACAATTACAAATATTTTGTTGAATTGAAGATTTTTTTTTTTTTTAATAAATCTGATGAAACTTGAATGATAGCGGGCAAACTTATTAATTTATGATATGAAAACTGCTGTACTTGACTACTGAAATTATTTTTTTACTTGAAGCAGGTTTTTAAAAAGAGGTAATAATACCTATTTGGCCATCATGAATTTGCACTTATATTAATGCTTTAAAATAAGAATCTATGATTATATATATTTTTTCAAAAGCACATTGGTCTTGGTAAGATTAAAGTTGTATTTTATTGGTCGTATAGGTTGTATTTTATGGGGTATTTAAAACAGTTGTTAGATTAATAGAATATTTAATCTTCCTATGAACAGTGAACATTTGGACATAAGCTCTGCATTAGATAGTGTTAATTCTGTAATTCAAAAATATCAGGAAATTAAGATGGGTAAATGCTTAGTTGCCAATAGCCATGTATTAGTGAATAATAGTAATTAAATATTGAGCAGCTTATGAAAATTTGCATATAAATTCTTTAATAAATTCAAATACTTATTCTTATAAACTATTAGATTTACTGAGATCTTAATAGTAATGTGTAACTTTCAGGTTCTAAAGTTGTATAAAAATATGTAAATTAGCCTAAAAATTTACTTTTTTCAATTATGTAGAAATTAATGCACAGGCCTGAAAAAAAAATTATCTTGATTCTCATTTCCAAATGCATCTTTTAAAGGAGTATATCTGGACAGCAAATGCAATGTAAAATTTTGGTTTCACTGAAAGGTTTTAAACTATAAATCATTAGATAATTCTCAAGGAAATATATTTGTGTTTGATATCAATTAAATAAATAATTTCAAAAATGTTGTTATTAAACATTTTATTATAGTTACCTCTTACTAAATATTATAGACAGGAGCCCAAATTGTCCATCAATCTTTTCTGGCTATGTTTACTATGATTAAATTGCTTTTTACACCCAATGAATTTATTAGTACTTCCAAAATAATTTAAATATCCTAAATGCAACTTAATAAATCTGATGGAGAAACATTTTTCTAGTTGTAAAGTAGACAACAATT
Source organism: Dolomedes plantarius (assembly GCA_907164885.2). NCBI lineage: Eukaryota > Metazoa > Arthropoda > Arachnida > Araneae > Dolomedidae > Dolomedes > Dolomedes plantarius. The sequence continues at coordinate 45,193,589 of OU015496.1, forward strand.
AACTTTTTAAACTTAAAAAATAAATTTATGTAGTTATTTTATAGCCTAAATTCACCATTTATTTATTTTTACAAAAAATGAAAGAAAAGTGGGCTATCATTTAATGACTTAGTTTATTTAATTATGTATTGATGATGTACCTTATTTGCTTTAGACAAGGCTATGTAAAGATTTCAATAACTTATGTATATGAAATTCTATAATTCTAGAGGGATTCTAGGATTTCATCAAAAATTAATAACTTATCCCAAAGCAAAAAACTTTTATTTACTCAGGATCCACTTTTCTTGAAGCAAAAAGATTTGGGCTTACTTGCTGGTTGGAATATAAATTTCAAAATTATAAACATAGAACAACTTACTTACCTCAGTTTTAAAATTCTAGTATTTGTAATTCTGTTGTAAAATTTCAGTATTCACCATGGTTAAATTCGATTTATCTCAGTCAATAACCATGGCTGTCAACCAGAATTATTTCCTGTTTTACTGCTCAGCTGATGCTAACCTTCCTCTCTTTCTCTATATTGCATTTCCATTCTTTACTATTATTTTTCTTGACTGCTTTCCTTTGGGATCTTTGCTGTAGGTCCCGGTCTAATTAGCCCTTGTGTAGCAAAAACTGACTGTATCGCTCTCAACCAAACCTAACCTTTGTTATCTTTATTTTATATGTTGTGTGCTTATGCTTATGTGCTTCTATTTTCTATCTGTTCTTTATAGAAGAGAATGTTAACATGCTTTTTGTAATGTTTATTACTGCATGTTGTTGAGCATGCTATTTTCAATAACATGATATTATGATAAGTTCCTCTATAATATAGCTATTATGAAGTTTATAAACTAAAAATATAAGAAAATTAATCTTGCTTGGAGAAAAAGTTCCAATTTATTGATTTATATCGACTACATCTGACAATAGTAATGTTTTATATCTTCTAGTACAGCATTCTCAAGGAATGGGAAAATTTATTTTTAAAAGCTGTGATCTGAAGTGGCAATTTTATTAAATGTTAACTTTTGTTTAAATGCAAACCTTTTAAAGTATCTTCAGTTAGTTAAGAATGATGGGTTGTCTATGATTCTATTTCATAAAAATATATTAAAAATTTTTGACCAAGCACCCCCAGGGGAAATGTGATTGGCTCATACTCTCTTCCAACCTCTATCTCCACTCAAATTGACACTCCATGGCCTATGGATTTTGCATGCCTATACCCAGTATAGACATAAAGGCATTCAGAAACACTTGTCAGTATTCAATCCGAGCACCTTCAGTATCAAATTCCAATATGCTAACCTCAAAGCTTCCTTGAGCTAATAAAATTTTAAAGTAAAAATGAAGATGTCTAGTTTCACTATTATTATAGCATATTTCTTAAATAATATTTTATTGTATTTAAAAATTAGAAATAACTAACAAAATAAGACACTTAAGTGAAGTACCAGTTTTCAGTCTAAACATTCAATTTCTCCGGAAAAAAAAATATATATATTATGTTATCTTCAGTTTGTAAAATAGAATCAGTATTTGTAATGTATTTTTAGGTTTTCATTAGCTTTCATATAGAAACTAAGAAAAAGATCAGTGTAATGTTTAAACCTCTTTATATGTGGGTGGTAGAAAAAATTGTATATTAATTTCAGGGTTTCAGTTTAAAATCTCTATATAAGTTTATTAGCATGAGGGTTATTTATTTGTTTTTTCTGAAAATATCAAGTTGTTTATAAAGTAGAATTTAAAAAAATTTTCTATGGAAAACTTGAAGTAACAAAGTTTTTTACTTTTATGTACATATTCTAACATGATAATAAGATTTTGCTTAAATAATATCCTGGTTTAAACTTTTTGTTTTGCGGATATATAATTTATTTATCTTTCCTGTGAAAAATTTTTATCCGACATGTATTATTTGAAAAAGATTCTAAGTATTCTAATGATATTTTCCATTTCCAGGTATCTTCCAGTTGTACCACCATGAACGATCGTAAGAGAGGTCGTGGTAAAGAACTAGGACCTCCACCAAGATGGCTATACTGTCCAAGAAAAGGTTCTCCTATTGTAGGTATGTATGATATGAGAAAGGTAAACTAAGAGCTTGATATCATTTTTAAGACATTTATGATATTTAGCAATGTGCTCTTACATGTAATTTAGGACATTAAAAGTAGCATTAGTAAAATAAGACACATAGTAGAGTTTGAGTCACACAGTTAAATATGAAAAATAAATGTTGTACATAAAGTGAATTCATTGCATGCATATGAAAATTTAAAGTACTTTACCACTACAGGGTGGCTAATAAATACTGTGACAAATATCGAATCATTTAATTACACACAGATGAAATAGAAAATGGAAAATACAACAATATTATGAACATTATACATGAAAGTTTACCATGAAATAATTTTACTTGAATCGACCGCCATCTTTATCGATTACTAAAGATAATCTCTTACGCCACTGTCCTATTGCGGCACGAATCATTTTATGAGGTAATTTGTCCCATTCACTCCGTATGGAAGCTTTGAGGGAGTCCAAACTTCTGTGCTGCTTAGCGTTTACTTTAGACTCTAAAATCCCCCAAATGCAATAGTCTAAAGGATTTAGATCTGGTGAAGAAGGTGGCCAATCTTCTTGCTTGATAAACTTCGGGCAATTGGCATGGAGCCATTCCTGTGTTGTTTTGGATCAGTGGGACGGTGCAGAATCTTGCTGAAATATCCAATTCTTTTTGGGATACAATCTGTTAGCATGTGGTAATAAACGTGTAGCCAATACTTCCTGTTTGTAATATTCAGCATTGATTTTTACCCCTTTATCGATGAATTTCAGAGGCAGTTTTTCATTGTGTGACACTGCAGCCCAAACCATAACAGAATTCTTGTTCTGAAAGAGTTTAGCAGTTGGAAGATTATCAGGTATATCCTCGAAGGTTGCTGAATATACAACATCATTTTTAGCATTATAACTTTGTTCTGTACAAAACAGCTTCTCATCAGAGAAAATTATTTTTTCAACACTTTTGCTACCGTGCCGGTTCAGCAATTTCTTACATCTTTGTAACCTTTTTACTATTTGTGCAGTAGTCAACCTTGAACTTTTCTTTTGCGATAAGGGCGAAAACCCAGGTCTTCATTTATGATAAGTTGCATAGTTCTGCGACTGATGTTCTCTTCTGCAGCCATTTTATTTGCAGAACGTTGTGGATTTCTTCGTATCTTTTCACGAATTCTTTTGATACGTTCTTTTGTACGAACTGTGCGTGGACGACCGGACCTTGGTCGATCTTTACAGCTATTGGTATCCAATAATCGATTTATAGTCCTATATATAAACGTCCTATTAAAACCAAGGCATTTTAATTGCTTAAATATTTTACCTGCAGAAAATCCGCGATCAAAAAGCTGTTTAACCATTAACCTTTTGACTTCCATCTTTAAAAATATTCTACATGTTTTACTTTAAACAAAAATCGTCTGCGTTTACAAAAAGTTGCCAATCACACAAATAGATAGATAAATTGTTTTTCCAAATGATTAAAATTAACTCTTATTTTTTGGACTGTTACAGTATTTATTAGCCACCCTGTATTATGAGTAGTACAAACAAAGCTTTTATAATGGAAAATCGAAATTTTATACTTTAAAGCTAGTTTGTATTGGTTTGACTGACTTTTTTTATCCTACTAAAATATAAGGTTATTTAATGAGTTTTTATGTGGGAAGAAGGTTGAATCAAGAAACAGATAACTCTATTACTAACTGTCAGCTGTATATTTTAGTATTGAGGACTTGAGTTATATAAATTTACAAAGTTACATTCTGAATTTGTATAGTTTTTGAAATGCAATTACAGCTAAAAGGGAGAATAAATTATTGTGGCAAGATTTCAATGTAAAGCGTACATAATTGATTTACAATTATTGTGGAGTCTTGTACTTTTGCTATGGTTCTCGTTAAGCCTTTTTTATGTTCTCATTTTTACTCCAAGTTTTATTTTCTTCTTTTTTTATAATACTAAAGTTGCTGTCTATTTACACTTGATTGCTCTGAAATGGCAGATATATTTACAACCACTTTTATTGCCTTTTTTCTATAGACCTTTACTAAGTAAATATGCCAGACAAACTAGATAGGTACATATTATTCTTCAGTTTGATGTGGATATAGTGCTTGAGTATGTTCATATAAATTGCTATATTTATCAAAAATGGAAATGTCTTTCCTTGCCTTGTATTTGCATAGATTGAACTGTGTTTTCAAACAACTTTGAAATCAAGATGGGTATATATTTTAATATTTGAAGGGAGGGGGGTTGAAGAATTTCACCTCTAGTAACTGAAAATAGCATGATTTGATAGAAAAAAAATTTTTTTAATTGCTGTACTGTCCGACCACGGAAGCAAGGTCCCTGGAAGCTGTTACGCATGCGCGAGAAAAGCTAGTCTACTTAGAAAATAGGGGAAAACGTCATATTTTCGGATGTGTTTGTTTATGAAATACGGAATGTATTTCAGACTGCTTTTTATCAACAATTTTAAAGTTATTTTTTAAAACTTTATTTTTGATTGACTATGTGAATAATAATTTCAAAATAATAAAAAGAAAGAAGCAAATCTATTTAAAAAATAGGAGTGTTACAGGAGTGAATATTTTCGGGTGTGTTTGTTTAAGAACTGCGAAAGAATGTTTTCAACCAACTTTCTTTTTCAGAATTTTTCTTTTGATTGAATGTATAAATAAAAACCGAAAAACATATTCAAATGAAGGTTTGAAAATTCCAATTTTAAGTGATATATTGTAATAACATAAATATATATATATATATATATATATATATATATATATATATATATATATATATATATATATATATAATGCAATAAAAATAATATATTTCATTCGCAGTTTTGCAATTTTCAGAAATAATTAGGATATACAACTCAAAATTTTCAATCTTTTGTGATTAGCAATAAAAAATTTAAAATGAATTTAAGATAAAACTTTCTCATAATTTTATAAATAATCGAAGTGTGAATATGAGATACAAATTTATAATTTCAGTGTTCTATGATAATTAAAAATCTAGATTTAAAAAATGCATTTTATTGTAAATTAAATTAATTTAAAAAATGGTATATTTACATTCACTGCGATATTTATAAGAGCTGCAGAAAAAATACATCAGTGATCGGTAATTTTTTTTTTTTTTTTTTTTTTTTTTTAAATCAAAAGCTATCAAATAAAATCAATGAAAAATCTAATATTCATCTGATGAAATATCCGAATCACTGTCCGTGTCTGAAATATCTATTTGCAGAGGATCAACCAAATCTTCAATCACACCATCCCTTTCCCAATACATATTTTCTAATGAAACAACATGAGAGCTATTGTTGGTACTGTTTTATGGACGGCATAAAATTCATGAATTGTTCTTCGAATTACATCACAATCAAAATGATCTAAAGCTACGTTTTGGGCGGTTCTTTTTTTCTGACGTTTCCTCAGAGATTCAAATTTTGGAGTTTCTTCACCCTTTGCTTCTCTGCGTATTCTTTTTACTCTGGACATCGATATCCCACTAGCTCTCTTTAGGGATTGCGAAAGTGGAACAATAACATTTCCTTCTAGTGCTTCTTTATCACACAATTTAATTACATTGTGTATTATACGTTTACAATCACTACGGAACTCCGAGCAGTAGTGTCGGGTAAAGGATCCATTAATTTTAATATAATAATCAAAATAACAGATGAGGAAAAAGCAAGCAAGCGCAATTAGTAACTGATTCTAAAGAATGTCCAGAGAATACAAGACTTTTCCCCCTCCTTCCTCAGCAGCCTTACCTACAGTGTGAATAGAATCATCTTGGCACTATGCCAACCGTGGTTCTTCGTACTGTGGTCGGACAGTACTTAAACCTTCAGTGAAGATTAGGAATATTCTTATGTTCCTATATGTGTCTTTCTTGTGTTCTTCCTTTGGAAAATAAGGCTTTCTAAAAGGAACAGGCGTTATAATGTTGAATATTAGCATCACCTCCATTTATTGACTTTTTAAAACATCTTTGACAAACAAGCATTAAGGATATGTATATATACTAGTTGAATACCCATGCTTCGCTACAGAGTACATTCAAATTAAATTCAATGGTCAATGTATGCAATTAATGCCAAAAAAAAATGTATAATAAATACAACGGCCAATGTATACAACTAATGCCAAAAAAAGAAATATATATTTATAAAAAAATTGTAACAGATATTTTTATAGAAAAAATATTCGGATTATAACGGATAATAAAATGTAGAAGAAAATATTCAAATTAAATACAACAGTCAATGTATGCAATTAATTTATATGTGTAATATCCATAAAACATACTAATTTGAATTAAATTCTTAAAAAACTTCCACCTCAATGAGTCTAGTGGCTAAATTTTATCTTTTATCGTATTTCAATATTTCTTTTGTCAATTTATTTTGTTGTTATGCACATGACGCAACATTAATTTAAAGTATCAACAAAAGAAAAGAAACCACAGGATCAGCATTTAATGAATTAAATTCTAAAAATTAATCTTTAAAAATTCACCAAAAATCACAAAATGGAGGTAAAGATACGAAAAAGATTTCATTTTAAAGGAATTTTTATGATCTTTCCCATGATATAAATTTTATAACCCTCAAATTATTATTTTCAATGCAAACTTAAAAAAAGTTACAAAAACAGCTTCAAATTTTATTTTAAAAAATCTAAGAATTTTTCAAAAATCTTTCTTTGTGCATCCCTACACTATAAGAAGAATCACCATGCAAAATTTCAGCCCTTTAGGTCCAGCAGTTTGGTCTGTGTGTTATCTGTCAGTCAGTTATGGAACTGTTTTATATATATATATGTGTGTGTTTGTAAGTAAGTGGAAAGTGTTCAATTTCAAAGTAAAAAAATTTCAAGACATGAATAATAAATTTGGAAGAGAATTTCTTGCAGAAACAATTCAAGAAGATCTTTGTCTCACAAAAGGAGCATATCTTGCAGTATCACATTCTATTATATGAGGCAGTGAAAGGCAAAGTGGTGTAAGTCAAAGAGTTTAACTGCAAAAACTACAAAAAATTCCACCATAAATTGAACAAATTATAATTCATAACAGTTATTACAATGTTGCAAATAATAACTATTTACAATTCCACTATAAATTGAACATGGAGATTACATATTTGCCCTCAAATGAAAAAAGTTGAAAATGTGACTTACACCACTTTGCCTTTCAACGCCTCATATCTCTTGTATACAGATAAAATGCTCTTCAAATGAATGTTTAATGTAAAAATTGATTCGTATATAAAAAGCCTAGTTTTATACTTTTATGTATTATCCATATACTTTATTTGTTTGATTTCATTATGATTTTTCTTTAAGTTATTAAAATCAGTTCAAAAAGCTTTTTTTAACAATATATAATGTTTTCCTTTCTATTTCTCTTTTCAGACAAATTCATCCCTTTTAAGACACCCCTTGATGAGAAATATGATACACAAGTTCCAGAAGAGTGTACTTTTACACCATCTATGCTTATTTCTTCATTATCTAATTATAAGGTATACTTTTTATGCTTTTATCTGAGCAAGGCTTGCTTTTGACCTGTAAATCTAGAAGTCAAATTGACTTTCTTTCTTTAAAATTCAGAATCAAATTTTTAAATAAAAAAGTGCATCAGTTTAAAAAAAAAAATTTCAATCCATTTTTAATTTTTAGCAAGTTTAGTAAATTAATTCTTATTTTTATTAAGTATGATCAAATGCGAGTAAAGTTTTAGGTTCTTAAGTTAGGAACCAGTCAAGAAACTCACTGTTAACAGGGTTTTTTAGTTTGGTTTGGAGTACTATGGTCAGTTTTTGCTACACAAGGTCTTAAAGACCAGGACTTACTGCTGAAAGCCAATTTCAAATGGCTACAAATGTCCATATCAAGAGTGGGCCTCAAACCCACATGCCTCTGGTACCAAATAACAATGCCCTAACCATTCGCCCATCATCCGGCTCATTGTTAACTGTATTCATTCATGATATCTTTCATGTAACCTTTATTAATTATGTAATGACTGTCATAGTTTTCTTGTTACGTGAGTTGCAAGGACTTCTTATATATGACCTTTAACTAAATTAAATAATGATCTCCTTTTTCAAATGACAACATAATAAGTCAAGTTATTATAGATGAAGAATGTGTTAAATATATCATTTTAAAACATGATATTCTTTGTACTTAACTATCCTAATCAATGTTAAATAAAAAATTTTAAAAAGCTTGCTTGTTCAAGTCATTTTAGTATACTTTTTTTTTCTTTCAATAGACTGTGTAAAGAAAAATTGTTGAAAATAAGGCAATTAAATATCAATTATGAAAAAAAATTAGTTGTTTATCAATTTCCTCGATTATTTTAACTGTAAAGCTGTAATGAATAGGACTATTTTGAATTGCTTTTCATAGACTTTGTAGCAGGGACTTAGAGACTCAGTGCACTATTGTTTTTAACATAATATTTTAGAATATTTAATGATATATTTTAGAGTGCAAAACAATTTATATTTTCGTAAACAACTTTCAAACAAGTGTTCACTGTAAATTAGTTGGTAATTTTTTTATGTGAGTGGTTTTGTTAATTGGACTGGAAGAATTTCCCATTAATATCATGAAAATTTAAAGACATAAACTGAATTTCCAGTTCTTTAATTTTTTATTATCTTCCAGTGTAAACTGAAAGTATATTTCTGTTTTATATTTCACATGTAATTGTTTTAGAAATTGTAGTTCATATGAAATATCTGTTTTAGATCATGTTATATCTTTGAAAAATCATGATGTGCTGGCTGATTTTTGATTCTTAAAAATATGTACTGCCTTTTAAGTAATATTCATGGATATATTCGTTTTTTTTATTGTTCTTATAGAGTTTTTTTGTTTTTAAATTTTAAAGGTAGTCTAATTTATTATATTAATTTTATTAATACTTAGATGAAATTAGGCTTATGGATTGATTTGACAAACACAACCCGTTTTATGACAAGAGTGAGATTGAAGATCAAGGCATAAGTTATCTTAAGCTTCAGTGTCGTGGGTGAGATATTTCTTATAAGTGTTTGATATTATTAGATTTCTTAATCACAGTTGTAAATATTAAGATCTTGATTCAGAAAATACTAATTTATTGTTATTCTAGTACAGTTTTTTGAACTTATATTTTTCTGTTTTTTCTAATTATAAAACTTTTGTTCTGATATTTAATAATAAATATTTCAATTCAAAACTTTTGTTCTGTGTAAATTAACTGTTGTGGGTAGCATTATTGTGCAGGTATTCCTTTAATTAAACACCTGGCTGAATATTACATAAACGTACATTTTAGATTTTTTTTTTCGTTAAAAAAAAACTTTTTATTTTAATTTGAATTTTTTTCACCAAGTCTATAAGTACATTGTAGATAAATTCTGAGTGTGGCAGAGATGGATAACTTGTTTTTGTTATTTTATTAAATTTTTTCCAAATAAAATTCACAATTTTACAATATAAAGTAAAACCTAAAATTAAAACTAAATATATATATTTTGTCTAAATACATTAGGAAACATAAGACCTAATGTTTTCATAATCAGACCGAAAAAAAAAAGGTTTGTTCCCGTAACCTGACCGACCCTACAAAAGAATGGAAAAATTACCGACCCTAACGTTTTTTTAAGACAAAAGGCCTGCATTAAAAAAAGAAAAAAACCACAACAATCCACGCAACATAGCGAAATAGCTTTCGATAAATCGATTACAAATCAGTATTGATAGCACAGTGATCAATTTTAATCGTGGAATAACTTTATATATATATATATACATGGAAATTTGATATATCGATATGTTTTTAAAAAAATAAAAATTCAAACATGAAATATTGAAGTTTTGTATGAATAAACCTTTTTTGTTGTATAATGGACTCGTTTTAATCTAATATCAATACATATTTTTTTTTTCATTTGCCGCATTTGCTAAAAATATTTAGCAAAAAAAATTTATTTTTTTTCCTACTTACCTACCCTAATTTTTTTTGTCCTTGTTACAGGAAACAAACCATTTTTTTTTTTTGAGGCGGCCTCAGGTAGGAAGTGGTTTCATCTGAGAAATGACTACAGGCAGCTGGACATTTCCAGCATGATAATCTCTTTTATACATTTCTTGCCCTGTTTTGTCCCTTTTTATTTGATGGAATTTTGAAATATTAGAGATTTCAATAACTTTTGAGGACAGTTCTAATCGCATTTCCTCTACTTTCTCTGAGTTTAGAAGAAAAACATTAACTTTTCTTTGTTTAAATATTTCAACAAAGTCCTCAGCAGATTTTATGTCACCACTATGTAGAACAAAGGAATCAGCAGTTCTTATAAGAGAACCACCAATTCCATCCATTGAACCCTGGCGACGTTGATCATTACCGTGACGTCACGAAAATGACAAATTGTCATTTATTCGTTCTTTACTAAAAAGAATACTTGGGTTAAGCCTAAATCATCACATTTCCACCTTCTTATCATCATTTTATACTAAAATGCAATTTTATTCAAAATTTTAAAATAATATTTATATTTTTGTCATGCGTCGCGAAAATGACAAGCAATAAAAGTACACACAGCATGTGAACAATGAAAATAACGTTTTTACTTACCTATTTCTAATTTTTTTCAAATTTTATTCTTCACAAATCGTTCTTGTTGGTATCTCATCGAAAATAAACTTTGGAAATAATGGTGGCGACATCTCTTAGTAATACAAGAAAATATTTTCACATGTCACGAAAATGACGACAAAACTCAGTGACAAGCAATTTAATTAGTCATTCATCAAAATTACCCTGCTGAAAAAGACAAAAAAGCCTTTTTCTTTGAAAACAATTGTTTTTTTAAAGCCTGAGCAATTGATATTAGTATTATATTATTTTTGTTAGAAAAAAACACACCTTGCATATAACCATTTGGCCTTGGAGACAGTCACGAAAATGACAATTTTAATGTTTAAAATTTCATAAAAAAATACTTAAATTTCTTTAAAATCATAAATTATACTTTGTAGCTTTTCCAAAAAGGTATTTTTAAGGAATAAGAATAAATTTTTATGATTTATTTCATTAAAATGAATAATAAAACCTGAGACACTAAAATGTACATTTATGTGATATTCAGCCACCTATGTGTCAACAATCTTTGATGAGATATAAAAAAGGCAGTATCAAAGATGATCTGGAAAGAATAGACTGAAAGATGGGGAGCATAGTCTGATTGCTCTACCTCATTTAACCTTTTCCTTACGGGGTGGGATAGCATGTATCCCAAGAATTAATACACACACACACACACATATATATATATATATATATATATATATATATATATAAGTAATAAACCAATTACATCGTGTGCTTAAATTATAACCTGAAAAGGAAAACTAGCTCATATTTACATGGCTAGACTCAGCCTGAAAGGAGTAAAATTAAATTTGGAAGCAGTCGGGTCGAATTGTTTATTAGAGTAACAAAAGTACATCCGCTCATTTCAGAAAGACGGCTTCGAAGGAATATCACTTTTCAACATTAAATGTGAGGGCGAGGTAGACATGTGACTATTATTTGTAGCGTCAGCAGATTTTGGGGTTCACGATGTGAACCCACTCCTGAATCCAAACATATACACATGTAGAAATGCAAAGGCATGCAATTCATGGGAAGTTCTGTGGCTAAGGGTTTTAAAACGATAAATTAATATTACTGGGGATTGGATTTAGGAAAAGGAATTGAAATGCTAGAATGGAGGGCATAATGTTTAAGATATTGCATATATATATATATATATATTCTCACAATATATATATATATATATATATATATATATATATGCATGAAATTTATGGGGGTATGAAATTTGCCATTCTAAAGAGGGAATCGGAAAAATGGGCCATGTAAGCTAAAGGTTAACCAATGCCTGCAGATCCAAAGCTCTACCAAGATGTCCCTCAAGCAACGGCTATGTTTGCTGCAAGTGCCAGAACCTGTCACATAGTAATCAGCCACTTCTTATCCCTATTTCACCTTACTGACTCCCCATTCTGCTGATCAGAGGAGGAAATGCTGGAGCACATATTGCTTAGGTGCTACTAATACCAATATAGCTTGAGAATCCCCAAGTGCCCTGGCTGTAGAGATAGAGGAACTGCTCCAAAATATACAGTGGTGGCAGCTTACCATGGACATCAGGCCATCAGAATCATTAATTTTTAAATAAATGCCTTCTTCAAGAAGAAGGATATGCACTTGTGTAGGCAAACATCATCCAGGACTAAATATATCAATTATCACCAGTATATGGTGGTACGTTTATCTCAGTTGATTTTGATTTTAAGCTAGTAACTTAATTAATATGCACAACTCTATTGAACATCTAGCTCTAATCTCTTGAGATCATTTTTCCCTTTTTGAAGGTAATCATGGTGAACTATGCTTCGTCAACTAAATATTGTTAGAAAAAATAGTACCAAAAATAATGAAAATAGCTAGGGAGTAGAAAATTTTGAAACATTCACTGTAATAAATCAGATGTAAATTCAATTTCCGAATTATGAAAACAAATACATCTTTGAAGCTGAGTAAGAGACTCATCTTCTCATAGATCTATAAATATTAGAACAAATTATCAATGTAAATTACTTTTATATTTGACTTTTTTAATTTGATCTGAGTCAAACAGAATCACAGTTACTATATTACTCATTTGTTGGTAAAACTGAAACCTAAAATATACAATAAAATTTTGGGGGGGTTAGTATAGAATATAATAATAAGTCTAACTTGAATGACTAGTAAAACTTTTATTTTTTCATTTATGACTGAGGACCAGTATCATATTTTAAAACTTTCTGTAGTTTTAAATTAGTATCACTTAGAACAGGGGTGGGCAGACTTTTGCAGGGTACCGGCTACTTCTAATTTTTTCAAGGTTTTGCGGTCCACCCAGTGGCATAGGTGTGGTCAGCAAAAAAAAATGTCTAAAATATTTATTATACCTTAATAATAAATACGGAATATGTACTTACCTACATAACTACATTAAAAAAACTTACTCTTTTAAAACCGCGTTTAAAGCAAAACACAAGATACAAACATAATAATAATCTTAGGTCTTAGTAAAGGCGGTCACCCCAAAATGTCTTGGTGGTCCACCGGTCGATCGCGATCGACTTAATGCCCACCCCTGGCTTAGAATAACACACAATGTATACTTGTAAATTAATAGTGTTGAACGTACATAATCACATCTAGAGTGCTGATAGTGTAAAAGCCACACATATTTCAATAGAGCCAGGTGAGTCTTTTTCTGAGGCTCAATTCTCAAATGTGTTTGAGAACATTTCTGTGTTTAGAGTTATCTTCCCGACAGGGTTGGGTTTCTTCCAGGACAGTGGAAGAAATGGAAAAACTGAACAGAAAACAAAACAGATGATCAAAATTAAAATATATTAACTATATAAAAGAATTAAAACTCAAAGCATATATCAAATCTAAAGTGCATAACTTAATTAATATTAAAGATATTATTAATATTTTTTTTCTTAGAATGCAATCCTTTATATGAGCTGGTACTGACAACTTTATTTCCCTCTCCCCCATTTTAATCCAAAGAATTTTTTCCTTTTTTGCATTCATCCATTCTAAGTTGAGAAACCAATTGCAGCATGCTACTGCTAAAAAACTTTTGTTTTGTAATATCATGTTGCATTGTAGTATGAAAAATGAGGATGTTGATGACATTTTTTAATACAAAAATTGTTGTATATCAGTTTAAATAATAAAAAATTATGCTGGTTAAATTGAAATGGATAACTTTTAATAATGGATTTTGTGTATTTTGGGTAAAATTTCTTTTGTTCAGTTGTGTGATCTGATCTTGGCTAAAAAACTGATGTAATTATTAATGTAGCATATATAATTAATTAAATTTTTATAGGTCTAATTAAATTTACTTAAGGTTATTTATAAGAAAATGCATTTATTGTATCTTCAAAGTTGCAACTTATATAGTAAATTCTTAAAGAAAAACAGTTTCTTCCATTTCTTCCACTAGTGGAAGAAACTTGCCAATCCTGCTTCCCGAGCTGTTTAGTTACTTGGGACTCAAATTTCTTAGGTTATAGATTGGCCTAATATGATCTGAATCCATGTTTTTGAGATCACTAAATAAGTAGTTATTTTTCTAATTCTTTAGCATGGTGTTTTAATATAGTCTTTTTCATAGTGTCTCTATCCCCATTTTTTTATAGCTTGGAAGCTATAAGAAATGGGGAAACCTTCTTAACCTACAACATGAGTGACCTTCTATGTCAATTTCATTGTAAGGGAAAGTCCTGTATCCTTCAATGTATCCCTGCACCTGTCAATATTGAAGGAAATGAGTGTTCCGACTCACTGGCCAAGGAAGCATGGAACTTGGCCCAGACCTTCTCCTCTATCACACTAGCAGATGCTAGCTCAGTGTCCACTTGCAGATTATCCAACCAATGTAAACAGTGTATAGACTCATTTCTTAGTACTGGAAAAGAAGTTGTCCTCCAGGGGATTCCTAGCCATTGCTGCATTTATGGCAGTAAGCAAGCCGACTTGTTGGCTGAGGAGGCTTCGCTACATCCACCTTGTCTCCCGACTCCTCTTCGAAATGTCAAGCAACTTCTCAGAAGCAATATCCGGCATAAAAGAATTTCCACTCTTTAAGAGTTACTTGATGGAAAATCTTCGGCTTGTCTACTTGATGACCAGAGACGTGCTCAACTTTCCCTCCTCCCCAGAGTCAAGGGAACGGCATGCTTTAGAGTCATCACTGGACATGATTACTTGCAGGCCCATCTCTATAGAATTAAACTAGCCGATTCTCCATTCTGCCCACTCTACAATACTATGCATGACTGGGGAGCATCTTTTCAGTTGCCCCTCCCTGTTTGATTTTCACTCTTGTGAGGACTTAGGAGTTCTCTCTCTTTCTGGAGCTACCTCCCTATTACATTGGACTGCAAGATGCCTTATGTCTGAGAAGACAATGGTGGGCGTAATTTAAAAAAAAAAAACATTATCCACCCAGCCCCAGCCCCTAAAGAAACCACTCAGTTTGGACTTTAACTGTCCCAGAATAATTGCTTCTACAATAGCTAAAATAAGAACTAATCACTTTAAGGGTATGAAAATCCACTTTGATGGCTAAAGAACCTTTATCAACTGAAAAAATTGTCCAGTAACCCAGTTTTCTCCAGAATGTATCTTAGAATGTCCAGCCATTGTGCCTGCCCTTTTCAAACTTGTTTTGTCGCCGCAAGAACTCTTCTACAGCCCACAGGCCCCTGATCTGGCAGTTGCTGTTATCCAGGCTTTTGGTTCTTTTTAAGAGTTTTTTCTTCTGCACTATTCCTAGACACAACAACAACAACAGTGTCTTAATATTTCAGTGGAATTTCTCTCATACTGTATGTCTGCTTCTCCCTCACTGGTATTTCTAAATTTGCAGTGATGATCAGAAATATGTTTGTAAGCATGATTACTTCTTCATAAAAAGTATTTAACTGGAAAGGATTATCTGTACGTATTTAATGCAAAATCTTATTTTTTCTTAAAATTTTTAGGCTATATTAAATCTGAAAGTAACTTTCTGAGAAGTACATGAAAACTGTTACTGTGGGATGTTCTCTAAAAATATTTGAACCAGAAATTTTTTAAACCTAGTTATAATGTGTTGTAAAATAAGATTGTAGTGAATACTATAATATTACATTATTGAGAATGATTCTGGCAAATAGCCATAATGAATTGAATATATATTTTAGGCATGGTGAATGCCCTTCTGAAGAACAGACTAGGACTTTCATAGAACTATGCCAAAAATTTATATCCAAAAATCCATTACAAGTAATAGGTAAGCCCCTGCATATTTTTTTCCCTAATTTTCTATGTGTGTATTTTTCATTCTTCTCTTGGAGAAACCTCAAAATAAGGCTGAAATTTGTGCATTGAGGGCAAAATTAACTATCAAATTTTAAAAGGATTTGTATCAAACATCACAGAATTTAAAGCATATATTAAATCTTCCATTTATGTGGCCACCCTGATTTTTATTTTTTGATTAATAGTATATTTTTAATTGGTCTTACTACTGGAGTAGAGGTCATAACTATACATTTTCTATAAACCAAGGTTCTTGCTGGTTTTGAGATCTTTTTAGCTGTCATGCTGAAAAAATTACCATAGTGCTGCAAAACCTTCCCAACCTTGAGACTAAAGAAAGCTGAATTTTAAAAATCACTTTTGAGCCTGTGAAAAAAGCATTCTCTGTTCAAAGGTGGTTCTACCTATTGATTAAAAGCTTTAAAAATCTTTTTTTATTTAGTCAGTTTTTGAAAATTTATGTAAACTACAGAACATGTTTTCTGAACTAACAAAAATAAGACATTTGTCTTTGCTGATGTCATTAATTTACATTAGTATATAAGGATGCAAATATGTCAATTTTTTTTTCATGTGAAATAATTTTTACAAAATTTAAAGAACAGTAAATCTTTAACCATTTTCTAAATTTTAGGCCACAAATCATTTGTTTAGCTCATTTCAAATAGATGTTTTTAATTGAATAATTGTAAGTTCATTCAAATTAGTCAAAAACAAGTCAGGAAATTTCTTATTTTATGTTAGTGACTTGATATTTTTAATTTTAAACTAATCTTGAAGCTATATGAAGCTTTATATTATTATTATTTGATTATACATTAAGTTTGAGCTCTAATTCTTATAGCTACTGGTTACATAATGAAAATTTTATGTTGAAATATCTTTGTCTCAACTGGAAATGTGCATAGTAACTGCACATAGTTTAAATTTTGAAACATTTGTACAGCTTTAAACAGTTAAAAAGCTCAGAAAGAGGCCTCTGTTTATCTCGTGATAAGAGGAAACCAATGCTTGTAATAAATCTGTTGTTATTATGAGTGATTTAATTTTCATAGGTAGCTCAAGTTTAGGAAACCTTACAATTGTCTGGTATAATTTCCATAACTGGTTTTATGAATTTAGGACTGTCAACTTGTTCAGCAGTATGCTGACCAAAATGCTACTGTTATAAAATAGAAATGTTTGAAATCATAATTGAGGAAACCCCCCATTAAAACCTAATATAGTAGGAAATAAGGCTTTCATATTCTTCTTGGGGACTAGTAAAATTCTGTCTCTAAATCGGAAACATGAAGAATATCACATAAAATAGACTGTGAGTTTATAAAAGTATTTTAGAATGGTCTCTTAAATATTGATTTAGGGAGTTAACTTTTTGAAGAACTTTTCTTCTTGTTTTTAGCATTAAAAAAAAAATTCCTTTATATATGTGTAATTATAGGTAATTGTAATGGTATTCATTTGTGTTGTTTTTTCTTCCTTGTGTGTTTATTCATGTATGTTTTTAGCAGTAACTGTGTAACTAATTTTATAATTTCAGGTGTACACTGCACACATGGGTTTAACCGTACAGGTTTTCTCATCATTGCCTACTTAATTGAAAATTTATCATGGAGGTAAATAATATAATTTTTAATTAAAAAATTCAAAAAGGCTCTTGCTAAACTAAATTCTAGCAAGAAATTTTATACTTTATATTGTTTCAGTGGTTGTTCTTTTACTAATTCATTTCTATAAAACATTTTACTCTATTTTTTTTCCAGCATTGAGGCAGCTATTGATTGCTTTAGTAAAGTAAGTACCTTTTTTAACATATAATAATCTAATATGCAGTGTTTGTTGTGGTCCCTTGAAAGACTAGAATAGTTAGTTAGGTTTAAAAAAAATGTAATTGCCTGAGTAAAATGCCACATATGAGGCGGTGAAAGGCAAAGTGGTGTAAGTCACATTTTCAACTTTTTTTTATTTGAGAGCAAAAATGTAATCTCCATGTTCAATTTACAGTGGAATTGCAAATAATTATTATTTGCAATATTATAATAATTATTATGAATTGTAATTTGTTCAATTTATAGTGCAATTTTTGTAGTTTTTGAAGTAAAAGGCTTTGGACTTACACCACTTGACTTACTGACTTACACCACTTTTCCTTTCACCACCTCATGTATAAAGAAATGTAATTTTTTTAACTTACTTGAACTAAAGCTTCAGTATATGAAAAAAACAAAGGGTGCACACTCATGTAGTACATATATTATAAATCTCACATATGAGGGGTGTGTTTGTATATGCAGAGTCTTTTTATTTCACTGAATATTGTGTATAATTTCTTTTTGAGAGCTTACCAAAACATATTTAGTGTAAATTTTGTACTTTAGTTAAGTTTTTACTTTTCCTGTTTTTATGACTATTTAATTTATATACATTTCTGTAACTAGGCCCGTCCTCCTGGTATATATAAACAAGATTATATCAATGAATTATTCAGAAGATATGGTGATATCAGTGATGCATTCAAAGCCCCTCCTTTGCCAGAGTGGTGCGATGGTAATTTTAGTTTTTTTTTCTTCTATAATTTCATATGTTCTAGCTTGATTTACTTTTAGAGCAGGATCAAAATTACATGCCTGGTATCAGATAAAAGTTATTTCATTTTGTGTGATTTTTTTTTTAACTTTAATAAGTATTTATTATAACTATTAACAATGTTTCCTCAAAAATATATTGTCATGTTTTTTGACTAGATACTGAGAAAAATACTTTTAAAACACAAAAGGAATTTGGCTTAAAGCCACATACTTCTAAATGCACTACTGGATGAAGGCAAAAGCAATTTCAATTTTTTATGAAAAACCAATGAAATGCTTTTAAATTGTACAATTCTCAATAAGTAATTAATAATTATTTATGATAGTTTAACATTTGTATCCCTGAATAAGAATTAAAAATGTAATTAAAAGAAATCGTGTAACTACTAATAATGTAAAATGATTCTGCTTGTGGTATATCTGCTTTTCAGTGTATATTGTCGTTTACTGAATATTATTAAGTATGTTTTTTTTAAATATGTGAATGTTCATATTTGAAGAATCTGATGATGTTGATGATGATGGTAATATAGTAGAAGTAAAGAAAACTGATTCTGAAGGATCAAATTACAGACCACCTGCTAAACGGAGGAGAGAATTTCACAAAAAAGTAAGTGCACCCTTTGTTTTTTTAATTTTTTCACTTCTTTGGTATACTTATGTAGTTGTTAAATTTGTCCCCTTAATCAATTAAAGAATGGTCTTCTTAAAGAAATATTCTGTATCCCCTATAGTCAGTGTTAATTTATCATGACTGTACAATGCTTTAATTTTTTTCTCCAATGGCAGAGACCTGACAAGTAACACATTAAAAAAAAAAAAATCATTGTCTCATTCACCCTCTTACCTCTCAGTACACCCATACCTTGCTTTACGGCCTAGATACGTTCTGGAAAAGTTTGCCGTAAAGCGAAAAGCTGTATAACAAATCAATTATTTTGATACAAACCCACTCAAATTTAATTGGATCTGTTCCAATTTTTTATAAATAATGTAGTTTTTGGTTTATAAAGCATTTTATTCTTTTTACTTCCTATAAAAGCACTTGCATAAAAATAAAAATACAAAGCAATGTAATAATAAACAGAAATTCAAAAAGTAAACATATAAATAAAAATGAAAAGAAATCATATGCACATATGTATACATATAATAAAGCATAAAATAAAATGTTTAAAAATTGTTTTAATCTGATGACAAACATTAACATGAAGAATTACTAAGTTACAATATGCTGTCATCATCACTTTCCACTGTTGTGACCCGTAAATCAAAAAAGTGCCAGAATTTAAAAAGGCTGTTATAGCGAAATGCCGTATAAAGAGCGGCCGTATAACGGGGTATAGGTGTAGTGCATCAATAGGGAAGTCCCACAAAGAGCTCTGCAATAAAGAATGTGGGAACCATCCATAACAAAGCCACCTCCACAAAGGGAGCAAAATGGGGTAGGCAACACACCAATGCGAAAAGGATGTGCTGACAGATAGTCATGACCAGTAAGCAGTTGGAACAATGCCACAGCCTCAAACTGGGGTCCATCAGGGAAAACCCCAGGTTTCAGGAATCCCCAGTTCTTGGCAGCAACACACTGAGAAATATCTTTGAGGAATTTTGATGTTAATGCATTCCTTTAGCGTTGAAAGAGGGATTCTGTTATTTTCAATTTGGAGTACACTTGAACCCCTCTTCACCAATAAATCTGCCTGGTCATTTCCATGGATTCTGCAGTGTACCAGGATCCACTGCAACACAACACAATTTTTCCCTTTTGTTCTAGGTTATAAATAAAAATTTGGCGTTTTGTTGTTTCAGTAGAAGTTGGATTTTCAAATATATCAATAAACTGTAGAGCAGATTTAGAGTCAGATAGGATTACAGCTTTTACAAAAGATGGAAATTTTGTCAAATTGCAGAGAACTTAGCTTAGCTTATGAACCCTTAGTTGCTGCCATACCTAGAAAGTACAGTTGCTAACTGTCCCGGATTGGCCAGGATTGTCCCGGAATTGGAATCGCTGTCCCTGATCCCGGATGAATGCCAAATTGACCCGTAATGTAGCGGAAACTATTCTTTTTTTTAAAAATTGAAACTGACATTGTGTAAATCCATTGAACGTTGTGTCGTCATAGTAATCTGACAGGTAGCGTGAACGTTACAGACTAAAATTAAAGTTTCTGCGATATTTATTTACAAGATCAATTTATATACAGATCAGGAAGTACACAGTGACGACACAGATGGTGATTGCAATGACAAACTATGGGCAGGGTATTTCAAAAAGCATGAAAAAATCGGTTGAGCTGATGAAAATTGTGTCTTTCATTTTGTCCATCCCTGCGAGTAATGCTTACCCAGAGAGAGTATTTAGTCACATAAATTGTGTGTGGATGAAGGCCAGGAATAACATGAATATAGACTTAGTGAAGGCGAAATTGCAAATATGACTTAATAGTGAATCGTGTGCAGAATTTGCAAACTTTTTAAATATGAACTCATTTGCGAAAGAATTGGTGATTGCAGCAAAAAGTGAGAGAAAATATTTTTGGAAAACCCCATAAAAATATAACATTAAATTTGTTATTATAAGATTTAAAATTTTTATTATTATTATTATGTAATATATATATATATATATAAGTTTCTATAATAGTCAAAATATAAAATATAAAAATTAAATTTTAAAAAAATTGTATTTCAAGTTTTTCATACATAAAAAGTTTCCTCAGAAAACTAGGTAATGTCTGACTGATAATGATGATGTTCAGTTTTGAGCTATTTGTCCCGGAATCGTCAGAGAAAAAGTTGGCAACCCTACTCGAGAGATGAAACATTTTGACTGCAAAGCCTAACTTTGAAACAGACAAAAGGATACTTTGCTAAAATTTTAAATTTTTAAGAAATGAGAATTTTTGAAAAAGTAAATGGGTATAAATTTTGTATTGAAAATATGAAGAATAAAGGTGTTTGTATCAACGGGGAATTTGTCACCAAACTAAATTGGTAACTTGTGAATTTAAGTTTGATATTCAGTAGGTAGGATACAAAATATGTGGGAGAAATATATCAGTAGATGCTTAAAACAGTTTTATATTGAACTCATAAAAATATCTTTCTATGTTATTAAAAACTCCTATCTTAAAATCACAAAACTGAGTATTCACCCCCCCCCCCTTTTTTTTTTTTTTTTTTTTTTTTTTTTAACAAAGTATATATAGATTTGTTCACTCAGTTCACTGTAATAATAATGTGATATCAGACAAAATTATTTTAATAAAAAAAATAGGAAAACAAATGTTGAATTTGTTGTTTTATAAATGATGTACCACCATTATTGCAAAAATACTGAAAATATTTTGCTTGGACTGAGTATTTCCTTTTCTTGTTTGTAGAACCCGGTCTTCATGGAAGGTGTTCCAGGTGTATCACCTGTATCAGATCCAGCAATTATAAGTGCTGTCCAAATAAAGTGCCAACAAATGTGTGGTTGGAAAGGGTAACAATTTTTTGTTTTGTTATTATGAATGTGTTTTAAGTAATTTTTTTTTCAGCATTTATGTTGTTTTTAGTTTATAGATTAAATATTCTATAACCCCCTATTTACAATGAGAGGTGTTAAATTTTCATATCCTTTTCTATTTGCTTATTGTGTTGTATATGAATATTTAATTGAGGGAGAGAGGGGGGTTAAACAGCACATTTTTCGGATACAACTATATGTTTATATATATATATATATATATATATATATATATATATATATATATATATCCTACAAATGATTATCTATTATATATTTTAGCATCTATACTACTCTTGAGTTAAAAGTTTGAACTCAAGAGTAGTATAGATGCTAAAATATACAATAGGGAATCATTTGTAGGATATATATATATATACATACATATAATCGTACCTCGGTACTTGTCGTTAATTGGTTCCAGGAGGCACTATAAGTATCAAAGGAATTTTTCCCATAAGAATTAATGTAAATTTAATTAATTTCTTCCTGAAAACCAGAAATTTCACATTTTACAAGGAGAATTTATAAATTGATAGGGTTGTTTTTTACAAAATCTTGAAACTAGACAGACATAACTCAAAACAATAATTAGATAAAATAAAATTTATTTCACTCAACCTTTACTGATAGGAGTTGATGGCCTAATGGGATAATAGCGAAGTAGGGGAGCAAGATTCGACATGCAGCTATCACGCTCATACTTAGCTGTAATCTCGTTTTTTTTTTCTATTCTACTGTGGTTCTCAGTATTTTTCTTTTATACTGAGAGGCATCATTAACCTTCTTCAAACTCATGCTCATGATGACTTGCCAGGAAAAATAATAAACATGAAATGAAAAAAAAGCACAAAATTAAGTATGCAGTGAAATATGTGGTTTCTCGCACAGAGTGGAAACTATTATGAGAATAGCAAGTCTTTCTTTTCATCCTGAAACATGATGCAGGGACGCCATCTTGTCTCATACATGTTTTTGCAAGTACGGCAAGCACTGAGCAAACACTAAGTGTTTTTTCTGGTCGAAATTGTCAAGTGCTGAGGTATACAGTCGAACCCCGTTATAACGAACTTCAAGGGGCCAAAGGTTTTGTTTGCTTTATCCGGTGGTTCGCTATATCTGAATCGTTAAGAAAAATGCTAGAGTTCACAAAATGTATAACTCATTAGTTGCAATGGGTATTCAATAATGATGTATTAAAAAATGATAAAATATATTTAAAATGATCATTAATGAATTAAATCGACTAAAATCGGTTACATTAAACCAGGTTGGCGACAGAACAGGGAAGAATCATTTTCTGGAAAAACTCAGGTAAGTTTCATTTAACTCAGGGAAAGTTGGAATTGATCAATTCTGGTCTTCAATTTTTGATGCAGAAGGTGGCTGTAGAGATGCTGCAAATGTTATGAGATGGTTATGATTTTGTCGCATGGTAATGCAAATGTTGAGAGAGATTTTTCTATAAACAATATATATATGTGGGAGAATATGAAGGAGTCTTCCTTAGTAGCAAGAAAGAGGGTTTATGATCATATCATTTCCAAGGGTGGCCTTGATGGTATAACAATTTCCAAAGATATGATCCACTATGCTAGAAATGCACGAGCAAGATATGAAGAATCGAAGAAACACCACAAGAAAGAGCAAATAGAAAAAAAGCATGCTTTAAAAAGAAAAAGGGAAGCAGAATCTCAATTGAAAGAGTTAGCCGCTAAAAAGGCAACCATTTTGCAGGAAGCTCAAAGACAAAGCATTATTATAGAGGCACAGATGGCAACTCTGCGAACCCATCAAAACAGTTAAAACTCTAGCATATTAAATGTTCAATCTATAACTTAATATTATCTACCTATTATGGTATACAATAAAAATATTTTTTACTTATTTTATTTTTATTCATTTATCAGTCTGTAGATTTTTAGTTCATCAAGTGTCAAGTTTATCATTATGGCTGGGGAATTGTTCTGCGAACGGATGGAGAAACTCAGGGAATTTCATGAAAAATACTCTGGAAATCAGGGAAAACTCGGGGAACTTTTTACTTCAATTTTTGTAGCCACCCTGTAAACTGACACAATACTAATTAAATTATGTACAATAGGAAAACTGTGAGACCAAAATTTTCATTCTTTATATCTGTGAGTTCGTCATATACCGGGTTCACTATAACAGGGTTTGAATGTGCATACATAGATACTGTTGTACTCACATTAGCCTTTTACATACTAGTAATGATTATTGTAATAAGCATACTGCATGTAAACTTTGTAATAAAAATATAAAATGTGTTTAGGGAATAATTTTTTTTCTTTTTTTAACTGACTGCTTATAATAAAGGTATTCTCAAAGAGATTAATAATAAATGGAATATTTACAAGGCAATTTTTATTTCCCTCAAAAATAAAAATTACCTTATAAATAAAAAAAAAAATTAAGAAAAAATCCATAGAATCAATGACTGGGAAATATAGATGATTAAGCTAACTTGTGCTAATGAAGAAAAACATAAATGTGACTAGATTTTACCAGTCTTAATGTTTCAAATTTTTTAGTGAGATGTAAATAGTTATTGTAGTAGCATTAGTATTTATTTTAAATTTGCGTTTAACTTATAAGATCTAATGTATAAGAATAAGCATATTAAAAATGTCATTTATTTGCTTGAATGTATATATTTAAGCTTATATGTATGTAATGTAGTTAATGGATATGATTTACTTTTTTTATTTAGGTCTGGGTTTCCTGGATCCCAGCCCGTATCAATGGATGTTCAAAATATACAATTACTACGAACGAAACAGTATAAAGTCAGCTGGAAAGCTGATGGAACTCGGTAATTTGCCAAATACTTTGTTTATATTCTAAATGTACTGGTTAACTTATTGTAATTGACTACTTTAAATAAAAGAAAAATTAAATAATTATTTATATATACTGTGGATCAGGTCTATACGACTCAAAATGTGATGAGGCCCATATTACTTTATGTAGATCTGTTTCAGGTCACAAGAAAATAAGATAGGTGGAAAAGCAAAAATATTTTATCTAACAAAAAATAAATTGATTATTTTAAAAATTAATAAATATTAATATCCATTGTGCATATATTCCTTTTGTAATATTATAAATCTTAAAATAATATTCCTTATTTTTAAGATTTATAATGTTGTGTGTCTTCACAGAAGGCTTCGTAGGCCTCAAAATGAATGCTGGGGGGGGGGGCATATGTTGTGCAGACCTGCTGTAGATACATTGCTTATGTAAAAAGTGCATTGGTTACTGAAAAAGCAGACTCCCCAATACAAACTCATGGAAACACAAGCTAACTACTAACAACACAAACTAAAGAATTTTTTAATGTCTTGTTACATACCAGCATAGTTTATAAATTTGATTCAAAATTTACTAATGACACTGTTGACTGTAAAATCAATCGAGTTTTAATTTAAAAAACCTTCAAAAGAGAATCATAAAAAATAAAATTCTTTGTTAACTGCTTGTTAGTTTTAAACAACCATTCTATTCTACTCTGTCAAATACAAAGGTACCATTAGATTTTTTAAAAATACAACTCATTAGTCCACATATTGAATCCATAGCATCTGCTTTCTAGATAGATATTTGCACCAATTCAAAACTAAAGCTGTTATGATTTTTTCTTATTAGCCTCACATACTGTCCTACTTGTAAAAGACTAAGGAGATGGGAAGAGATCCCTGTAATAACTACTCAAACATACTTATTTATCATTATTTCCTTCCTTTAAAATCTAAATAGCTAGCTTAGGTACTCAACCTGAGACTTTTTTTGCTGATAAAAAGTGCTGCACCCTTAGACCACTAGGTCATGATTTTCATTAAAACATATAAATTCTATGCAATTTATTTATGATGCTATGATCTAATGATAAATTTATTCTTCTCTCTCTTTCCTTACATTGTCCTGATACCATTCTTGTTTTAATATATCCAAAAAATTTAAAATGGAAAATATTTTAATTTTTTAGTGTATGTGTACTTTCTTACCCTTTTTGTCTTCTTACAGATATATGATGTTAATAGATGACAAGGATAAAATATATTTTATTGATAGAGACAATTCCATTTTTAAAGTGCATAATGTTACATTTCCTCGCCGAAAAGAACCTGATCAACATTTGTTTGGAACACTTTTAGATGGGGTAAGGACATTCATGTACTTTTATCACAGATTTTTAGCAGTTCCAATTTTTCTTTAAAATAGTCCAAATCATTTGCCTGTTTTGAAAAGAAAAGACAAAACCTTTGTGCTCGAGGAATAAACAGGAAATCCAACGTAAATAAAGCACAAATGGCAGTAAGGTGCAATTTTGCATATGAAGCTCCTTTGCAGCTTCGAAATGGCCATATGCAAAATTGCACCTTACTGCTATTTGTGCTTTATTTACGTTGGATTTCCTGTATATTCATTTGCCTGTATTTGTCTTATCAATTCAAGATAACAAAAAGTTTTTGTCTATTTATGTATAGTTTTACTGATTATTTGCATTTAAACTGGGTATATATTGTAGTAAGTACAATTAATTCATACTCTTGTGTCTGAACTTAGATTTTAAATTATTCAGTGATCCAAACTGCATTGTTGTCAACTTTCCCAAAATTCAAAGTCTCCCTACCTTTGTTGTTGTTGTTGTTGCTAATGCCCCCTGGTTGGAGGTTCCATTCACCAGGTCCTAATAGGCTAATGGGCTGAAAGAGGCGACTCCTGTTTTGAATTAGCACCACAAGGGACGGACTCCGACTTGGCTAAATGACTGTTGGCGAGGTCAAAGCGATAAAATAAAACGTGGTAGGTTATTTCAAAAACTCCTCTGCAGAATGCAACAGTGAGCCGAAGGAGCAGTAAGCAAAAAAGCAGTCTTCACTTAAAAACACAGTAATTTTATTCAGCACATCATCACAAAAAGACAAAATAATATCGAGCATTGTCAAAAGCTCCCTACCTACTACAACACTCTGACTCACCTGCCGCGAGCCAAGGGAAAAAAACCCATCACATTATATCCAATCGCCCACATGTGTAAAAAACCACGTGGGCATCTGGCTGATTTGCATAAATTTCAGAAAACAAAGTGGATGGCAAATAAATATCTATACAAAAAATACATTTGTAATAAATAACAAATATTGCAAAATTATATTAACATTGAAAATAAGAAGTATTACAAAAATATTTAAACATCGCAACCAGTGATGGCGATCGTAAGAAAACATTACGTCATTCCCGACGCCGGCACATCGCACGCTCTGTTTAACTTCCAAATTGGCAAGAAGAGCAAGTGAGGAGTATCCCAACAATGACCAGTCCCGTAATTTTGAACCGAATCAAGTGATGAGACTGGAACACTTGACCTCGCACCTCCAGAGGTAAATTTGAGAACTTGGATGATATTGCAGCCATGACCTATTTTACGTGCCCCGGCCACCATTAGTGAACACGGCAGTGGATTTGCAGTGATGAGCATTGAACCAGGGACGTTCAGATCTCTGGTCAACTGGGCCACAACACCCCCCTACCTCTTGAAGACTATATATAAATTAAATGAAGATAGGTATAATAAGCTAAGAAAAACAACAACTATTGGAATAGTTTAATTTAGTCATGCCTGTTCCTCTCTCAGTAGTGCTAATGAACTTTAAGGTGCATTCTTCAATTGCAATGTTGATTGTAGTAGAGATTTATTACTAACAAACTATTCCTGTAGTTGCGTTTATCTAGATTTGTTTTACTAAGTTTTTGTATCTGTCTTCATTTAACTATTGTACTATTGTATAGTTTCATTAACTGTTGTACAGTTTCGTTTTGGGAACGGTTGCCCATTTAGCAAAGGCAGCGAGCCAGTGACCTAAACATCTTTGCTGGCTGCTGACAAATCCACCATCGTGTACGTTAATGGCAGCTGGTGCACATAAAATCTGTTGTGGCTGCAAAGTATTCCAAGTTCTTAAACTTACCTCTGGGGGTGCTGGGTCAAGTGTATCGGTCTCAGCACTTGTCTTGGTTCTAAACTACAAGACCAGCCTGTAGTTGGTAATGCTGGCCACTTTTATGGTGCCACCTTCAATGAATGGCCAGGAGTTTTGTGGTATGAATTACGGCATCTGTCCACATTCGATGTTGACCACAACTGGTCTGGTGTCTGCGAGATGTTGTAAGTCCGGTAATTCATATTCAGGGCAAAAGTTTAATCTACAATAGCCTCCGCATTATCAACAACAACAGTTTCATTGATTAGAAGAATATTTGGTGCCTATCTTTATAAATAAATTTTAATTTAATTTAGCTAATTGCTCGATTCTCATCTTCTAAATTAATAGGCATCTGAAAACTTAATTGGTTCTGTTCATTTTATATAATTTAACACTATTTCACTATACTGTTCTTAAATTTTTTTGCTTGTTGATTCCATGAGAACTATTGAACCTCATTGCAGCTTATTTGAAACTTCAGAGCAAATTAGCTACCCTTTCATTTTAACTGCATAATGATGAATAAAATATTATGTCTTTAAAATATCAACTGTTGTTTTAAAGATATAATATTTTATCAATCACCAAGCTCAGCTTATTTAGTAAGCTCTATGCATTCAGTATTTCTATGCATCCTGTTTTTTCATTTGGAAACATTATAACATTATAATTTTGACATTATATTCATAGGAAATGATAATCGATAAAGTCGATGGCAAAGATGTCCCTAGGTATCTTGCTTATGACATTGTAAAATTTATGGTAAGTTTTCCTTTATCATATAAAGCATGGAAAGTATTCTAATGACATTTTAAAAAACTTTTAGGAAATTGTAAAAAACTGAAATTTTTCATGTGATCATTAGTTCTATTAAAAAATCTCTAAGGGTTATTGAAATCTTATTGTAACTTATGTGATAGGCCTCCCTATTGTAACTTGATGCCAGTCAGCTTATGACACCAGAACATTTAAACATATGCATTTTACTTTTAATATTAGGGGCCTGTCATTTCTATAAGTTAACTAGCATGATAAAGAGTTAATTATTTCAACCACATTTACACTGTCTTAAAAACTGGTCATAACAAAGTTTAGAAATAAATTTGAATAACTTATTAAGTCTTTTAGCAGATACTTTTGAAGAAATATTGCTAAAGGATGTAATGTATATATTATCTATATATATAAAACAGTCCGTGACTGACTGACTGATAATGCAAAGACCAAACCACTGGACCTAAAGGGCTGAAATTTTGCATTGCGATTTTTATAGAATAGGGGTGCACTAAGAAAGATTTTTGAAAAATTCTTCTTAGATTTTTAAAAATTTTTAATCTGTTTTGTAACTTTTTTAAAGTTTGCATTTAAAATAATAATCTGAGGGTTAAAAAATTTATATCATGAGAAAGATCATAAAATTTCCTTACAAATGAAGTCTTTTTAGAATTTAATTTATTAAATGCTGATCATGTGGTTTCTTTTCGTTTTGTGATAATTTAAATTAATTTTGTGTCACGTGCATAACAACAAAATAAATTGCCAAAAAAATAAATATTAAAATACGGTGAAAGATAAAATTTAACCACTAGACTAATTGAGATGGAAGTTTTTAAAGAATTTAATTCAAATTAGTATGTTTTATGGATATTAAACATACAAATTAATTGCATACATTGATCATTGTATTTAATTTCAATATCTTCTTCTACATAATTTTGTCTATAAAAATATCTTACTATTTTTTCATAAATATATTTTATTGTTTTTGTTTTTTACATTAATGGCATACATTGATCATTGTATTTGTTATAAATATATATTTTTGTCATTAATTGCATACATTGACCGTTGTATTTAATTTTAATGTACTCCGTAGCGAAGTACAGGTATTCTGCTAGTATAAGTATAAGCTTTTTAATTAACACTAAGTACCCTGTGTAACTCATGTTCTTGCCTCATGTTCATTTGATCAGACTGCAAATGACTTAGAAAATAATTTAATTTGAAGATTTTTTTGTTTTTGTGTATAAAACATTTTTTTTTTCGTGTATAGATTACTCTTTCTAAGGTAATTTATTCTGTACTTTTTGCTTAGTCATTTTTAAAATAGAAATTGAATTTTAATTTCTCATCGCAATTTTATTTTAGAACATAGATGTTGGAAAGACTGATTTTGATAGGCGAATGCTTTGTATTAATAAAGAAGTAATTGATGTCCGAAGACAAGCCATGGTCGACGGTCGAATTGATCGCATGAAGGAACCCTTTAGCATACGAGCTAAACCTTTTTATGATATTGTTTCTGCTAGACAGGTAAAAATATTACCTTATATATTTTTTGTTTATAGTAATAAAAATATTTATTATTTTTAATAGTTCAGTAAATGTGATTTCTATTAAACTTTTAATGTGTTCATTGAAAAGTTCCACCTTTAAAGTAACTACATAATAATTACAAGATAAAAAGACTTTTTATATACCATGTTTTTAAATTTTCTATTAAAAAAAAAATGTAATTTACATGCAGCTTCTTCATGAGCTGCAAACAAATTCGCATCTTCCATAGTTAATTATGGATTTCAAAATTATAAATTATAATCTATAATTTTAAGGAGAAAAACAATGAATTTTGCAGAGAAAATATCGCAAATAGCATGTGGGCATAAATAAAAATTATCCCATTGTAATGAAAATGTAATATGCTTGGTTCACTATTACGTTAATAGATGGCGCCTGTAGCGCAGTTACTTTTGGCTCCAGACGCTACTTGTATTTTTACGTAATGGATTTTAAAATATGAAATAAAGATGGCTAAAAGTATTAAAATAATGCATTGTCATCGTATTCTGAGCTATTCTTAAAGTTTCAAATGTCTAACTAGTCGGGAAGTTAGTTAAAAATCGATTTGCAAGATTTGTACCAGACAAACACACAAACAAGAAAGCAAGTTAATAAAAACATGGTAAAAATGGATTGAGCACTGCAATATGATTGCTGAAGGCAATTTTTTTGAAATGCCAACTGAAAAATAAATTCTCAATTATTTTACATGGTTGACACTGGTAAATATAAATTTTTAGCATTTAACAATTTGAACATATACATACTACAAGGGCGAATCAGAAAGTCTTTACCCCTATTTTTTATTATCCAAAATAAGTACATACAGGTAATTACAAATACACATACTATTCTACATACTTTAAACTATTTTTTCACCTAGTCGCCACACCGGTTTAGACATTTGTCCCATCACAGCAATAAATTTTAGATACCCCTGTTGTAGAATCCATCTGGCTGACTGTGGAATCACCGTTTGGCTTCATCGTTACACGTGAATTGCTGTCCTGCCAGGAACTTCTTCAGCAGACTAAAAGCATGGAAATTACTAGGGGTGAGGTCCGGACTGTATGGTGGATGGTCCAGACTCTCCCAGTGAAATGACCAGAGCTTTTTGGCGGTTCTGATTGCCACATGTGTCCTCACATTGCACGAACTCGGCCTCCCCGAACGCTTATTGTCATGCATCTTCACGGCCATTTGTGAACTCACAACACCACCATCTCACATTTCTCAAAGCAAGACACTTTTCCCCATACATGGGCTGCATTTCCCTGTGGATTTCGATGGGTGTTCTCCCTTGCTCCATAGAAAAAGAATCACATTTCATTGCTCGTACGCTGTGCACATGTGAGGCACAACTGCCGTCTACAACAACTGACAGCAGTGCTGTGCCGCTGAGCTACTGGCAGATAAGGCTGGTCCAAGAAAGGCCCACCGCTGGGAATGGATATGTTGACTTCACATTTATAGCTGTAATTTGGCTAAAAAAAAAATAGGGGCAAAGACTTTCTGACTCACCCTCATAGTTAACAAAGTATCTGTGATACCTGTATCTAATATTATCCTTCCAAATGAAATATAGAGTATCTTTTATCTGAAGTACAATTGGATGCCAAGTGCTCTGCTCACATAAAAATTATTATATTTTCTACATGAAATGCTTTAAATATATATATAAATGTTTTTTTTCAGTTACTGGGGGAAAAATTTAGCAAAGAAATGTCTCATGAAGTGGACGGTCTAATTTTCCAACCAGTGCCCGATGTAAGTAAATTTTTAATTAATATTATCATTTTTGTTTTATAAATATTTCCATAGTGTTCTTGGTTATTTTTTTCTTTCATCTAAGGTGAAATAATGCAAGGAGGGGGTCTTAATATTCAACAATTTTAGGCATATATTGCCAAAAAGCATTTATTTTCTGCACACTGAAACATTAATGTCATTTTGTTTGTCTCACAGAGTTCAGATGAGTAAATAAACTTACCATCTTAAAAAATAAAGTAAAAAATTAATATTTTTAAACTAAACTAAGGTCCTTTTAATTTTACTCTGTTTATACCCTCTATATGTACCACATGTGAATGTTCCTCAGATGGTAGGTGGTATATATTTGATACAGCAGTAAAACTTGATCAGATTGACTCATGATGATCCAGTTTAGAGCTTCTAAAAGGGAGCATTTTTGGTATACCAATAGATGGCAATATCCACAAGACTTAAATGTAGTCTGTTACTGACCTTCATTCAAATCCGCCTTTTTGTATTTTAAACCAACTGGGTGGTCGAAACATACATAGTCTTTTCAACATAAAGCATTGTGAGCCACTGCTCTCCCCCCTTTCTTGTTTTTCAAATTTCTTAAAGTTATCTGCATTTGTAGCCCTTAACCTTATCTGATTTTATGGCAATGAGCAAGCTGACTTGTTGGCTAAGGAGGCTTCGATGCTACATCCACCTTGTCTCCCAACTCTTCTTTAAAATGTCAAGTGACTTCTCAGAAGCAATATCCGGCACAAAAGAAATTCCACTCTTAAAGAGCTAGCTGGTGGAAAATCTTGGACTTATCTACTTGATAACCAGAGATGTGCTCAACTTTCCCTCCTCCCCAGAGTCGAGGGAGTGGCGTGTTTTACAGTCATCAGCAGATATGATTACTCGCAGGCCCATCTATATAGAATTAAACTAGCTGATTATCGATTCTGCCCACACTGAAATACTATGCACATGATTAGGAAGCATCTTTTCAGTAGCCCTTCCCTACTTGACATTCGCTCTTGTGATGACTTTGGGGTTCTCCCCCTTTCTGGAGCCACTTCCCTGTTGTATTGGACTGCAAGATGCCTGATGTCTGAGAAGATGATGGCGGGCATAATTATAAAAGAAAAAAAAACTTATCTGATAGCCTTTCGTAAACTTATTTTTAGCCCTCATCATACAAGAGAATAAACAGGAATCCCTAAAATGGCCTTTGGAAATATATTTGAAACTTTTAAAAAATATATGCTATTAAAAATGGGTCCATCCTTGATCAATTAGAATCATGAATTATTTTACCGTTGATTTTGGAAATTTTTGTAAAAAATCATTTTAAGTGTTTCAATAAGTTTTACATTTCAGGATTAAGATATAAGTGTATTTTAAAATAAAGTTTCTTTTTCATAACTTTGATGTTTTAATTGTTTCTCATGTTTTATATCATATGGATTTGAAAACTGTAGGGTTATTTTTTAAAATGTTGGTTAATTTTTTTTGAGTGATATAATGCAACATAGATGTTTGTTAATCTCTCAAAATGTGAACTCTCTTAGTTTTTCATTGTTTATTTTTTAATCCTGTTATAAAAAATATAAAAAAATCCTGTAAAAGTAATCCTGTTTAAAAAAAAACAAAAAAACTGAAGTATGTGATGGAAACTATTTAAAACTGTAGATCATATCTACATATATAAAACAGTTCCGTAACTGACTGACTGACTGACATATAACGCACTGATCAAACTGCTGGACCTAAAGGGCTGAAATTTTGCATGGCGATTCTTATAGTGTAGGGGTTACACTAAGAGAGATTTTTGAAAAATTCTTTTTAGATTTTTTTAATTTTTAAGCTGTTTTTGTAACATTCTTTAAAGTTTGCATTTAAAATAATAATCTGAGGGTTATAAAATTTATATTACGAGAAAGATCATAAAAATTCCTTGAAAATGAAATTTTTTCGAATCTTTATATCCATTTTCTGATTTTTGGTGAATTTTTAAAGATTAATTTTTGGAATTTAATTTATTAAATGCTAATCACATGGTTTCTGTGATACCTCAAATTACTTTTGCGTCACATGCATAAAAAAATGAAATAAATTGACCGAAAAAAAATTAAAATATGGTAACAGATAAAATTTAACCACTAGACTAATTGAGCTGGAAGTTTTTTAAGAATTTAATTCAAATTAGTATGTTTTATGGATATTAAACATACAAATTAATTGCATACATTGACCTTTGTATTTAATTTGAATGTACTCGGTAGCAAAACATGGCTATTCAGCTAGTTCTTCTATAAGATTCAAACTTAGACAGGTTGCTTCTTGAATTGTCCAAGGAATAAAATATGAATGAGGAGAAATGAACCACCTCATACTATACAATATATGCTAATTGTCAAAATAAGAAAATTTCAAAAATGAAGAGAGTTGAGGATGTCTCTACAATGTTTCGCTCAATTAGTTTATAGTTATTAAAAAAATATCTGAAGAATTCTCTAGGGTATTTTAAATTATGAATTTTCTCGGGTATATTATATTGACATCATGTATGAAGGAATTGATACAACATAATTCTGTAGTAAAATTTCAATTTTTGTACTTAATATATTTCATATTTAGATATGATTGAATGCTTTATGTGGAATGCATTATAAATTTTTATGGATCTATCTTTTCTCTCAGCCATATATTTGTGGTCAATGCCGAGATGTTCTTAAATGGAAGCCACCTAGTCTGAATTCTGTGGATTTTAAACTTCAAATAGCACAGCGAACAGGAATTGGGTAATTTATTTCTTTAAACTTGTATTCTTTAGCTACATTTTTTGCACTTCATATTTGTTTTATTTTTTAACAATATGCATCTACTTATCTCCATTTTATTCTCTACCCTCTTAGTATACTTCCGACCAAAGTTGGTTATCTCTTCGTAGGAGGACTGCAAGATCCTTTTGGTGAAATAAAGGTACAATTTTCACCTTCAGTTAAATAAGTGCTTTAATGAGTTTCCTCTTGTATGTTGTGTACAGCTTTGTTAACTTCTCACTTTTTTATAACAATTTAAAGCTAACAATGGAAAATATCTGACAGAGTTATGTTTCTGTATCATGATTTACATGGTGCTTACTATTTTCTTTTTGAAGCAGATGCTATGACTATCTTTTAATTAAATTGACTGAAGAAAATTTAAGTGTCTGAGGTAGATACAATTAGATTGTTACCTTCATTAAATTCATTGTGTAATATTTTTGAAAATATGTGTATATATTCAATACTGAAATTTAGTTTATGAAAAGAAAAGAAAGTTGTAGAAGGCTTTTTTAATGTCAGATTTTTTTAAGAGAGGCATTTGTAAAAATATGAATTTTTCATATTCTTGAATGATCTGCAGATTTTTTCTAAAAATCTAAATAACATTTACTGATTTTCTAAAATATACTCTTTGGAAGTCTTAAGAATTCATTAAAGAATTTTTCTTCTGTTCTTGTTACTGGCATTTCCAATTTTTGCTTTAAATATGTTCTTTGAAAAGGATGAATTCCTCAAGCAAATTCAAAATTTTCTCTTCAGTTTTTAATTTTATAGTACAATTTATAATTTTTTCTGTAATTTTGAAACTATTGTTCAGCTAGCAAAAACACTAGTGTGTTGTGTATTGGTGGTAACTATTATATATACATACTAGCTGAATACCTATACTTCACTACCGAGTACATTCAAAGTATGCAATTAATGGCAGAAAAAAAAAATATATATATATATATATATATATATATATATATTTATAAAAAAATTGTAACGGATATTTTTATAGACAAAATAATGTAGAAGAAAATATTCAAATTAAATACAACGGTCAATGTATGCAATTAATTTGTATGTTTAATATCCATAAAACATACTAATTTGAATTAAATTCTTAAAAAATTCCATCTCGATTAGTCTAGTGGTTAAATTTTATCTTTTACCGTATTTTAATTTTTTTTTTTGTCAATTTATTTCATTGTTATGCATGTGGCACAAAATTAATTTAAAGTATCACAAAAAGAAAAGAAACTAAGTGATCAGCATTTAATAAATTAAATTCTAAAAATGAATCTTTAAAAATTCACCAAAAATCAGAAAATGGAGGTAAAGATTCGAAAAAAATTTCATTTTAAAGGAATTTTATGATCATTCTCATGATATAAATTTTATAATCCTCAAATTATTATTTTAAATACAAACTTTGAAGAATGTTGAAAAAACAGCTTAAAAATTTAATTTTAAAAAAATCTAAAAAGAATTTTTCAAAACTCTTTCTTGGTACACCCTATACTATAAGAAGAATCGCCATGCAAAATTTCAGCCCTTTAGGTCCAGCGGTTTGGTCTGTGCGTTATCTGTCGGTCAGTTATTGAACTGCTTTATATATATAGATAAGTGTGTGTGTGTGTTTTGGGTGTAAGAGAAAATTGTGCATTTTTTTTTCTTCTGTCTTTAGAAAATATGATGGGTGTATGAGTATGTTTTCACATAACAATTTTTGAATTTCTGAAATTTGTTCAATTGTTTCTTTAGTTTTATATTTAAATGCTTCTTCCATTTAGGTGACAAAAGCTCTTCGGGAATTGGACAAAAAAATTATTGAATGCAAATGGGAAAATAATCAATGGGTATTCATGAGAGAGAGGACTGATAAGTCATTTCCGAATGGATACAACACAGCTGTCGGTAAGTTTCTCACATTATTAGCTGTTTTCTATCATGTAATGATATAAGACTCTGTTCCTTAAAAGCTCTATTTTTCTTTCAACCAAATCCTTAAAGAAACAAAAATTCTTTTAACCCTTCAGCAGGCACGCCTGTGTACAAAGTGCAACATTTTCGTAATTTTGAATGGTTTGTTTTTACATGTAAGGTTTGAATGTTCAAAGTAGTTTCAATTTATAGCTACATCCTTTCTAATGCAGGTCTGCTTTTCTAACCCTTCTATTCCTTTCCATTCATTGTTAGTTGGGATTTAAACGTGGTAAACCAGTGATTATTCTGGATTACAATACGACAAAAACAGGAGTTGATATAGTCGAGCAAATGTGCAGCTATTACATGGTATCCAACATATCATGAAGATGGACGATCTCAATGATTTTTAGGTTTTTGGACATAACTGGAATCAATTTGCAAGTTGTCCTTAGATCCAATAAACTGGACAGTTTTGAAATAAGGCGATTGTATCTGCATTCTTTGGCCTTTAATTATAAATATATCTTAGTATTATCAACATTTTATATCTTGTCACAAAATGCAGAATTATCATCATCAATTTGAAAAAAAAAAAAAGTTTATTACAAAAGGAATAATCAAGGTTGAAAGAGACGTAGCACTTTGTGCCACGTCTGCCTGCTGGTGTTCCAAAAATTTGCGCACCTGCTGAAGGGTTAAAGCAGGCCTACACAATTTGAAATGTGATGAGTGCCATATTACTTTATGGAAAGCTGGTGTGGGCTGCAAGAAAATAGGTTAGAAAGGAAAGCAAATAATATTTTTTCTAACAAAAACTAAATAACTGATTAATTGAAAAAATTAATATTAATATTCATTGTTTATACTATTATAAATCTAAAAATAATGTTCTGTATTTTTTTTATTTATAATATGATACGCTTTCACAAAAGGCTTCGGGGGCCACAAATTGTGTGCTGGCCATATGTCTTGCACACATGATTTAGAGGATAAAAAACGCCTTCTTAGTCATGCTCATAGTAAATTTCTGTGTGTGTGTGTAAGAAGGGATAACAAAAGTTTATGCAAGAAATTATTGA
Source organism: Dolomedes plantarius (assembly GCA_907164885.2). Taxonomy (NCBI): domain Eukaryota; kingdom Metazoa; phylum Arthropoda; class Arachnida; order Araneae; family Dolomedidae; genus Dolomedes; species Dolomedes plantarius. The sequence continues at coordinate 45,231,635 of OU015496.1, forward strand.
ACATATTTTATGAATGCGCTAGAATAAGACCTTTGCCGACGTCATTTTGTTTGGTATGTGCAGTTCATAAAAATACCCATATGGATATTTTGCATGTTCTAATAAATATTCCCTCTGTCCCAAAATAAGTGTCATATTTGCCCATTCTTTTCAAGTGTTTAATGTGATACTTATTTTGGGACAAAGGGAGTATTACTTTATTTTTTTCAAACAGCAGATCTGTATGAAAATTTTTTTCATTAATTTGATGCTAGAGTAATAGTTATCACTTATTTAGCATTTCAAGTAGATAATATTTAATTGAAAACGATCATTCATATTTGCTTATTTGGAAAATTGATATATTAGCTAATACTGTGTTCTTCAGTTCAAAAGCCAGTCTAGAAAAATACAAAAACAGATTCTGCATGTTTTGACTTTTTCTGATGTTTTTCAGTTCTTTTGTTGAAAAAACAAAAGTTTCCTTTTTTCTTTTTTTTTTCCACGTTTGCTTAATAGAGAATTTCATCAATTGTTTAGAATGGCATCAACTATACAGTTTAAGAATGAAACATAAATTTTACTTAATAAACCATTTTATTTATCAACGTAAAAACACCTCTTTAATCTGATGAGTGATAAATACTATATTTATAATTTGAGTGTAATAATGAGGTGGTCATTTTTATAAAAACATGCTTAAGAGTGACTAAAAGTTTTAAATAACTGTCATCTGTTAAGTTTTTAGTCTTACATAGCAATTTTTGATTCAGGTTTCAGACATTGTGTATTTCTATATTTTTAGATCATTTTAACGATTCTCATTAGATATGACCAGAAATGTCCTATTTCACTGTACTCACTGTAATTTGATGCATTATCTTTGTATATTAATCTTAGAACTACTGAAAACTAAGAAATACCCAATACTATTAGAAATTCAAAACCAGTCAGTTTGGTTGTTTTTGCTAATGCCCCCTAGTTGGAGGTTCCATTCACCAGGTCCTAATAGGCTATTGGGCTGAAAGGGCGGCTCCTGTTTTCAATTACCACCACAAGGGTCGGAGTCCGACTTGGCGAAATGACCGGTCCCGTAATTTTGAGCCAAGTCAAGTGACGAGACCGGAACATGTGATCCTACACCTCCAGAGGTAAATTTGAGAACTTGAAGGACATTGTAGCCATGACCTATTTTGCATGCCCCGGCCACCATTAGTGAACACGCGGTGGATTTGCAGTGACGAGCATTGAACCAGGGACATTCATATCACTGGCCCCCTGCTCTTGCCAACTGGGCCACCATGCCCTTACTGGTTTGGTAGTTCTAGTATTAAATCAATATGTATGTAGTATTTTATTGTTTATTTTATTAGTTTCAGATATTGTGTATTTCAGTATTTTTAGATTGTTTTAAGGATTTTTATTAGAAGTGACCAGAAATATCTGGTTTTACTCTACTCACTATAATTTGATGCATAATCTTAGTATATTAATCCTAGAACTACTGAAAACTAAGAAATACCCTTTCCTATTAAAAATTAAAAACCAGTCAATTTGACTGGTTGGTTTGGTAGTTCTAGTATTAAATAAATCAATACGTAGATAGTATTTAATTGTTTATTTAATGTTTTTTACAGCTGTTTGTGAAAGCATTAGGAATCCTGTGAACAAGGAAATGTTATTTAGTATCACTGACTATAATCATTGGCGCCCTCATGCAAAACTCAACAATAACCATACATGAAATCATTTTCCAGATTCAGCTTCAGTATTGACAGTTTGCCTCTCTCAAATTTGTTTCTTTTCCCCCTCATCAGTAGAGTATTTTAAAGACTACTAGAATTGCTTTTTTTTTTAATTATTATTATTCATTCTTTTTTTTCTTCTTAGTATTTATTATTAAAGGGTTTTACTTTTGTAAATTATTTTATATTTGTCATAATGATATGCAAATATACATTGTCAAGTGCTTTTGCTTGTGTAAATGAGATCTCATCTCTGCAAGAATTATTCTTTACTCCAATAGTATTAGAATGTAAATTGATGGTCTAGTCAGTGTTTTCCAAAGTGTTTATTAAGCTAAAAAATCACAGTTATAATATGTTCATTAGAACTGTGTTTTTGTACATATTTTTTTAGTTTCATAAAGAGTTGTGATTTTCTGATAAGTCCGACAAATCTGGTTTCTGAAATTATTTATGTCTTCCACCTCCCTCTGTTCCTTTCCACAAAATTTAATTATATAAGGATTTTATCTTTTTTGTTTGTTTTTCCCCCTTTCTTTCTATAGGGAGTCATATAAATACTATATTTATTTAGGAAATCAGTGCTTCCGCTTTAGAGACATTTTTAAAGTTTGTTTTAATTTTATTTCTTTGCATTTTATTTTACTTTATTAAATATTTGTCATGCTGGTTGTTTGCATGAGTATTATGTAAAGCCATTCTGCATAGATATTAATGGCATAGATAACAAATTGTTTATTATATGCTGCTTGATATTAACCAAATTGTTTTGTGCATGAGGGGGGTTAATTCCATTCTAGAAGAATTCACTTTTTGGGAAATGCTACTTTGTCTATCCTTTGTTTAAATTTCTTTATCATAACTAGGAAATAAACTGTGGAATTATTTCGAAACACTTGTATATTTGTATATATCAATTTTCTTAATAAAAAATTTAAAGGATTTGGTGTACAAAACTCTTATTTTTAAAAAACTGTGGATTTGATTTATGTTATTCACAGTAAATTCATCCATGCTAGTTTCATTATTACAACATTTTACATCATATATTGGGGAAAAAAACCTCCGTTGTTGTTAAAAGGATTTATTATGATAGTACAATCAAATACGAGCTCAAATCAAACATACTTATATTTTAACAAGTCTCTCGTTTCCAGTGTTTACCATTAGTTTGTTATTGCTGACTCTTCATCATTTACATTCTATTTTCTTCACTTTTATTACTCGCATTTTATTTATTCTTATGATTAGTAATTTGAAGTGCCTCTGTTTGATGGTACTTAATATCATTTGAGTTTAGTTTATCCATTGACTAATACATACTGATTGTTAAGCTTACAAATCAAATGTGTATTGCATTCACGCATTTACCATTGTGCAATCATTCTTCATGCTAAGTCAAGTGAATTAGAGATCAACTTTAAGATCTTTGATTGTTTCATTTCCATGCAGAAGTACTTATGTTTTTTAAGAGCTCAATTTGCAATCTTTAAGACACTACATAAAGTCTAGCACTTTGTTTACATTCATTTTTCTCAGTTTTGCGATTTCTTTTATTATGAAAAACAGGTTGGGATAGGGGGGGAAAAGGCATGTAACCTGAAAATATATGGCTTTTTCACTAAGGATGTATCTGTGTAAATTTTTTTTTCATATTTCATGATTGTTCATTATTAATGGCATAGATCTAGCTTGAGCTTGGTTTTGTGGTGAGCTAATCTTGTGTACTACAGACAATTTTTCTAATTGGACAGTGTTTAACAATTTGTCTTTTTCCAAAAAAAAAAAAGTTTTATATTATATTGATTTTAATGTTACCTGAGTTTTAATATTTAGTAACACAAAATTTTGAAAACGTTTTATCAACAACAAATTTTAAATTGGTAAGAGACAACACACTCTTACTGAGAACTATTTCTATTTAACAATTAAAACAGTCTTGATAAATAAAAGGGTGGGACATTTTAAAAATTCTCTATGATGAGCCTTCCCTTTTCTATAGGGAATAATTATTAATAAGAGTTTATAACAAATCATGCTAGTGCAAATTGTTACAAGACTTTTAAATTTCATGAGTTGTTTCACCAGTTAAATATTTGCTTCATTATAAATATGAAGTAATTTTGTTTTTCATTGCTTGAAAATGGTTTATTCTTTTTTTGTCTTTTTTTTAAAAACGATATCTCACTATTGTCTTTCATTTTCATAACACACTTTGGAAAAACCGACTTTGAATTGTGTACTGTGATTTCATTGTTTTACGTATATTAACTCCTATGAATGAAGTTATTCAAAATACTTGTTTGAAATGCTAATTATATATAACACTGACGTTAATGTAACAAAAATGTAAAATAAGACTAAATTTTTTTTCTCAAGATGCAAGAAGAATTTTCTTAGATCTTATGGATATCATTCAAAATCTTAGATCTTGCACATAAGTGTATTCATACTGAGTACAGTGGTACAAATAGTCTGTTTAAAATGTGTGGTAATGAAGAGTAACAATGGAATTTCCTCTTATTTTTAGTACATGAAAGGGTTATAACCCTAACTCCTATATTCTTAGTTGAGCTTGTTTATTCATACGTAAATTTTTAAAATGTTAGTCTATGTTTTATACAGTTTAGGACTAAAGAACATTCAACTTTAAAAAGACAGGCTTTCGACAGACATTAAATTCTTAATTTGTTTGTAATTGTCTTCTGTTAAGATGCTAGGAAGAGAAATTGAACCGAAATTAAGTTAAGTATCTGAAAGAAAATTAAAAATCCTTTTAAAAATTAGTGGTCCACGGTGTATGTAAATAATTCTTACTTACCTGTTGTAAATATCACCTTCAGTCCTTTAGAAAATATATTTTAGATCAATTTTTATTCCTTTGCATATAAATAACACTACTACTAAATTGTAATTTTGTTTTTAAATATATATATTGATAAACATCAAAAGGTAGTAATTGTATTTAAAAGAATTTTCAGAAAATGTTTCAATGGACATTTCAGAATATTTGAATATCTTTCATTAAATTATTTTTGTTTGTCCTAATATTCCTTAATCTGTTGCTCTGATAATCACTGTGAAAAATAAGAAACTTCATTTTAAAGAACTTTCTTCTGAAATGAAATTTTTTTATGTTTTGTGTGCATAAAAGCATCAACGAAAAGTTTCATTTAGGAAACTAGTATGTAGTGTGTCAAATATAAAATACAAGTCATTCACTAGCCGCATACACACAATTTGATAACATGTTTTCCTTGTACACAAGTATTTATTGATGATAACCTTTATTCAAACAATATCTTCTAAGCTAAAGAAGACATTAAAATTTTTGCCTTTTATACTGTTACTACTAGATTACTTAATGTACTTGGCTTTTCAAAATTAAAATACTGACCTGTTGTTATTTTCACCTTATTCCAATTAAACCCTTTTCATTTCCTGAAATGCTTTTTCATTCATCTCATTTTATATATTGTAAGTATATCCTGAATAAAGATATTGTAAATTGGAATATTTTGATGTTCATGTGTATTTTAAGAAACTAGGATAGTAGCACGATTAAGTTTTAAAAGTAGGGAGAGTAAATTATTTGTATAGCTCTAAAATCTTCTGTCTATATTCTGTTTACAAATGTGTATTTTAAATAAAATATAACTTCCTATGTGTGTGTTTTGTGTATTTGATAAATAGGCTACTGTTTAAAACTACTTAAAACAATTATTTGAAAGTGTTATTGGAGAAAAAAACTTTCTGTATGAAATCGGAAAACCATGTTTAACACATTAGTTCAGCTCATTTACAGGAATGCTCTTATTTAAATCTGAAACACAAAACCTGTATAACAAGAGAAAAATTTCGACTCATTAACTTACAGTAGCTGAAGCTGGAACAAAATCAGGATGACTAGCATTAGGGCTGCATGGATTTCTTGGGACCGATCGAAATTTTTCAGTTTGATTTTTTTCACTATTTCAATTCCCTCCTCCCATAAAAATTCTGCATACATGTATACACCATCTACCAATAAGTATTTGGACACCTGTGATAGAAATGAAAAACAAAATTTATGACAGCTGTCATTGTTGTCCTGGAAGTAACATGGGTTTTACCTGTAATACTGCCACAACGTAGGAAGCACACTGTCATCCAAAATAGTGTAGTAGGTGTTCTTGTTGAGCTTACCATGAATTAGGACCAAGGGTCCCAGTCCATAGCAGGAGAAACACCCTGCAGATATCGTCATATGCATGATTGTCCAAATACTTATTGGTAGATGGTGTAGTACATTGAATACTGTTAAACAGCATTACCCTTTCTCTTACAATCTACTTGATAAAAAAGTATGTCGTATTTGCATTAAGACTCATAAAGCAAAACCTAAATTATTTTTAATTTCACAATACCTTTCTTGATGTGATCGTTAAACAATGTATAATCTTCAACTTCTCTCTCTTTTCTGATAACTCTTCAGTCAGCTTTGTATAATTATGAAATTTAATTTGTATTTTTTCTTTTAACGTAGGATTACGTTCCTCCTAACCATCCTCCAGAAAGCAAAATTTCAAATGCTAAAACCGTTCATCGTTGCAAGTTATAATTTTGGAAGTGCACCAAACCCAGTCTGTATTGCTTGGGCAAGCAGTAAACAGAGATTTACCAAAATGTGTCAAAATTTTGACATACATATATATACATACAAAAGAGGTTAATAACTCACGGTAGTTTCCTTAGAAGAGACTACCTGAAATTTTTTTTTATATTTTATATGCCTTTAGATGACTAAACAACTGACAAGCCAGATATTCTCTAAAATATTTATATGGCAGGCAGACTGGTTCTAGTATATTAATCATCTACATTGTTGAAGCAGACTCCTTGTCTCAACAATGTAAATTTGCTTGCCCATGCAGCAGAACTGCCTCTCAACTCCACATCAATAATAAAATATAAAACATTGCCAGTCATTCTATGTTGTGTATTGTATGTGGCGTGTATATAAGTAAGACGTATTAATAAAGTGCTTGTTCTTAAGTATTCTTATGTGATTTTTAGGCTACTACTCACATTTCTTGGGTCAAGGGATCCACAGGATCTTGGATAGAATTAAGCAAAAATGAGCACAACTGCAATATTTATTTACAAACTCTTTAAGAACTTTGGAATTGAAATTGACTGCTGAACTAGTGATTAGAAGTGACGTGATACTGGCAAGGAGTGCGTTGGAGGCTAAAGCGAATCGCCTCTTTGCTTTAGATGAACAAATAAAGGAATTATGGTTAAATGCAGAAGATTTTGATATAGAATTTTCTAAAGATATAAATGTAACCGAATCTTACCGTGATCAATGGATTACTGTACAATCAAAAGTCACGAATCTTCTGGAAAGCTAGGTTAATTTAGACAGTAATGTGAATGACACATTTCAAGGTAAGCAAAATTTTAGACTTCCATAAGTTATTGTTTCAATTCTTTGATGGAGATTTAAAAAATTGGATTGGATTTTGGGGACAATTTAAAATTCATGAAGATGATACAATAGACTTTGATGATAAATTCCAATATTTACTGCAAGCTACTGAAATTGGCTCTTCAGACCAAGACCTTGTAAAAAGTTTTCCACCATCTGGACCAAATTATTTTAAGGCCATAGAAAAATGAAATCACATTTTGCCCATGATGAGTTGTTGATTGAAATTGTGTTCAGAAACTTCTTAATTTAGTCTTAAGTTAAAAACTGAGAAAACTTTACTTTGCATATCCTGCATGACTGATTGGAAACTCAGTTGCATGCATTAGAAACTTTGGGAGTAACTTCTGAGAAATATGCAGCAATTAGTCGAGTCTGCTTTACCAGAGGAAATAATGGAAACATGGGAATGATTGCGAACAATGAAAACATAGACCGGGAGAAAGGTAAATCTCTTAACTAGTCTTTTAGAATTTTTAAGATTTGAAGTGGAAAGCGAAGAGTGTTTGAATCTGACCTGTTCCAGATTTGCATGTAGCAAAGAATTTGATACCTCAAAATTACATTCCCACTGCAGCATGTCTGATAGCAAGTGAAAAGAAACATACTAAACCTGATAAACTATGTTTGTGGTATAATAAAGCTTCTCATAGATCTACAGAATGTTTTAAAGCAAATAATATTTCATATGCTGAGAAGAAATATTGTATAAAAAAGGGGCATAATTCGAAGATATGCAAGTGTTTCATTTGTAATAAACATACAGTTATATGTCCAAAACCATGCCCATCAAAAGATACCAAGAAAGAAATGAATGAAAATCCAAAGCTGAGGTGTTGATATCTAGGAGAAATTCAGCAACTCTTCTTTTGACTTTCTTGCCAATATTACGAATAAGGGAAAATTTCGGATATTGTTTGATACAGGTTCTCAAAGATCTTTTATTTGAAAGGATATAGCAGACAAGTTAGGGCTAGAAATATCAAATCAAGAAGCTTTGAGCCAGTTTATTTGGGGTTGGTGAAACCGAATAAAAGTTGCATAATTCTTTATGATATTACTTTGCAAAGCTTATGTTCAAAATTTCCATAAGACAAATTGATGTATTTCCGTTTTAGATAAAAACAAAAATTTGTGGAAATATACCCTGTGTTATGAATCTTAGTGTGTACCCTCTTCTGAAGAAGAAAGATACAGTACTAAGTGATGTGGGAGAAAATACACCGGAAATAGGCTTGTTAGTTGGGGCCGATTACTTGGGTTCTTTATTGACTGGAACAATAGTTCCAATTGATTATAATTTGGTAGCAGTTAATACAAAACTAGGATGGACTCTGCAAGATAAGCAAACATGTCCTGTTAAATCTTTAAATGTTTAGTTCTTGCAACTTGGGTCTAACAAAATTATGGAATGTGGATGTGATTGGCATTAGAGATCCATCAGAAATTGAATCAAGACAAGACATGGAGGCTGAAACTTCAAATTTCTTTTGTAGAACTATTAAGCAGATTGAAGATAACATTTACAAAGTTAGTCTTCCATGGAAGGAAAGGCATTCTGAATTAACTAACAATAAGGAACTTACTAAGAAACGGCTCACATCTACCACAAAAACACTTGTTTGCACGGGTCATTTAGAAGAGTACAATGATATCCTAAAAGAATGGATAGAACTAGTTAATTCTGTATCCACCGAAGCTTTTATAATGGCTCTTAGAAGATTTATAGCATGAAGAGGAAGAATGAGTATTATCTACACAAATAATGGCACTAATTTTATGGGCACGAACAACGCTCTTCAAGATCTGGATTGGAAGCATATGAGTTTTTCCTACCAAGAAAATAAGACGGAATTTCAATCCCCCAACTGCCGCTTGGTGGAGTGGATGATGGTTGCAAATGATCCACTTGTTGGAAGAGCTAAGAATTTTGGGCAGATCCATTATTAAGCATGAAGAACTAGAAACTACTCTGTGTGATTGCGAGGAGACAATAAATTCCAGACCTCTAACATATATCGATGACAACTCGGAAGGATTGAAACTGTTGACCCCTTCAAATTTCATGCAGGAAGTCTGAGTGCTGAAGTTCCAGATTTAGATGAGATTGATCATAACAGCTGAAATAAAAAATTGTGTTATCTTCAAAAACTTATAAGGGATTTATAAATGAGATTCTGCACCGAATATTTAGCCATGCTTGTGCATCTTGGATGAAGTATCAAGACAGCTGAAGGAGAAAAAATTGGACCTTTTCATCAAATTTATTCCCTAGAAATTAGAAGTCCAGAAAACCAATTTTTTGATCTGTTAAAAGACACTATTCCAGCCAGTGTAGAGATTCCCTCAGGGTCAACAAAACTAACTGATGATGGTCGAGTTCCCGCACCTTCTGTTGCTCCGAACATCCGAACTAGAACTGTACAACGTATCAAAATACGGACTAGATTGGACCTCCGATTATTTTGCAAATTTATTGTTTTAGGTTTCCACCAAATTGCAAGGTGGGAGGATATGTTGAGACAGACTTCTTGGTTTATGTAAATTTGCTTGCCTATGCAGCAGAACTGCCTCTCAACTCCACATTGATAATAATAAAATAAAAAAACAGTGCTGTTTGTTCTAAGTTGTGTATTGTACGTGGCGTGTATGTAAGTAAGGAGTATTAATAAAGCATTTGTTCTAAAGTATTCTTAGTCATTTTTAGGCTACTACTCACATCATGCTGAAGTACTGATATCAAGAAATAGACAAGACCACAGTTGTATCATGTATATGCATATAATGGACATGTCTACAGAGGCAGAAATTAATAAGACATCTCATAAGTACATTTGGCATTTTTACATTTTATACCTCACTTATAAAAAAGGACTTCTCTTGGTTGTCCCATGCATTTCCCCAAGCATCATGTGGTGAAAAATAATGAGAACATGTTCCTTTATTTTACCACTGAATTATTATTTTACCACTAGTTTACCACTGAATTACAAGGTTATTCACAACTTCAAAGTTAAAAAAATTGTTTTCTTGTATATTTATCAGTTATGTCATGTTAAACAACTCATAATTAGGGTTAAGGTAATCCATACAAACATAATATAGAAATAAATTGCTTTCATTCTTACTTAAGATCAACTTATAACTAAAAAAGCTATTAAAGCTCCAGTGATCTTTAAAATGTTTCATAACCCTACATTCTAGGAAAAACGTAGAACACAAACCCACACAACTACAATGATCTGATTTGATATTTGTAATTATACGCTAAGTTCCCAAGATTCAATTAGGCTATTATCTCTTTACTATAATGTGATCAGTTATGTTTCATGCAATAATAGTCAGTAAACACAAGATATTTTAAATCTCATTATAAAAGTTCATTCAGTAAAATAAATCGAGTAATACACAGCAGTACTTAAGATTGTAGCTCTTTTTTAAAAAAAGTTTTAAGGGAGAAAAATCACAGATTTTGTAAACCTTATTCAAGAACATCACATAAAACTGACCTTTCAGTTTAAAATTTTGTACAATACATTATCTTCTCATATTTAGCTATTTTTCTGAGGTACTTTCATTGTTACCTGAAAGAAAAGGGTTTTTGATTATAAAGATGTTTTATTCAGAAGCACATACATCAAAATCTAGTTTAAAAAGTATAATTTAAAATAATACAATGATTCGAAAGTTATGCGAAGCTAAATAGAGAATAAACTCAAATGGAATCATTCATATTTATTTATGTCGTCCTTTTGCATGTCCACTGACTGCAATCATCATTCTGTGTGTCCACTGATTTTAATTTTTGCACATCAAGTCAAAATTAAACATGATGTGCAAACAGCATTGCATGTCAATGCAATGGTTTGGACATTAAGTTTAATAAATAAACTTTATTTTAAAATTGTTAACCCTCCTGCTTTAGAACAAACCAGTGTAAACCTAGTAAGTGTTTTAACCAGTGGACTCTGCATGGCTTTATTTAACCCTTCAGCGGGCACGTCCGTGGACAAAGTGCAATATTTTCGTAATTTTGAATGGTTTGGTTTTACATGTAAGGTTTCAATGTTCGAAGCAGTTTCTATTTATAGCTATACCCTTTCTAATGCAGGTCTGATTTTCTGACCCTTTTATTCCTTTCCATTCATTGTTAGTCGTGATTTAACCGTGGTAAACCTGCGATTATACTGGATTACAATATGACAAAAACAGGAGTTGATGTAATCAATCAAATGAGCATCTATTACACGGTATCCCACATATCACGAAGATGGACAGTCTCATTGGTTTTTAGGTTTTTGGACATAATAGGAATCCATTCGCAAATTGTTCTTAGATCCAATAAACTGAACAGTTTTGAAATAAGGCGACTGTATCTGCATTCTTTGGCCTTTAATTATTAATATATCTCAATATTATCAACATTTTATATCTTTCCATAAAACACAGAATTATTATTTTCAATTTGAAAAAAAAAGTTATTACTAAAGAAATAATCAAGGTTGAAAGAGACGTTGCACTTTGTAACATGCGTGCCTGCTGGTGTTCTAAAAATTGATACTAGTTTCCTGCTGAAGGGTTTATTACTTGGAAGAAAATTGGCTCTATTCAGCTCTGCAAAAGAAAATCCTAAAATAAATGAAGACCAAAACCCAAGGTAATTTTATATCTGGTTGTACTCAGATATTTTGTCTTTCACTGTTTCTTTATTATGAGGAGGATTTTTGAATGCACAATATTTAGCATGCCTATATTAGGCATATTCATGGCTATTTTTGAGTGGCTCAAACACAACAGCATCAAAATCAACATATTAGCCTCGACATATCCCCAGCTAGTAATACCGAAAGCCTTAAACTGATCCACTTCAGTAGAATCTTAAATTAAAAATCAAAGCTCTAAAAATTATTTGGTAACAGCAAGTACATATGTTACTGTTTCGTGATAATAAAAATAACAATTTTTACAGTCATTTCAAAATGACAAGGATAATAATGCTGCATTAAAAGAAAAAAAAAAACGTTCATGCTGTTGTATTCCCAGAAGAGGGCTAAATGGATATGACTAGGGTTTTCGATTTTGAGCAATTTTTTAAAAACCCAGGTTTTGGGTTTGACCGGGTTTTTTTTATTTAAAACCCGGGTTTACTTAGTTGGTTCCAGGGGGTCCATAGCAAAGAACTAAAATAATAAATAGTTTATATAACAGCCATACTTCAACATTATGTTTGCACCATCAGTGATTGAAGCTACCATATCATTATCCAATGAAATATCATACTCGCTGAGATTTCTTTTACAATCTGAATTACTTTTTCTGCATTTATGCTTCCCATAACTCTAATTAGACCAAGAGATTGGAAGCCGGTGGAATAGTGTATATTCAGGTTGATAAATCTACGGTTTTGTATTGATGTGGTTTCATTGAAACTAATTGGAAACCGACCATTGACCTCTTTGATTTCTCCGATTTTTTTTAATGATTTTGCTCTGCACAGTTTGAAAATGTTTCATAAATAAAATTTTTGTTTGGCTAGGACTACTAGGAAGGAGCACACTAGATGCTTTAAAAGCTCATCTTATCAATGAACTATTGGCAAGCTGTTGAAATGTCATACCATCTACAGCAACTAATTTTGCTATAACCTCTTCAACAGACTGTACATTTTTTTGTGAAACAGTCATCAATTTTTTGAGATTTCAATTTGGGCTCGTCGTTATCACCAAATTTAGAACATGTTAATACTTCAATTTGATGTTTTGTCTTCATGTGGCTTATCAAACTTTTTGTACTTGAACCCGAAGCCTTTAGGATTGATGAAAAAATATTGAATTTTGCTGTTTCTTGTGGTTTGTTAAACAGAAAATGTTTCCATACTCCAGATTTGCGCTTCGAGCTTACGTCCTCAAAAATATTCATTTTAGGGATTTTAAACTGTAATAAAATCGAATAATTAAAATTTGTAATTAACACAGCTAAGCTACACAGCATCAGAAAAGTGCGCAAACATGCACTTAATTATACGGTGGCATATACCCACATTAAAAAGTTATTTTAAAACAAATAAATACATACCTAATAAAAGAATAATAACTGCAAAAATGATAATATTTGAAGCTGATCGAAATCCAACGTGTATATCCAAGAAACAAAAGGTCGAAGAAATTTCAAATCAGAGCAATTCCAAATAATCGAAGAGCTCAGTTAAAATCGAGAGTGGGAGAGCTATCTAAACTATCTTAGTTTATTTACTATTTACATAAAAATATAAAACTAAATATTAATTTCGAGAGCAGCATGTTAGAGAGTTATCAGGTGAGAGATCCAAGTCGAGTGCGTCAATCTAGGACATTACAAAAAAACTTCCTTTTATTGCAGGCAAAGCGCTTTCTATATGGGTGGGTCCACAGAATATTGTTTAACTACGCAATAAAGAGCAGCGAGAACACAACACAACGAGATATAACTAAACTAAACAAACACAAACCACAGAAAGCAGGCATGGTCGTGTAGCTGAAGTATTGCCAATTCACACGGCATAACGCATGTGCTGCTGGGAATCCCCAACTCATAAACTTGAGTGAAATAGAGCTATGGCGTACGCCGTCGCCAATATATCTCCATCTCACTCCGTCTCATTGCTTTTATATCCATTTGTTTGAGAGCCGTACCGAGTCCGACTTGTTAAATTCGGTCTTGGTTCTAAATTAAGGAGTATAATTGGTATTCTATTGTATTAGATAAATAACTAATTCCCCGGGTTTACATTAAAAATTCCCCGGGTTTTGGGTTTGTAAAATCTTTGAAAAACCCAGGTTTTCGAGTTCGGGGAAACTCGGGTCAAAAACCCTAGGTATGATTTCAGTTTTAGAACATGCTGTTAGGCACCATAAGAGTTCGAGTCCGACTTCTGCCTTGGTACCACCAATTTAGAATAAGCAACCTCAAGACCACATCTCTTGCTCATACCCTCCTCTAACCCTTACAAACCACCCAGAGGGACTTTCCCAGCCTACAGAATAAATATGCTCATATCTGGCTTAGACACAAGAGCATTCAGTGCCCTTGTCAGGATTCAAACCAAACACTCTCACTGCCACATTCCAGCATACTAATCACTGGGTTCCTCAGGCCCCGAAAAATAACTTTGGATTGTATTACACAAAAAATATAGATATTAGTTTAAAACAGATAAAATCCATTCTATTCATATCATTTTAATGCAGAAATTAAGTTTCTTACAATTATTAAAAATAAATAAATAAATAACACTAACTGTTTTAATTTCACTGTATGCTTGAAGGCCATATTCTCCCAATTCACGTCCAATACCAGACATCTTAAAACCGCCAAAAGGTGCTTGTGGAGAAAATACATCATAGCAATTAATCCTGAAAAGAATGATTATTAAATAAAACAATCAAAATCAATATATAACAGTTGATAAAAATATAAAGCCTAAATGTGTTATATGTTGTAATATTCAAGACAGTAAAAAAACAGTTTTCCTATTTGAAACATGACATTTTAAACTTAAATAAGATGCATTAAATTACAATTTTTTTAATTGACAATTTCAATTTTTTCTACTATGTAAATACCACGTAACTGGAGATCAAACAAAATATTTCATGTTTTCCATGTTAACCTCTTGTGTAACTATTATAAATAAAGGAAAATTATAATTATAAACTTGCAATAAGATTTGGGTATGACGGGCTAGCAAAATTTGAGGGAACTAAAAAATATTCTAACATTCTCTTTGCAAACAAGCACAACTAAATGCCAATAATTACTGTAACCTCTTTCATATAACCAAATTTTTTTTTAATTTATAAAAACAAATAATTAAAAACAAAAATTACCAAACAGTCCCAGCTCGAAGACCACTTGAAAAATACATTGCTTTGTCAATATCATTAGTGAAAACACTGGCTGCCAGACCATACATTGTTTTATTGGCACGTTCAAGTAACTCGTCAACATTCTTGAATTTCAGAATTTGCATCACAGGTCCAAATATCTAAAACCAAAGACATTTTGAAAATATATAAATGGACACAGTATAGAAATTCTTTGATGTTCTAAGTAACTAAACAATTCGAATTCAGTGGTTATTTAATAGCATACTCTACAAACAGAACATAAATATAAGTAATGTTTCTAATGTCAATGTCTTACCCTAATATATGACCAGAGTTATTGAATTATTGAAATTATGTGCAGAATATTATATTAGATTTTTCGAGGAGCAATCATAATGTATATTTGCAGCATAAGTGTAGATTATGCATTTCAATGGCCTGTCATGGAACTAAAATCTGTTTAAACTCCAAACTCACTTTTACAACTTTATATATATAAAACAGTTCCGTAACTGACTGAATGACAGACAGACAGACAGATAACGCACAGACCAAACCGCTGGACCTAAAGGGCTGAAATTTTGCATGGTGATTCTTCTTATAGTGTAGGGGGTGCACTAAGAAAGATTTTTGAAAAATTCTTAGATTTTTTAAAAATTAAGTTTTAATGCTTTTTTTAACTTTTTTTAAGTTTGCATTTAAAATAATTTGAGGATTATAAAATATATATATATTGAGAGAAAGATCATAAAAATTCCTTTAAAATGAAATCTTTTTTGAATCTTTACCTCCATTTTCTGATTTTTAGTGAATTTTTAAAGATTAATTTTTAGAATTTAATTTATTAAATGCTGATCACGTGATTTCTTTTCTGTTTGTGATACTTTAAATTAATTTTGCGTCACATGCATAACAACAAAATAATAAACTGACAAAAACAAAAAAAAATACTGAAATACGCTAAAAGACAAAATTTAACCATGAGACTAATTGAGATGGAAGTTTTTTAAGAATTGAATTCAAATTAGTTTGTTTTATGGATATTAAACATACAAATTAATTGCATACATTGACCGTTGTATTTAATTTGAATATTTTCTTCTACATTATTTTGTCTATAAAAATATCCATTACGATTTTTTTATAAATATATATACATATATATATAATTTTTAGTTGCATACATTGGCTGTTGTATTTATTACAATTTTTTTTTGCCATTAATTGCATACATTGACCATTGTATTTAATTTGAATGTACTCTGTAATGAAGCATGGGTATTCAACTAGTCATTCATAAAACAATTGCTGTCTGTAAAGGTTCATACCAACTCCATTTTACAACAAATACCTATGTATGTATTTTAAAAAGAACAGTTTTACTTAAGTTGGGGGATTAAACTTTACAAAATTACGAATGAACCTCAGAGAACAATACTGTAAAAACAAAGTATAAGAAACAAATATTTACTTCTTCATTTGCAATTCTCATATTATCTTGCACATCTGAGAAAACAGTTGGAGTCACAAAAAAGCCCTTGTCACCATACTGACTTCCCCCACATAGCATTTTAGCACCTTCATCATTGCCACTTTTGATTAAGGACAAAATCTTCTTCATTTGTTCAGAATCAATCTGGGAAGATAAAAATGAAAGTGTGAATGGAAATATTGTTTAAATCGATGCAAAAGTAACTTCAATCAAATACGTTATAAAAAGGCAGTTCATACATCTGAGCTTTGAGTCCCAGTGTGACCCCTTAACATAATTTAAATTCTGCAGTAGTCAAACTATTTTTTTTATTATTATTATTATTATTTACCTGAGGACCTTGTTCTGTTTTAGGATCAAAAGGGTTCCCAAGAACTCTACTCTTAGCACTTTGAACAGTCTTCTCCACAAAATCATTATATATACTTTCCTCAACAAAAATTCTAGAGCCAGCACAACAGCACTGACCTTGGTTAAAAAACAAACCAAAGCTGGAGGTTCGTATAGCATGATCCACTGAAAAATAAATTGCAAACAAGACTCAATACAATAAACCATATAATGCAAGAATATTTAGCATAAACTTTTATAATATTAGTAGTATTCTTAAAATGAGAAAAAAATTATTCTGCAATTTAATACAGAATACATGAAAACACTGACAAAAAAAACAAAGTCTCTTGTAACAGATATTGTTTCAGTCATATGATGCCTTTGACTTGAGTAAAATTATTGTATGAAAGCAAAAAGAGATTAATTCAACAGTTAATGTATTCAAAAGAGTTAGATGTAAGAGGAAATGAATTTTCTTCTATGTTTCAATGGCTTTGTTTCAATGCCTTCTATGTTTCAATGCCTTATACTGATTTAATTTAAAAAAAACATTGATCCTAATTCAGATTGCAAGGATAAAGCTACAGATATTTTTCTGTAAAGAAAAAATTTACTCAAATTGCCAAATCAAATTTTGAGTAAAATGTTTAGTTGTACAGTTGAGAGAGAGAGAGAAAAAAAAAACCACCTAGATAATGATTTTGAGGAAAGAAATTAATTTTTTGGACTAAATACTTTATAATAAAGCTGTACCTCTCTGAAGAAGTATCCTCTTGGAATCTAAAATATGATAATCTGAAGTTCTCTTAGTCAGTTGTTTTAGCAATGTACACCAAAACAACAGACATTAGCAAAGTTCCTCTGCTGCCTTGTCTAGTTGTGGACTTAAAGTTACAACTTGTTATAACCAATGGCAGCTCCAAGGGGGAACAGTAGGGGCAATTGCCGTCCCCCCCCCCCCAAAAAAAAGCCCAGTGTATTTTTTTTTTCATAGCCTAAAATTATAATCGTAGACCTAATACTAAATGAGTTTAAATTTAAAATGAAGGGATGTTATATATATATATATATAACCTTAAGAGCTGACACTGCCTGCCCCCCCCCCCAAAAAAAAAAAAATAAATAAATAAATCTCTGGACTGGAGCCACCCCTGGTTATAACGTCATGAAAATTAATTCATAAGAGGAAAAGTTGATCTTCATAATAAAAACAAGTTTCAAATGCCAAAATTGATTGCAATAGCTTCCATTAAAATATGGCTATTTATGTATTTAATATGCATTTCCAATCAATCAAACAACTGCCACATAATCTATTCCAAATTACATGCTTGAATAAGATACAACAGTTACTATCCAAAATCTTTAGGAGTAATAGAAAATACTTACAGTCAGCATCTTTAAATATGATGTTAGGACTCTTGCCACCAAGTTCTAAAGTGACTCTTTTCAGATTTGACTTTGCTGCGGCTTCCATCACAATTTTACCAACCTTAAAATGAAAAAAACCCACAATGAACTTTTTCAAATCTAAAACATTATCATTAGAGTAAAATAACACACTTTTTTACTTTAAACTCCCCACAAAAGAACTATTGTACAATACTTGCTTTTTTTAAGCTATGCTTTTTGCATGCCCTTTTATTAAAATTATATAAAATATGCTATTTTTCAAATGCCTCATTTAGATTATTACTAAGATAACTAAATCTATTTCATTGAGTAAGATTCATTTAAGTGTACTACCAAACACATTCTTGCAGATATTTAGTTCTTTCAATAACTAAAGACTGAATAAATAAAACAAATCTCTTACATTAAATTCGTCTAAACTAGATCATTTTCATAGTTGAATAACACAAATATCATACAAGATAAACAGAGAGATTGAATTTATTTTTAAAGAATCATAATTCTCATATCTCTATTCTAAAAGAAAGTAACTGGCGCTGCCGCCGCTGTCAAAAGCTTGTCACGCTATCTCCTCCGAAACCGCTGGGGGTATGGGGTCGAGACCGATACCAATCGATGCAGAACAATGTGGGGAAGAAAGTAAGACATGTCTCATATTCGTCGGACTTTAAGTTTTTTTTTTAATTTTATGTTTTGTGGAAAAATATTGACTTTTTCATGTTCAGATTACGATAACTCGCCAAAAAAGGATCGTAGAATTTTTTTTTTTTTTTAACAATCTAAGACTACAGACATTTTTCCTTCAAACAAGACGTCATTTGTTTAAAAATAATTTAAAACAGACTGATATTTTTATTAAAATTCAAAACTCACTTTTTGGAAAAATTTATGCATTTCGAGATATATAAATTCAATGCTCTCAGACTTATTATGTTACAAAGAAGATATTTCTATCAACTGGAAGATGAAAGCTTTCTCATTCATATAAACTTCATTTCAGGTCTCTATCATAAAATTTCGATTTTTAATTGAATTTTAAAGAAATACTTCAAAAAAATCTTCTCATTCGCTTCCTTTGAAAGAAGGTCCAATTTTTCACCCGTAGGCAGGGCTCATCTATTTTGCCGGGAGGGAGGGGAGCTTCAACTGTAAACAAATGAATGAATCAATCGCTGTAAACAACTATTGAGTCATTCATTCACTTGATTCACCAGAGGAGCGAGCGTAGCGAGCCTAGGGGCGAAGTCCCTAGTTTATTAAAACATCACAGAATTGTGATCACCTGTTTGACACTACATTTGTTTTCCCTTGAGTAGAAAAAACTTTTAAATTAAGATTATACTACAGTTTGAAATGAATGAAATAAAACTGCATTACAAGCAAATGATTTTTTTCCTTCACTATTTTCAAACCTACAAGAACAGCTATAATTTTAGAATATTTTGTTTTTGTATTTTAAGATGTATTTACACATTACACAAACACACCAGTACACAAAGATAGAAAAAGTTTCAGGAAACAGGGGTGAAAAGCCTAATAGAAACCAAGGTATTTTTGGTTAATACATTGTAATTATACAAGAGAGTATTAAATTTCAAGTCCCCTCTCTGCCTATATTCTGATATTTAGTCACACATGTTTAGATATACAATGTGTCAAAACACACTTAAACTTGCATCTACAATTCCTATAATTTACATACCTGAAATTTCATATAAAAGTCAATACATCACAGACAATATTTAAGTTTATTGGCATTATATAATATAGAAAATTTGAATTTATTGTGGAGTTACTTTACTCAACTGCACACAAGTAGTCTCATACAAATCAACACCTTCTACTTTCCATACTCAAAAAGGTGTCAAATGCCTATGTGCTTATATACCTATACCACGTGCTATACCATGTGCTTTATAAACAAGTATTTATTGTAAATAGATAAAATGTTGACATTAATAAAGTAAACTGTGAAAACTGAAACAGATTAAAAAGAAACTTAGAATGAAATAACCAAACTTTAAATCCCTGTAATTATAGAACAGCAAACGATTTGATATTAAAGGTCATTAGAATAATTCTTTAAGATATGACACAATCAACAAGAAGTTAATATCTGGGTGGAGCAATGTTTATGGCACCTCCAGTAATATCAGAAACCAGGATTTAGATTTTGCTTTCATTACCCACTCCTTATAATCACCTTGACAATTTGACCCTAAAGAACATCCCTGCATTTCTTTAAATTATTACACATTACTGATAATTTTCAGGCAATACAGCCAACAGAAGAAAAAAAAAGTTGCCAAAATTTATCATGCAAAATTTAGAGAGCAAGATGTTTGCAAATGCAGGACACTTATCAATGAAGATATTCACATTATATCCATGAGAATCATAGGTTGATTTCAGTGAGGGCACCATATAGCTGAACCAACATCAACACCTGGTCTCACCTCAATTTTGACCAAGCAACCCCAGGGGTAATATCTCACAGGCTCATACCTTGCCCCATCCACTGGCCTCATAGGAAGAACTTTACAGTCTATTGATTTAATATGCTCATATCTGCCTAGACATGGAGGTACTTGATGACATTTGTCAGGATTTGAACTGAGCACCCTCCATCCTACACCCAACACGCTACCACTAGGCTACCTAAAGCCAGAGAGCACAAAGATAAAATTTTACAAATTCTTTTGATCAGAGGTGTCAATAAAATGCAAAAATACTAAAATTGTTTGTCCTAGTAAAAACTACAGGAAATTTCTCCACTGGCATTGTGCTGAATTAAAAACAATGCAAGCTAGTTAACTATACCATGCCAAGGATCCCATAATACAAATGAAACCATGGTCTAAGGCTATGGGGTACACTGGAGATGCACTATTTTAGCCTGATACTGGTTCCTCCCAAAACAGTATGCCTTGTGTAGTGTCATAACCTTGTATGAAACTGCACTACATTCAAGAATATATACTCTCAACCTCCATTTTACTTATCAAACCAAACATTTACAATTATTCTTTGAAAAACTGATGACTAAAGAAATCTCAGTAAGATATAAAAAGTTGAATAGGATCTTTTAGAAAAAAATATTTAAAAAAGACTTCATAATACTTAAAAACATCATAATGAGAAAGGACAAAAGATTAATAAAATCGCAGATTTTAGTTAGTTTTTTTCTTTACATTTTACAAAGATTGTTTATTTTGACAACAGATTATTTAAAATTTTTGAACAGACAAATAATTTTGCAATTAATTGAAAGCAAAATTTTTAGTGAATGTCTCTATTAAGTTTAATATTTGCTAAAATGTTCTTGATTAGTAAGTAGATGGATAAAGTAAAGACATTTACATTAAATGCAAAATTGTACATATTCTCCTGAAATGATAGAAGTTCTATCATTACGGTTTACAATTTTCTGATCACAAGATTACTTTTGAGTTGCAAGTTATTTCAGCAATACTTACCTCAGTAGATCCAGTAAAGGCTATTTTATCAACACCTGGATGAGAAGCAATAGCACCACCAGCTGAAGGCCCATATCCAGGAACAATATTTACAACTCCGGGAGGAAATCCAGCTTCTTTTATCAACTGGCCCACATATAGAGCTGTTAAAGGTGTCTGTTCAGCAGGCTTCAGAACTACAGTATTACCAGCTGCCAAAGCAGGACCCAATTTCCAAGCTTGCATCAACAAGGGAAAATTCCACTAAATCAACAAGTTCAATTACAAATACAGTCCAAATTTATTCTAGTCAACAATGCAAAATAAACTATACTTACAGGTATTACTTGTCCACAAATACCAACAGGTTCATGCTTAGTATATGAAAAATAATTTCCATCAACTGAAAGTGTTTTACCATAAATTTTATCAGAGAAACCAGCATAATATCTAAGGAAAAAACAGAAGTAAGTTCAAGTAAGTATTATACCATGCATGAAATGATTTTACATGAGAATTTCTTTTATCTGCAATATACATTGACTAAAATTCAATAAGTTACAAAATTTTCAGATTACATAAACAAATAGAAAGAATTTGAATATCTTGTACATGAAAAAATGTACTACCAAGCTAATTTTCAGTCAATCTTTGTCTCTGACTATTATAAGTTTAATTAGTACTCATCACTTCTATTTCAAGTTTGATCATTGTGTGTTCAGTGTGTTTAGTTTAAGAAATCTTTTTGGGAGTACATCTCTTTAATTTTACTTATCTGGCCTTACAGTAAATTTTAGATGCAACTGAAAGCATCTTGGTATTTATAAAAGTACATCTGAAAGATGCATTATTGCACGCTGATTACTTTATGATATCCTTTTTAGGTTAGTTTCATGCTCTTTCCTTTAAAAAAAAAAAATAGCCTGCTGACATGTTTAGAGCCAAAAACAGCTATGTTTAAAGATCACATTATTCAGATGCATATCGTTTCTCTTCTTTCTGGTAATACAGTACAACCTCCCAAATCCGGAAACCCCCCAAATCTGAAACTTTTCATAAATGGCCAATATTACTTTTTCATTTTACCGATGGATGTCGCTACCAAAATGATCAGTGAATAGGAGTCCTATAGCGGAAGCGTAAAAGGAAAGATGGCACTGAGATGGAAATATACCAATCATAGGCATTAAAAATTTCGTTGCTAATCATTTGGAGGTTTGTCATTGGTTAAATATATTTCAACACTTTAACGCTTCCACTACCGGACTCGTATGTAAACAGGCCCTAAGTCCTAACACTTTGCATTACTGTTCGTCAGCACGTGTTTTCTTTCTGGATCCATTTGAATTTTAGACCATTTATTTAATTTTCATTCTTGCATAATAAGTTATTTTAGTGATTATATCAGCTACAGTAGCAAGTAAAAATAGAAAACATTTATCTTTCAATCATGCAAAAAGTTGAGCTATTAAAAGAATATGGAAAAGGAACACCAGTCCAGAATTTGTGCATGAATTATGCAATTGGAAAATCTACAGTATATGATATAATCAAACAGAAAGAAAAAATTATGCAGTTTTACAGCGAAAGCGTCGCAAAAGTAGAAATGAGGAAGAGGAATATATTACGAATGCCAAATAATGTTGATTTGGACAACGTTTTGATTTGAGTGGATTCAGCAGAAACAAAGTGAAAATATACCACTTACCGGGCATATGATTATAGAATAGGTGAAAATGTTTCATGAAAAGACGGAAGTAGACTCTCCATGCAACTTTCTTCTGGATGGCTGTATGAATTTCAAAGAAGATACAGCATTCGCCAGTTACATATATGCGGAGAAAAAGCACATGCTGATGACGAAGCCAGTGCATCATTTGTAAACGAATTTTTGGAAAAAATGCCAAATGAAAATATTTCCCATGAATTAATATACAATGCCGATGAAACATCATTGTTTTGGCATTACATTCCCCGAAAAACATTGGCAACAGCAGAAGAAAAGAGTGATACTGGATTAAAAGATATAAAAGAAAGATTGACTGTTTTAGCTTGTGCTAATGCCTCGAGAAGTCACAAATTAAAATTATTGGTTATTGGCAAAAGTAAGAAACCTCGATGCTTGAAAGGTATTACTGTTTGTCCTGTAATTTACCAAGCTAACAAAAGAGCGTGGATTACTAAAGATATCTTCCAGGAATGCTTTGACAATTATTTCTTACCCCAAGCTCGAGCCCATTGTGTTATAAAAGGACTTCCCAATGATTCAAAAATTCTCTTAATTATAGATAATTGTTCTGGCCATCCTGATTCGGCAGTTCTAAATAAAGAAAATATTGAGGTTAAATTTTTGCCACTGAATAGCACATCGTTGATACAGCCTATGGATATGGGATTGTTAAATGCTATGAAATGCCGATATAAAAAGGATTTTTTGCGAAAAATATTAAACCGCATGAATGGCAGTAAAACTCTAAAAGATTTCGTGAAAGAATTCAATGTGAAGGATGTATTGTGGTCTATTGCAAATGCTTGGTCCACTATAAATGCAGAAAATGCTTTTAAAAAATGCTTGGCATAACTTGTTGCCTACATTGGTTTTCGCTGATTATGATGACAGCAGCAATTTTGAAGGCTTTCAAGTGTCTGGGAAAGAAGCTGAAATAGCAGAATTAGTAGAATGTGCAAAGAAAGGTAACATTAACTTGGATAAGTTGGACTTACAGGAAGTTTTAGACATCAACGAAAATGTGCCAATCATGGGTTCTCTGAGCGATTCTGAAATTATTGATGGTGGGGTAAATAACAAAGGTTATGATGACAGCGGTCATGAAAGTGATTCAGAATGCCCCAAAAATGAAAAAATGTCAATGGAAGACCTGATAAAATCATTAGATAAAACAATATTAGGCTTAGAACAGCAGAATTTTATCTCGGAACATGAAATTATGGCAGTATATCAGATTCAAGAATAATAATTTTTAATAAGCTAAAACTAAAGCAACAGACATTGAAATGTTTAAATTATAATCTAATTATATGTTCTCTATTGAGGTTTATTTAATAATTAAATCATTTTATATGTTTTTTTAAATGTGCTTTTTTTTATTGTATCCTAAAATTTTATGTTATTTAAAAACCTCTCAAATCCGGAAAATTCCCAAATCTGGAATTGCCATGTCCTGAACGATTCCAGATTTGGTAGGCTGTACTGTATTTGTAAAACAGGCATAGAAACAATGCTAGCACATGCCTGTAATTTTGCTACCATCTAATCTGAGTTTAGTTTAATTCTAATTTATTTTCATACATCAAAATATTTATTTTAATTCAAAGTTCAATGGAAAACCAGGAATTACTCAATTTAAAATTAATAAAAGGTTATATTCCAATTTCAATAACATAGGAATTAAATTCACAATTAGAGATATGGCAGCTTCTTACCTGAAAACTTTCAAGACAAGATCAAGGTCAATATGAAATGAATCCGAATATGGTTTACCATTGTCTAATGTCTCCAAACTCTGAGAAATAATAAAAATGGCATTAGACTATTTTAATAATTGTCAAGAATGAATAATTCTTCAATAATGACTTTTACTTCAATATTTAATTTATACAAAAACTGCAGAGAATGCAGTCTATATGAGAAATCTATGTACAGTTCTAAAAATAAAAACCATTCACCATATAAAACAGACTTCAATATATTTGAGCCATCAAAAGCAGATAAACAATGTGTTATCTATAATTCTAATAATTTACAAAAGAAACAATCTAAAATCAAATCAGCATTCCTCTTCAAATGAAAAGATTACGCTAACCTTATAATAAATTTTAATTAGACCCCCTTGCCCACATTTGAGTAAACTACTATTATAAACTGATATCAGTAATTCATTGAATTAATCTAATTAAGTGATTTGGGGGGGGGGAGTGGGTTGCTTCATTATGAAAATTCAGAAAAGACTTTAAAATAACAAAATAACTAATTCATGTTAAATCCTTGCAGTTACTAATAGACATTACATATAAGAGCAATAATGCCTAAGAAACTGATAGATTATGCAGTTGAGCAGATGGTGTATATTTCTTTATGATAGCTTTTGTGTACAAAGTGACAAAAATATTCTACTTTAGAACTTTTCTTTAGTTCAGAAAAGGCAACAAATAAAATTGTAATTTAAATAAAGAAATTCAGTCTAATAATCTAATATTATGCATGCATACACAAGGGCATGATATATACAAATATGTGCATATCTCCATAAATGTCATCTTTGCAACAAAATATGCAAGCATTAGTTACACGTTAATATCATGTAAAGACATCTACATACTGGAACAAGAAGATATGATGGAGAAAAAAAACACTACAGCTAAGAAATTACTTTTGATAAGAAAAAAAGGGACTACTTTAAATTCTAGTGACAGAACTTGTTCATTATTTGTAACTACATATAAAAAAAATTTAAAAATTTATTAATTTTTCATTTATTTTATTTTGAAATTCTTTTTGCCCATTAGCCAATCAAAACTCAAAATATGTGAAGCAGCTCCAGAAAATATACAGTTTTAAGCCTTTCAACAAAATGTAAGTTCTTCAAGTTTGATAAAAATTGTGAGTTAAGTACTTTTGATAACTGATTATACAATTATACTCCTCCACACACATATATAAGCTGAGTTGACAATCACATTTATATGCGAACCAGTTCATAAGCAGCAGAAACAAAATGGTTAAGAAAAAGCAGGTCTTGATGGACCCAAGGATTACAAAAAAGGAATTCCTTCCAGGGAAAAGGGAGCATGTTCTACACTAGTAGTGCACAAACTGTGGGTTGCAACCCACAATGGGATCGTGAAGAAAATGGAAGAGGTCGCCAACAATTTGAACTAAACTTGTATCATATTGAATTATTTAATTTAAAAATATGCTTTAAATCTTCTATAAATGCATATTCTTAATACTTTTTTTATGTGTTAAAAAATATGATAATGTTAAATAAGGTGTCAATTAAGGTATCAAACAATTTTTCAAGGCTATACTTAACACTGCTTCTATTCACCTCTACCTAACTGTGTGATACTGGTTTTTCAAAATGAGTAGCTATAAAAACCAAACAACAATCAAGACTTAACTCGGACGATGATACGATAATAGCACTCAAACATTTCACAAAATGTTAAACAAATATTATCTGAGATCCAGGCTCACTACTTATTAATTTTTTTTCTTTTGTAGTTCAATAAATTAAATTAAGTTTATAAATTTTAATGTTTTAATATAAAGCTTATAATTTTGAAATACTACTTATTCAATTTTAATGATCATTAATTTTTCCTTAAATGAAATACAAATATATACTAATTTTTAAATATGAAGTTTTAATCACACGAGATTTAGCAAAAACAAATGTAGAAGGTGACAAAAATATTTTTTTATTCTTATTTTGCTGAGTAGATATATACCTTAAAATCTTCAGTTCATCGATTTTCAAAATAGTTTGTCAAAATTTGCTTATTCCTTTTTGATGACATTTTACTAATTTTTTAAAAAAAATTTTACCACCAAAAAAATTTTCATTGGGGGTCAAGAATTTTTTTATTATTATTTAACAAAGAGGATCACATTCGAAAAAAGTTTGTGCACCTCTGTTCTATACCATACAGAGCTCCAGTTTGACCTGAAAAGGTGAAAGTCACAGTGAAGCCCTAGCTCTAAAACTGGAAGTGAAATTTTAAAAATTCTAACCAAATTTTCAAAAAACATTCAATTATAAGGAAAATGCAAGCCAAGCACAAGCTCTGGACAAATCAATACTACCCCAAAAATGTTTTTTTTATTGTCAAGGAATAATGAAAAAAGAAAGGGATTAGTTCATTTGTTTACAGACTTAATACATTGCTTTGGTAAAAAAATAGAATATTTAGCAAACCCATGCATAAAATTGCAATTGATTGTTACAATGAATTAAAAATACCCAAATAAATCCTAAGTAGGGATAGTCGTAAATATTTGCAAGAATTTAAAAGCTTAGCTCCTGTTTTTTCCCTATCGCTTTCTAGTGCTGATGTGAATAATATACAATTAATGATGGTTTCATTATTGAATAACTACTAAAAAGGATTAAGTATAATTTTGAGACAAAATTAAATCCAGTGATAATCTATATACAGTCATACCTTGATACTCATTGCATTTTGATGCAAAAAAAAAGCTTCAGTATTCGACATTTGCTTGGTACTCAACACACACGCTAAAAAATATGTATAAGACAAGACGGCACTCCTGCATACTGTCTCTCCGGATTAAAAGAAAGACAGGAATAGGTTGAATTACAAAGTTTTTTTCAAAAGTATCCCCTTGACCAAGATCTAGCAAGCCAAAATGTGGGCTTGTTTAATGATCAAACAATGTCTTAGATACATTTTGAAACATAGGCCGAAGCAAGTTTCTCTTGTAGGGAAACTCCCTAAATCTGGGTCTAAAACAGGGAGGTGTTAAGAGACAGAAACAAGAAAGAATCCCTGTACAAGCAATTATGTTTTATTGGCAGGAGACCCCTTCCATGCAATAACCTCTCTCCTCCTCTACTTTGCCACTATCCCATTAGGAACTTCTTTCAGTACACCTTGAGACGATAAACTTTATTTTATCTAATTATTGTTTTAAATTATGTCTGTCTAGTTTTGTATTAAAAGATTTTGTATAAAAAATCCTTTAGGATCTTTAGGAAGTATCATGGAAACTACAATCTATGGGCCAAGCCTTCCATTGTAGAATAATTTAACAATGCATGCAAAACTTGGGAAACTAAAACTTCTTAAACTAAAACTTGGGGTTTGTTTTAGAAAGTAAAAACAAACACAAGAAAGAAAACAGATAATGGTAAAAACCATGTTGAGAGTCCATGGAAAAATAACAGGACTGTATAAAAAAATCAACCCCATCAATTTATTAATTGCCTGGTAAAATGTGAAATTTCTGGTTTTCGGTAATGAATTATTTCAATTTATATTACTACTTATGGTAAAAATGCATTTATTCGTTATTTTTAGTACTTTTCATGTCTTCTAGAAACAATTAACAATGAGTACCGAGGTACTACTGTATATAAAAGGCAAATACCACTGAGATGACTGTTCACTGCATTTCTGGAACTGTAAGTCCTAAGAAGCTGAAATTTTGTTTGGTGGTTCCTGTTAGGCCCTAGGTACTCCCTAAGAAATCTTTCTAAAAAATTCAAATTTTAAAGGGGTTAATGGTGTGCAATCAAAATATTTTATTTTGACATTAGTTCAGCATATTCCAAAACTGAACATGTAACATCAAAACCATTTCATCATCATTACATAGCAAATTAAAAATGCTAATGAAACAATCCATAAATTCATTCTAATAAATTGTTTCAAAAAAGAGACAAACAAAAGTACCGCTAAATAAACTCTATCTCTTTCAATTAAATCAGCCAGACGATTTAACAACCTCCCCCTCTCTGAAGCATCTGTTTTTCTCCATGGAGAACCAAACTGAAATGCATGTTGTGCTGCCTTTACTGCCTTATCAACATCTTCCTAAAAAAGATTTCCAAATTAAAATAATTATTTTAGTATATAGATGTAAGTATTAAACAATTATTTTTACAGAAATCATTTACTTATATTCAGTACAACAATTACATGAAATTTGTAAGACAATAAATTACATTCAAATGAAAAGGTATGATTAAATATGGTTGTTATGGCAAACGACAAATTAAAGTAGCAGTATTACTTAAAAAATAAATAAATAAAAATAAAATAAAATTCCATTTGCCAAAGAATTTTTTTTTAATTTGATTTTATTGCTTGGTTTTATTTTAAGACACTTCTTTAAGCTGTATTTATTGCATGAAATTAGTCTAAAAAGAGGTCTTTTGCTTTATGAATTACACAATGCTCCCCTTTTTGCACTTTAAGATCAACCTATGAAGAAAATTCAGTAAAAAAATTCTCACATAAATGAAAGAGTTCACTTCAAAAGAATGAAGAAAAAAGTTCTAATTGACAAGTTGACAAACATTTAAAAAAAATTTCAGTGGCACTAAAAAAAATACATTTTGTACAAATCTAACGAGGAATATATTTTATGAGAAGTTATGAGATTTTGAATCTTTTAGAGTCCTGCGATTTATTTTAATGCTTAAAATACTGCAGTTCCAAGAAACAAATCTCTATTAGATATCTCCTCCTTCCCTTTCATGAAAATATGTTTGTAAATTAAAATTCAGAGTTTGCACTGACTTCATATGGCCCATAAATTAGTCCTTTAAAAAACTCACTCAGTTTTAAAAAGTGCAAAACATATTTTACCTTTAAAAATCTGTCATCTGTAGTTCCTAGTATTCACAGACATTGCATATTATTTAAAAAATGACTGAAATAAAAATATTAGTTACATGTTTTACACTTTGGTAATTATTTATTACTACTGATTTCAAATATTTTTAACTATAGATTCATTTTGGTTTTTCTTCTATATAAAAATTTTGTAGAATTTTATTTCATGATATATTAAGTAATTAATTATACACTAATTAAAATATAAAATTTTTCCTAATCTCCAACATACTGTAATTAAATTTTTCTGTAAATTATTAGTATCTTAGACATTTTAGAATGAACAGAAGAAAAGTGGATAATTTTCATATAACACTGAATTAGGATATAATAGTTATCAATAAATTGATAAAATAAAATTTTAGTAACTTTAATTTACTGACCAAGTTAAAAATTTTCCACTGATTCACAAATTTTTAAAACTGACTTGCTTTTAAAATTTAACTCACTTTTTTAAAAAAATCTTTCTTTTAAATTTGACTGTTTTAGAGGATGGGGGTTACTTTGATTTTCAGATTTCCTGGTAAAGAGCAAGCTTGTTAAATTTTTATCAACTCAAACTAAAAATCTCTAAATGGTTATATATACATACTAGCATTATTGCCCGGCGTTGCCCGGGTAGATATATAGATATAAAATATTTCATGCATTCCATCAAAAAAATACTGGGCTGCACTCCCGCTCTTCATGTTCATCTGGCCAGACAGAATGCGCTTAGCACGTTTCGACTGAAATGATATACAAACAATAAGAAAGAAAGAAACTTTGAGCCTGCGGACCTTCATCTGATTTTAAGGTCATTCCCAACCCTCTTTCTCCCGCTCATTGGAATTTCCCCCCCCCCCCCCTCCGTCATCCTCAAACCACCCCTCTTAACGCAGCTGGTCGAGGGAAATCCACAGGGGGTAGACGCACCTCTATCGGGCACAAAAAACATTAAAAAATTAATTTTAAAACAACTAATTGAGCCCCAAATTTCGTTTTTCCTGATTTAAGTTTCTCGGGTCCAAAACATTAACTGTGCCAAATTTGGTCCCGGTGGGTGATACAGTCTATGATTCTATAGCGGACAAACAAACAGACAAGCTCTTTTATATATATAGATATATACTTAATAATAAAAGTGAGTCATTTTAATTGGTAATTGCTAATCAAGCTTTAATTATAACACTTACAGAATAAAATTTCAAGAGAGATCCTTCCAAAAGTACTGAAAGCCTAAAAATAAAACTGTCATAACACCAGAGATTGAGATTCTAGTTGTACCAAAAGTGCTGCCTTTCAAACTGAAACATTAGTATATGATGATAGAAAATAGTAGGGTTAAAAAGCAGGGAAATATTACTTTTATTTAGCAAAATTTTAGGAAAACAAGGAACAAAGGAAATAAAGAGAAACTATAAATATTGTGTGTATTATTATTAAAGAAAAGCAAATATTAGTATTATCTCTTAAATGCATTGTAAAACATAAAATATTCTCATTCCTGGAAGTTTATTAAGTAGTTTAAGAGTAAATTCATATTCTTTGTAATAAACAAGAGTGGGTTCTGGAGACTTAAATATTAGATAATCAAAAAATACTGTGTTAAAAGCAAATTTATTATTGTTTATCATTGCAAAATAATAGTCAGAGTTTAAGTTCTATATTCTCTGAATATTTCTTCATAGAAATTATTAACTAAGGGGAGTTAGGAAAATATCCGCACTGAGGTGATGCAGATAGCAAAATTATATTTTGCAGCCATAGAGGCAACCTTCAAGACAATAAGTTGCAGCTAGACACCACGTAGATAGCAGTATTTGTTCAAAAGGTTAAAATATTTTAAGTCTAGAAAGCCAATTTAAACACAAATAACAGAGCAAAACACTACAGAGCAACAAATGTGTGCTATAACAGAAAATCAAATTTAGGATCCAAAAATAGATCAATAGATCTTATGTTCAAAACCTTTTGGTGTACAGAAAGGCACAGTCTAGCCTTTCCTATCACAGAAATATACACACACACACATATATATATAAGTTTATAAATTTATATAATATTAATATGCCAGATAACAAGATCTTACCGCAGATCCTTCTTCAACATATGTAATAACATCACCAGTAGCAGGATTTAGAGTTGGAAAAGTTTTCCCAGAAACAGATTTTTGCCATTCATTATTGATAAATATCTAGATAAGAAACGAAAATGAAAATTAAGAGATATTTCAGCCAGTTAAATAGCTCAATCAAACATTACACAAATATTTTACTGAAATACCATTTGAAAATGGGATACTGCATAATTGGTTAGGTAAATCTATTGTCACTACAAAATCTAAAAATAAATATATACATATACACACATATATAATCATAAGTCAGTAAACACGCTGGAGGTAAATATACTATTTGTATTCCAATATTATAATGAAATGACATGAAAATGACACAAGCCATCAACCTCTTCCTACAGATAATAAGATTCATAATAATTGTTGACCCAGTGATATCAACAATTATTATGAACATATTTTACAACATAGATGGTTCTCACATCAAGTTGTGAATGCTATGATACAGAAATGTTCTCCTCCAAACAGTCATTCTAATTAAGTGAATAAAGAGCAGTTTTAAACTTGAGTTTTATAAGAATTTATCAAAAAATGCTAACATTAAATTACTAAAATACATGCACTATACCGTCAAGTCAACTTAATTTAAGGATGTACGACAAAATATGAAATAGGTTCATTCGAATAATCTTAAGTAAAAAAAAAAAAAATTACTTTAGTACAATGGATATCTGGTTCTGTAATAGGACCCTTAGCAACAGAGGAGAAAAATGAAAGGGCTTCAGGACGAGATATTCTTCGGATTCCGCCAGTTATTATTTGAGAAAACATCGTCGCTTCACGCCGAATAGCTAGGTGAAAAGGAAAGACAAATACTACTTAGAAACACACTGACACAAAACTTCAGTTTTAAAAATACGATATGTGATAAAGAAAAAAATTTCATTACCAAATCAAAGAAAATTAGCCTTACGATATAACAATCTTATCGGAACAGGTTTTATCCCCACATGACACTTCGGAATACACTGCTTTTAAATACCTCTGTTTACACAATCTCTCTCCCGCACATCGGACTTTTCACCAATCATAACATTGTTCGTTTTTCCAAGGGTGACGTCACTTATTCCTTGGGAGTTTCTGGTTGTACGAAATTTTCAAACCAGTCTCATGTCTCAGAATTTTCCCACAAACTCCTAAAAATACCACAACTTCTCCTCCAGACATTAAATACTAGTACTTGAAGGCAAAATAATTGTTTTGGAAAAATTTGTGTTCTGTGGCATACCCCTATTACAGAATGCTCAGAGTTCCGAGAAAGCCAGGACTCATAGTACGGGCCCAAAGTGCAGTGTGATTTTAAAGAGAACTAAACGTATTTAAACCAGTTGAGATGGGGAAGGGGAGGAAAGGTAAAATTATCGAGATTATAAACTCTCTAAGAGCCGAGTGCATTCAGGGCCCGATTATGAACGCTGGGGGCCCCAGGCAGATGCTATTTGGGCCCCCCCTTACGGACATTTATAAAAATACATACTATTAGAAGTACTAGGTGCATACACCAAAGGGGTTTTGGGGCCCCCTAACATCAGGGGGCCCTGGGCAAAGTCCCGATTTGCCCATGCGATAAAAAGGTCCTGAGTGCATTACGTAAGAACGTGGTAACAATCTTGCTCCTGGGGTCGGCTTCAGCTTTCTAGAAAATGTTAGCTACGTTTAAAAACAGATGATCGAACGCAATAGTTTGTGGTATCAAGAAGTTTTACAGGATTTATACAGGTGAGTCAGCATCACCCTCAGATGCCACCTCAATTTTGACCGAACACCCCCAGGAACTACATCTAGAGGGCTCGCACATTCCCCCACCCACTGACTTAGTGGAAAGACTTCTGGTTTACTGATTTAACGTCCTAGACACTAAAGTATTTGATCACGTACGCCAGGATTCGAACTGAACAACCCAAGTCCGTTGCCCAACGCGCTGCCACTATGCCACCTTGGACCTGAAGTGTACATATATAGAACATATATTATAAACTACAGAATTATTTTAATTTACCATTTTGAATAATAAAACAAGCTTTCCCCCAATGGTGATAGCGACATCTCTAGTGATGATCATATAGCGTTAAATTCGAATCAAACGAGCTCTTTAACTACGGTCGAGTTATCTTCAGGTCAGGAAGTAATGCGATTTCTGAAGAACAGCTTAGTCTCTTCACCTATTCTCAGTTACAAACGAACAGAATTTTGTCCTGCATCTCATAATTCTATCACAAAGGAGAAAGAGTTAATAAAAGATTGAGGAACAAATCCATTTTAAATTGTTAAAATAGTTTTATGCATTTTATGCAACATAGTTTTATGCAACTTTTAATGTCCCATTTGCTTATAGTATTTTAAAACATTCACCAGGATCGAAAAAGGTCACCTACAATCGAAAAATTGATTGAACTGTAAGGGCCTGTTCACATAGGAGTCCGTTGCGTTGCGTTAGGAAAAGATGACATTGAGACGAAAATAAACCAATCATAGGCGTTAAAAATTTCATTGCTAATCGTTTGGAGGCCTATGATTGGTTTATTTTCGTCTCAACGTCATCTTTTCCTTAACGCAACGCAACGGACTCCTATGTGAACAGGCCCATAATCTTAGTACTTTAACGAGAATAAATTAAGTATAAATATCACTTTTTTAAATTAATATTTCGCCCTTAGAAATACGTTAGATCATTCTAACTTCAGGTAAGGTCACATGTGTCAGGATTGAGTGGGGGATGGGGAATGAACCCTCCCCCCAGGTCAGGGTTCACCCCCCAGGGGAGTGAAAAATGGACAGGAAGAGGGGGAGAGACGGTCTCGTGGTTCCAACAGAGACACCAGTGTATCGCTTATGAGGGAAGATCTTAAGTGTTATTCATATTGATGTATGTATATATTTGAGTATAAAGCTATGTACATTAATCTATTGTGTATCCCAGTAGAAGTATATGTCCAATAAATAATTTTGGGACTAAAACATGGTATCTTTACTCCTCAATCGCATACTCCATTCCAAACAACGGAAAAAGACGAACCCAAGGCCACAAGGCTTCGTCAAGGGAGAGGGTCAACAACATGTTATTCTTTTGTTTAGTTTTTCACTTATGGGGGCGTTATCTGCACTTGATATGGGTTCAGTATATAATAGAAAGTTATTTTACAAAAAGTTAAATTGCTCTGTAAGTACATATTATCATAATAACAGAACCATTTCTCTTTTGAGACAATGGCACCCCTCTTCTATGGATAGTGCATTCTTTTTTCTTGTTTCTTCTTCTGCTCCTTTTAACGTAGGATTACGTTCCTCAATAACGCTCTTTCGGAGAGAAAACAATTTTGCGGCGTCGGGAGTTATAATTTTGGCAGCGCGCCAAACCCAGTAGCAGTAAACAGCTAAACAGAAACGTACCAAAGTGCGTCAAAAAAAAAAGAAAAGAGGTAAGCAACGATAAGTAATCCTACGTTAATAACCCGCGGTAGTTTCGTTAGAAGAGACTACCTGAAATATATATTTTTCTTTTTTCTTCTGCACTATCCCTGTGTAGTATATTATTATCACAGTGGCAACACTGTTTTTACAACGGTCGTTTTGGCAAAAAGACGGAATGTTTTATCATCGTAAGAAGGCTGAAATGTCTGTTGTGCACGTGTGTTGTTAATGTTGATTAAAGCTTATGTTAAGTTTAAAGATAAGGAATGTTTTGTTAACTCGACTCACATTACAATTTAATCAACATTAATTTTACTTGTTCTTCATTCCTTACGATGGATCAGCTCTTGAAACCTGAAAAGTTCGACGTCGATCCCACGAGTGTTGGCGCAGAGGCTAAATGGAAACACTGGAAACGAACTTTTTCAAATTTCTTACGTGAAATTCCTAACATAACGGAAACAAGTAAATTTCCGCTCCTATGCAATTACCTTTCTTCAAATGTGATCCTTTATATTAACGATTCGACGGACTATGATGCTGCAATTACTGTTTTGGACTCAATCTATGTTACGAAACGAAATGAAATTTTCGCAAGACATTGCCTAGCCTCTAGAATGCAAGAAACTGGTGAGTCTATTACTGAATTTTTACAAACACTCAAGCAACTTAGCAAGGATTGTAACTTTAAAGCGGTGACTGCCGATCAATACAAGAGTGAGTGCATCAGAGACTTGTTTATCCGCGGTTTAAGAAATCCACGTATCGGAGAACGTTTGTTGGAAAATTCTACGATTACCTTGGAAAATGCTCTCGATCAAGCTAGGGTGTTGGAACTAGCTGAATCACACTCAGCATCGTACTTGAATGCCTCACATCCTATTTCTGTGGCTGCAACTGGTTTTTCTAACAAACATCACTCAGCATCGTACATGAATACCTCGCATCCCATTCCTGTGGCTGCCACTGATTTTTCTGACAATAATATTGAGGATAGTCATACGGCTGCAGCTACGCAGTTTCAATCTGGAAAGTGTTTCTTTTGTGGAAATGATCGCCACCTAAGGGCCTGTTCACATAGGAGTCCGTTGCGTTGCGTTAAGGAAAAGATGACGTCGAGACGAAAATAAACCAATCATAGGCGTTAAAAATTTCATTGCTGATCGTTTGGAGGCATATGATTGGATTATTTTCGTCTCAACGTCATCTTTTCCTTAACGCAACGCAACGGACTCCTATGTGAACAGGCCCTAAGAAGTTTGTGTCCTGCGAAGGAAATACTGTGTAGAAGATGTGGTAAAAAAGGACACTATCAAAGAGTGTGCAAATCTAAACCACAGCGTGTCTCCCCCAATCCTGTTGCATCAGTTCACACCTTAGCTACAGTGTCGGTCTTACCTAGTTGTCTGCAAAAATCTATGACTAAAATACAAATTAATGGGATAGAATTGAATGCCCTCATTGACACCGGCAGTTCGCTCAGTTTTATAAATCAGTGTTTCGTTAAAAGGTGTAACATAGAAGTGAAACCATACTCGAGTAAAATAACTATGGCTAATTCCTCTCTAAGCTCAGATGTCAAGGGTTGCTGTGATGTCACTCTGAAATTGCAATCACATGTGTATAATGATGTAAGAGTATTAATCATGAAAAATCTCTTTGCTGATTTTCTCGTTGGTCATGACATTCTGAAGGACCATTCTCTGATTGAGATCCAATTTAATGGCTAGAGACCACCCTTTAAAATCTGCTCCCTAGCTGTTGCTCAAATACCTCCAGTCTCACTGTTTGCAAACTTAACACCTGATTGTAGACCGGTGGCCACCAAATCCAGACGCCAAACTGAGGAAGACCAAAAATTAATTGCTGCAGAGGTAAAGAAGTTGCTGGAAGAGGGAGTTATTGAACCTAGCAACTCACCTTGGCGTGCTCAAGCATTTGTAGTGAAAGGAGAACATCACAAACCACGTATGGTAATTGACTATTCTCAAACGATTAACCGTTTCACGATGCTTGATGCCTATCCTCTTCCAAAAATTGAAGAATTAATCTGTAAAATATCCAGGTATGACTTATTTAGTACTATTGATTTGAGAAGTGCATACCACCAACTCCCTATTAATGATGCTGAAAAACATTATACTGCCTTTGAAGCTGATGGTAAATTATACCATTTCCTTCGGGTTCCTTTTGGGGTCACTAAATGGTGTTGCATGTTTTCAGAGAGTCATTGACAAGATCATTCAAGATGAAGGCCTAGAGGGTACATTTCCTTATCTGGATGATGTTACTGTCTGTGGAAGAGACTCTGATCGGAACTTAAAAAGATTCCTAAAAATTGCCGAGAAGTACAATTTAACTTTACATGAAGAAAAGTGTCAGTTTTCTTCTATATCTGTTAAGCTATTAGGATACACTGTCGAAAACAAAACTATCAAGCCTGATCCCGACAGACTTGCTCCTTTGATGAATTTGCCTATACCTAACAATATTGCTTCTCTCCGAAGAGCATTAGGTATGTTCGCTCATTACTGCCGTTTTATACCAGCATTCTCAAAGAAGATACGCCCATTGCTATCAAACCATCAGTTCCCTATTTCAGAGGAGGCTGTAAATGCATTCAGTGACTTAAAGTCAGACGTAGCCAAAGCATCATTAGCCGCGATAGATGATACCATACCATTCAGAGTTGAGACTGGTGCGTCTAAGTTTGCTATAGGAGCAACTCTCAGTCAAGCTGGTAGACACATAGCATTTTTTTCGAGAACACTGAACAAGTCTGAAATTAATCATTCATCTGTTGAGAAAGAAGCATATGCTATCGTGGAATCTTTGCGCTTCTGGCGACATTACCTGATTGGTAGACCTTTTGAGGTATTCACCGATCAAAGGTATGTCTCATTCATGATTGACAAATATCATTCCAGCAAAATCAAGAATGAAAAGATTATGCGTTGGAAACTAGAACTGTCGTGCTTCAAGTTTGATATCATCTTCCGCCCTGGAAGTAAAAATGCTACTTCAGATGCATTTTCAAGAATAACTGCATCAATTAAACCTGAAGTGGATTTAAAACAATTGCATGAGGACTTATGTCATCCTGGTATTGTTAGGATGCATCATTGGATTAGATCCAAAAACTTGCCCTTTTCCTTGGAAGATATTAAAGGACTTACAAATTCATGCTCCATCTGCTGTGAAGTGAAACCTAGATTCCTTAAAAATCAAGGGAAATTGATAAAAGCAACTTCTCCGTTTTAAAGATTGAATTTAGATTTTAAGAGCCCCTTGCCATCAAATTCCAGAAAT
Organism: Dolomedes plantarius; assembly: GCA_907164885.2. Classification (NCBI taxonomy): domain Eukaryota; kingdom Metazoa; phylum Arthropoda; class Arachnida; order Araneae; family Dolomedidae; genus Dolomedes; species Dolomedes plantarius. Next base: position 45,270,608 of record OU015496.1, read on the forward strand.
CGATTCCTTCTTACTGTAGTTGATGAGTACTCCAGGTTTCCTTTTGTAATTCCTTGCTCAGACGTTTCGTCAACTACTGTAATACCACTGCTTATAATCCACGTGGGAATGGCCAGGTGGAGCGTCACAATGGTATCATATGGAAAACGATTCAGTTGGCATTGAGATCTAAAGGCAAGAAAATTGAACTATGGGAAGAGGTCCTACAATCTACATTACATTCTGTTCATTCCCTTTTATGCACGACAACTAACGTTACTCCACATGAGCGCATGTTCTCCCATCCTAGGAGGTCATACAATGGGAACTCTTTACCTACTTGGATTTTTCAGGCTGGTCCAGTGTTGATGAAAAATCATTCACGAACCAGTAAGTATGAGCCACTTGTTCAAGAAGTTGAACTTCTGGAAGCTAATCCAGAATATGCATATGTAAGGTTTCCTGATGGACATTAGACTAGTGTGTCCATACGACACTTGGCTCCTAGAGGGGAAATCATCGAACCTACCTATGAGAGTGATAGTGAGAGAGCTTTGCTTGTTAACCAGAGTGGTGAGGAGCTTGATGGTCATTCGAAACAATCAACAGAGAGTTTGGAAGAAACTGAAGGGAATTCTAAAGAAGGTGCTTTGCCCTGTGAAGATGTCTCTCCTGAACTATCTAAACATGAACAGAGAACTTCTTGTGATGGACCAACGCGTCCTGGAAGACTGAAACGAAAACCTGCCTACCTGTCTGACTATATTGTAAATTAACTTTTTTGGTTGGGGTGAATGTAGTATATTATTATCACAGTGGCAACACTGTTTTTACAACGGTCGTTTTGGCAACAAGACCGAATGTTTTATCATCGTAAGATGGCTGCTATGTCTGTTGTGCACGTGTGTTGTTAATGTTGATTAAAGCTTATGTTAAGTTTAAAGATAAGGAATGTTTAGTTAACTCGACTCACATTACACCCTGGACACAACAACAACAAAACCAATTATAAACTGCTCAACAAAATGGGCCTGTTCACATAGGAGTCCGTTGCGGAAGGTTAAAGTATTGAAATATATTTAACCAATGACAAACCTCCAAACGATTAGCAATGAAATTTTTAACGCCTATGATTGGTTTATTTTCGTTTCAACGTCATCTTTTCCTTAACGCTGCGCAGCGGGCTCCTATGTAAACAGGCCCAAAGCCTCGGGGCATGAGAGAATTTCGCCGAACGAAAATCCCTGATATTTTCTGTCGACAATAACTTAGGGCCTGTTCACATCGGAGTCCATTGCGTCGCGTTAAGGAAAAGATGACGTTAAGACGAAAATAAACCAATCATAGGCGTTAAAAATTTCATTGCTAATCGTTTGGAGGCCTATGATTGGTTTATTTTCGTCTCAACGTCATCTTTTCCTTAACGCAACGCAACGGACTCCTATGTGAACAGGCCCCCTAAAGGATATAAACATGGCAACAACGTCCATTTCTGAACTTTTCGAAAATACGTCCCGATGACGTCATTTACGTAAAGTCTTAGAACCAATAAAGTCCTGCAAAAAATGATTTGAAAAATAAATTTCACTAATATTTTCATGAGTCCTTTATAACAATAAATTATATATTCATGCCAAACGATAAATTTTTTAGGTGTTTCTGCGAAAGTGTGATTGATTATCGACGTATTTTACCAGTATAATTCATGACTGTTGTCAGATTTTTATGTTTTTATACAATTTTAAATAGCAATATTTTACAAGTTTTTATAACGTTTATGCGCCAACAACCACATTTCGCATTTTGTTTATAGGTAAAAATCTGAACGAATGAAGAGTTGGATTCATCAATCAATTAATCATGGCTGGAAATGGTAATTCTATTTCTCCAATTATAGAGTTGATCGTCTACGAGAAATTTCGGAATCATATGTAATTCTAAAATAATCCCAATAAGCACTGAAGCATTCAAAATGACTCACAACCTTAAGAAAACTAATATTTTATTTTTAAATTACTTAATGTAACTCAATTTAAAGTAGATGGATAGTGCAAACAGTATTTGATGTTTTAGTCACCATTTTAAAATTTTCGCTAGAGTGGCTTATTTCTTTGAAATTCACTGTTTAACTAACATGGTATCTCCCAGTGGAAGAACTAAATACCACTAATTATTTTACTGACAAAGAAATCAGCTGTGGCATTTCCATCGAAATACTGTATTAAGATCTTTCTTATTTAAGAGAATAATTTTATGCAATTAATTACGTTAAAAGTTAAGTTGTTTAATTTATAATCAGTCGATAAGAAAGTGGCTGTAAAAGACAATTTGAGCAAACAAACTCACTGCACGAGGTCGTAGTGAACACAATGGAGAATTTATTTTTCATACTTGGAAAAATCACAGACTTGTGTTGCTGAAACTCTTCTCTGTCATAAAATAAGCTCCTAATTTCTAACTGGTAATATGATGAGCCACAAATCTTAGGGATGTTTTGCACTGATAATTCAGTTACTAGTCAATAAGTGAAGAATGAATATTTGATGCACGTGATTTTTTAAAAATTTTCGTGCTTATGCTACTAATTACCAACATTATTGTTTTCTGTACAACTAAAGACTTATTATTTTAAATATAAGATTAATTATAATGTTAGCTCATTACGACGCATATAATTTATAGCTAAGAGAAATGTAAAACACAAAAAGTTAGTTTAATTTTATCAAGCGAAGAAAATTGCAAATTCCTTAGCTTGTAAAGAATGGAAGAAAATTTCCTTCTTTAACATTAAATCTCCTTCAATGGATTACCAGATATCACTTTGCTTTTTCCAAGCTTTTACATTCAGAGTAAAATATGTTCTTGCTTTTACATTCAGTCCAACGTTGGATTAATTCAACATAAGCTTCTTCAATGACCACAGAACTCTCTGCGTGGCGGAAATAGAAATTTGAACGGACGGAAATTGATACGGATAAAGAGTACAGAACTCTACAAGACGGAAGCAATCGTAACCGGTTTTCCCTTGCTACGGATTAAGATTGCTTCCATGCACTATGTAGATGGTAAAAGGTAGACTGACTATATTCATAGAACTTTTTCTATCAACTCAAAACTACCTCAGAGTTCAGCACCAAAATGATATCAGGGCAGAATTATTTCTAGTTATACGTAAATGAAACATTAGCGAGTTTGGTGATGCAGTCCCATCACCAGTTAAAGTTTAGGAGATCATTTGGTTGTAAGCGGAAACGCATGAGCTATTGAAAAAAATTTAGGAATTATAACGTCTGAACAAAGATATAAAGTATAAAAGAATCAGTAATTCCGTCTGTTACCCTCCTCCCCTATGAATGGACGCAGTCATTTTTGGTAATGTGTCAAATTACTCTCCGCGTAGTGAGAGGACTGTAACATCAAATTCTCCCGTAACGTGATCATTGAATCCATATTCGTCGCGTACACAATCAAGAAAAAGATACTGTGGTTAATCTCAAGCAGCCTTCATCATTTTATTAGCTAAATTTGAATCATAACTCTACAATCAATTAAAATACACTCATGGACAAAAAAAATTAGCGCACCAAGAAGGAGTCGTCAAAATGAAACGAAATTTTACATACGTAATGACTATTTTGATATAAGTAAATGATAAGAAAATCAAAGGATAATTTATTTCAGAGAAAAAGGCAAAAGAACGGAGGACTTAATACTCCGTTGGACCCCCTCTAGCGCGAATGCACGATGCGATACGATCGGGCATTGAGTCATACAAGTTCTGTATGATGTCTTGAGACATTTCGTTCCATATTTGCTGTAACCTTGCCTCTAGCTCGTTCAAACTCCTGGGATGCCCAACTCGTCGTCCCAAATGATCCCAGATATGCTCGATTGGAGACAAATCTGGGGATCGGGCAGGCCAAGGAAGGGTAGTAACAGTGCGGAGACAGTCTTGTGACACCCTTGCCGTATGAGGCCGAGCATTGTCTTGTTGAAAAATGGCTCCTGGGAGCCGTTGCATGAGTGGCAACAAATGTGGTTGCAGGATTTCATAAACATACCGCTGGGCTGTCATGGTGCCACGGAACAATACTAGGGGTGACCGTGTATTGTAGGCAATGGCACCCCATACCATCACACCAGTTGTGGGAGCGATGTGTCGCTGTACAGCAAAGGCAGGATTGAAGCGTTCACCACGGGTTCTCCACACACGAACACGATGGCCATCACTGCCGAGATTGAATCTGGATTCGTCGCTAAAGACGACCTGGTTCCATTCCGCTGCAGTCCAGTTTCCTCGTGCGCGGCAAAACTCCAAACGGAGGCGTCGATTGGTGGGCGTCAAGGGCAGCACACGTAATGGGCGCCGCGATACCAACTGTCCTTCAGCCAGGCGCCTTCGTATGGTTCGAGAAGACACAGAGGCCCCTAGTGAAGGTGCTACCTGTGCCTGGATGGCGGCCGATGAAGCAGTTGGCTGTACGCGTGCATTTCTTACGATGTGGCGGTCTTCTCGACGACTGCTCTGTCGAGGGCGTCCTGGGCCTGGTCTTCGTGTACATGACATCTCTCGGGTCCACTGGTCCCAACACCTCCTCACAACACAACCAGAGCGGCCTAATTGACGAGCTACTCGCCTAGCTGACCACCCAGCTTCCATCATCCCGAAGATTCTCCCCCTCTCAAACTGCGACAACTGCTTATATTGTCTTCGAACACGGCGTAATGGCCTGTCTATCTCAGCTCTTCCTTTGTAAATTATTCAGCACACTCAAACAAGCTTTGGTTACCTGTTTTATACTCCACACAGTACGATGTTCAACGCCCTCTACCGGCTATGCGTAATGCGCAATCACGCTGCATTTCTAATCATTTGCATATTCCCCGACATGTACCTTCATTGCAAGTTTCGTTACGATCCCGCAATTATTTCTTGGTGCGCTAATTTTTTTGTCCATGAGTGTATATTCATAGTGAAATATTTGCAAATTAAGGAAGGGGTTGATAAGTTACATAATGGTATTTTTTATAAATAAACTATTTTCATTTCTTTAGAGATTAGTTTATCAAATTTTATCTCAACTGCTCGCTTCAGCTCTCGACTTCTCCACGGTGCTTCTGAAGAAAAGAATGTTCGCCCTGCAACGTACGTGTGGGCCGAAGTTCTTAAAATTTCCAGATCTCTTGTGGATCAAAGGATGTATAAGACTTCGCCATTTTTTACCATGTTTTTATTAACTCGCTTTCTTGTTTGTGTGGTACAAATCTTGCAATCGATTTTTAACTAACTTCCCGACTAACTAGACATTTGAAACTTGTAGAATAGCTCAGAACACGATGGCAATGCATCATTTTAATACTTTTAGCCATCTTTAATCAGGATTGAATTCATTTTCAGTTAATTTTGTTTTGTAGAATGGTGCAGCCATCTATCGGCCGGGACGAGAATGAAAAGTTAAACGCAAGTTAACTTCCAATTCTCGAGCTAAAGGATTGATTACGCATTTGATACCTCTTTATTATGCATTTGATCATTTTCTTTCAAGTTGATGGGATAATTCTTCAAAAAATTTAAAAAAAGTATTTATGAATACATAGAATTGTCAAGTTTATATAATTCCACAGAAAATTTAAAAACATGGTATATAAAAAGTTCTTTTTATCTTGTAATTATTTACTTTTCACTGAGATCAGGGATTCAAGGATGTATTTTTAATCAATGATACAATTTCGTGTCGATTCCTATTTTCGGGTGTAAAAAGAACCGGGACTTTTGGGAATTCTCTTATAAGTCTTCCTTTGTTTGGAAAGGAATGCTCTTAAATTAGTGAACAAATCAAACATATGAGGCGGTGAAAGGCAAAGTGGTGTAAGTCACATTTTCAACTTTTTTTATTTGAGGGCAAAAATGTAATCTCCGTGTTCAATTTTTAGTGGAATTGCAAATAATTATTATTTGCAATATCATAATAATTGTTATGTATTATAATTTGTTCAATTTATAGTGGAATTTTTTGTAGTTTTTGCAGTAAAACGCTTTGGACTTGCACCACTTGACTTACTGACTTACACCACTTTGCCTTTCACCACCTAATATCCATCGCAGTCACCTCAGAACATTATTTTTGTTGATACTTATACGACTCTTCTTGAAAACTCGTGGAGTAAAAACGTGTCATTACCCAAAGACACTTTTTATACAAATCAGATTAGAAATTCGTATTGCCTCAATTTTAACATAGGAAAACCTCAATTTTCCATAGAAAATGAGTTTTAAGTGATCTCGAAGAAGACTGTTTTGAATTATTCTACTAAGCACCAAGCAGTTTTGCATATATCGTCTACAGAATATAAAGTTTTACAAAGAATCAAAAGGGCCACTTATCTAGTTATCACTCTAGACATCAAGTTAAACAAGTGGTCCAAACAAATAGACAAAACAGTCTAGATATTAAGGTTAGTTGGTTGGTTGGATTTGGTTTTATGGCGCAAGGTCCTCCGAGGGACGAGCTGCGCCAACCATATGGTGTACTGATACAAACAAACACAGAGTTTTTAAAAACCACGTTTTGATGTAATTAATAAAATCCAAAAAAGTATAAGAATCCAAAAAAAATATTATCTAAAAGCAATGAACATGTATAAAAAGTGATAAAATTTAAAAAGACAAAATCAGCAATATATAAAATTTAAAAATGCTAAATCTCAGAGTAAAAACCAGTCATACGTAAAAAGTTAAAAAGCTCGGTATGGGGGTACTCCTCCAGTAAGATAACTAAGAGAATAAGAGACAGACGCGAGGTCCAACTGGTTTTAAGATTTTTCTTCTTTGGGTTTTTTCGATTCTTTCCTATGAAATTTGTTAGAAAGCTGTAAATACCATTGCCATTGAAAAATGCCAGCGTACACCTAGGCAAGCTTATTTGTTGATTACTATTTCACATCGTTGTATTCTCCCAGTTAAATAAACCCCAATGAAAATGTTTTTGTATATTTTTCGCTATATTTTGCTCGAAGTTTTTAAACTTAAAATTTAATCTGCTTAATAAGTAATCTTTTCTAATTTTTAGTACCATATTCGGCGACAAATGAGGACTTTTATAACCAAGCTGCAAAATCTCCTTCAACTAATTACGATCAAAATCAATCAGTATCTAACCGGGAATACATTGGAGACATATTACCAATTTCCAGGTAAATAAAATAAGATTATACGGGAAAAGATAACGTATATAATGTGTGTGTGTGTGCTAGCTAATTTAAAAAAATTCACTATAGTTTATTGGTTTTTTACTGTCTCACATTTACTATAATTTTGTTTTAACAGTTCTCTAAGTCATCTTTTATTTTAAAATGAACCTAAATTATTTTGCACAAACTGTTATCGAACTAGCTACTTATTCACGTATTAATAATTTTCTCTTTTGCATGCCAATATATATATTTTTTCTTCTTTTACTGAGTCTCTCTCTCTCCCCGTTGCGGGGTCACTTCTGCGCTCCCCCACAAACTATCCCTTGTTATTTGGCTCGCTCGGACGCTGTCCTGCGCTCCTGGCTGATGGAGCTGTCATTGTCAAAGTCCCTCGCCCTGTCCGAGCATCGATCCTTCCCCTCCGATGGAAGCCTGTCGCAGCCATCTTCATCTCGTCGTTGTTTTACGGAGGAGTTAAGCTGGCGCTGGCGTGCCCGCTGTTTTACATGGAAAGCAAAGTGCCCAATAGAAGAAACATCCTTCGATCATAAACATCTTACGGTTGTAAGTAAAGCGGGGGTATTCGATCCCCCGCTAGGTACTCTGTCCACAATATGACTTTGACTTTTGCCAATATATTAACTCTCAAACTGCTATACTAACTAGCAAACTTGTACAAAATTAGAATTCTTCAAAATGCTAAGCCCTCTTTTTCTCCCGAGCAATACCCATAAAAGGTTTTTCTCTTAATTTCTTGATTACCTGACATTTTTATCATGTTTTTATTAACTCGCTTTCTTGTTTGTTTGTTTGTCCGGTACATATCTTGCAATCGATTTTTAACTAACTTCCCGACTAGCTAGACATTTGAAACTTTTAGAATAGCTCAGAACACGATGACAATGCATCATTTTAATACTTTTAGCCATCTTTAAGCAGGATTGAATTCATTTTCAGTTAATTTTGTTTTGTAGAATGGTGCAGCCATCTATCGACCGGGACGGGAACGAAAAGTAAACGCAAGTTAACTTCCAATTCCCGAGTTAAACGATTGATTGCGCATTTAATACCTCTTTATTACGCATTTGAAAATTTTCTTTCAAGTTGATGGGATAATTCATCAAAAAAAATTTTAAAAAGTATTTATTAATACATAGAATTGTCAAGTTTATATGATTCAACAGAAAATTTAAAAACGTGGTATACAAAAAGTTCTTTTTATCTTGTAATTATTTCAATCCTAAATGCTCAATTAAAGGATTTTTCATAAACACGATGACTGAATTTCCAATGGCTTATTGTTTAGTTATTGTCCTTGTCTGTTTATCTTACAGATCAGACTATTCAGAAACACATCCTTTTTGTTGGAGCGACTGGTGAAAATGCAATTTTTATGAACCTATCCATTTTGCTTTTGGCCATATTTTCTTCTTTCACTTGTTTGAATGTATTGCTCTAGTTACAATGCATTGCCCTTAAAACACTATATAGCTCAATCAGAATTTAATGTGACAGTTCATACTTCAGTCATAAGACAGTTCTTACAGCTCATAATATATATTTTCTTCTTAACGAAACTGACTATATTTCATTAAATATGCAAACTTTTTAACTCTCTAAATTAAGGACAATTAAGGTGTTTACATTTGTAGAACAGTATTTTAGAGAGGCATGCAAAATGGTTACCAAATATGTAGTTATGATAGCGAATACAGGTAGATAATTTGCTAATACAAGTTCAAATTAAATTGAAATCTTTTTATCGGGGGTCTTTCAAGTATTACGTGAGCATCCAAGTGGGGGAGGGGAAGGGTTAAAGTTATGCTTATCTTTGCTGATGTCAGTTTTCATACACATTCTGCCCAATAGAGGGAGAAACCTCCCCGTCTCTTCAGATGTTTTCGAAGAGGATGATTGGGAGAAGTCATGACGCATGCGCGTCGGTATATGGTTTTTGTTTTTAGTAGTACAACTGTGATTCTCCGAGAGAGAACATCGAGCAATCCTGCGTATTGTCTCAAAGGTATTATATGTATAGAAAAGGATATATAATAAAACAGGAAAAAAGACAGTGTCAAGTATCTTCCATCGGTATATCAAGAGACACCGGGTAGGTGTCCCCGAACCATTTTCTAACGTCAGTGGATTAAATCAACTAATTTCAGTGTATCCCGACATTAGTGGCGCAGTCGGTAGGATTGATTATTGATGGAAGATTAATTATTGATTGAAAAATGGAGCTACTGAAGATTAAAAGAGCACAGCTCCGTACAGCGTTTACTAAAGTTTATAATCTCCTTAAAGAAAAATTAGCAGAAAAAGAACCAAGAATGACAGACATCGAAATAAGTCTGGAACAGTTGACGGATAAGTCAAACCGGCTCCGAGAAATTGACCAAGAACTGCTTGATGCCTTATTAACCTCAGGAGCAAAAGAGAAAGAATACGCTCAAGAATTCGAAGCTTGTGAGGTATATGTGGAAAAATTCGTACAAATAAAGACAGAAGCAAAGCAAATTTGCTCGTCAAGAGGTCAAAAAAGTCAAGTGGAAGAAAATAGTGAAAACGAAACCGAAGCTAGAATTTCACAAGTTCAAATCAGGTTGCCGAAAATTAATTTAATTCAATTTGATGGAGACCCCCGAAAGTGGCTAAACTTCTGGAATACCTTCATAAAAATTCATGAAGACGATACGTTGGACGACCATTCGAAATTTGTGTATTTAATACAGTCAACGATCCCGAATTCCAAAGCACGGGAGATTGTGAACAGTTACCCCTGCACAGCTGATAATTATTCAAAAGTGATAGAGCACTTGCGCACTAGATTTGGAAATACCCAGATTCTTATACAAATTTATGTGCGCGATTTATTACAGTTAGTTTTGGCCAATTATACGTCAAATCAAAAATTTTCGTTATCATCGCTTTACGACAAATTAGAGACTAAATTACGAGCGTTGGAATCGCTTGGTGTCACTAAGGATAAATATGCCAGCATAATATTCCCTCTAGTTGAATCCTGTTTGCCCACGGATATATTACGAATTTGGGAACGAGAACGGGAAAAGTCCACAGAAATTAGAGGTAAGACAGATTTAGATTCTCTTCTTGAGTTTTTAAAAACTGAAGTATTAACTGAAGAACGCATGCTATTAGCGCGCGATGATTTCGGTTTGAATAAACCCAAGAGGAGTTCAAAAAATAAAGATTTAATGGAATCAGATATCCCTACTTGTCACGAATTGTGGGTAGGAGAGAAAAAATCGACGCCTAATAAGATAAAAATAGAATTATGTTTTTTCTGTGAGAAGCCTCACCCGACAGAAAAATGCTTTAAAGCAGAAACGCTTTCCTATCAGAAAAAGAAAGATTTGTTATATAAAAAAGGAGTTTGTTATGTATGTTTGAAAAAGGGGGGAAATCATATTTCCCGCAACTGTCGGTTAAAATTGAAGGTCAGATGCGGCATATGCCAGAAAGTAGGTCATTTGTCTGTCCTTTGCCCCACGGCGCCAGACAAGAGTAAACAGACATTTGCAAACTCTGAGTCTAAGGGGGAAGAGGCGAAAACGGTTGGCAATGATCAAATACTTTCGTCGAGTTGTTTACAAGATGAGGGAGTTTTATTGCAGACATTAGTGGTTGGAATATCCAACGGGAGCAGGCAAAAAAACATAAGGGTCATAATTGACAGCGGAGCTGTGCAGTCGTTCATTTGTAATGACGTCATTGAGTATTTACGATGTGAGAGCGTGGGGGAAAAGAGATTAATTCATCAACTTTTCGGTGGCGTACAGACAGGTGAAGAGTTACATCGCATGTATAACATTTGTGTAAATAGTCTTGATAATGATTTTAGTTGTGAGATGTTATGTTTAAACAAAGCAATTATCTGTTCAGATGTAAAAAGGATATCCTCAAACGGGTCGTTGTCAGAGGAATTAAAAACTTATGGTATTTATGTGAATGATATGCAGGGTTGTTTTCCGGAAGTGGGAGATGAAATTAAAATGCTTATCGGTTCTGACGTCGCGGGAAAATTATTTACTGGAAAATTAAGGTGTTTAAAGAGTGGTCCCGTTGCTATACAAACAAAATTGGGATGGGTCATCATGGGAAAAGTACCAAATTTTAACGAGAAGGATACCCCTACATGTGTTTCGTTACTGTTGAACGAGAGATCAGCAGAAAATTTTTGGAAATTAGATACTATAGGAATAACTGACCCGGTCGAAGCGAAAACAAAACTAGAGTTGCAAAAAGACAGTATGCTATATTTTGAGAAGAGGTTGAGAGTAGATTCCGAAGGTAGATATGAGGTTGCACTACCATGGGTTTTAGATCGTTCTAGGTTACCTAGCAACCGAGAATTGGCGGAAAAACGCCTAGAGACTACTCGGAAGAAATTAATGCACTCGAATAAAATTGGGGCCTATCAGGAGGTATTTGATAACTGGTTGGAAGAAAATATTATTGAGGAGGTACGTAGTGATGTACCTAATGAACATTATCTTCCCCACCGTCCAATTTTTAAGGAAGCTGGCACTACGAAAGTTAGGCCGGTTTTCGACGCGTCAGCACGCAGTAAAGGAACTGTCTCGTTAAACGAATGTCTAGAAACGGGTCCGAACCTCCTCGAAATCATACCGTCGTTGATAAATCGCTTCCGGAAGTTTCCGGTAGGAGTAGTTTCGGACATAGAGAAGGCCTTTCTACAAATAAGTATTAGAGAAGAGGATAGGGATTTTTTACGGGTTTTGTGGAAAGGTGTGAATGAGAAGGATATTAAGGTTTATCGCCACCGACGGGTGGTTTTCGGGCTTACGTGCAGTCCTTTTTTGTTGGCGGCTACTCTAAATTGTCACTTAGATAATGCTACGGAGTGTTTTTTAGACACTGCAAAAACTTTAAAGGAGTCATTTTATGTAGACAATTGTCTTGTGAGTTTCAAGACAGTTGAAGAACTAGATAAATTTGTGATGCTTTCGCGGACGCTGCTTTCGGCCGCAAAGTTTAATTTAAGGGGATGGAGGACGAACGGAGAAAGTGAGGTAATTTCTCAGGCGGGGTTAGAGGAAAATGTTTGTGTTTTAGGGTTAGATTGGGATCTAAAAGATGACACGTTGTCATGTAAAATAGAAACGAAGACGGAAGGGAACATGGTCGCTAGTAAAAGGTCCTTACTTTCATGCACGAATAAATTGTTCGATCCCATGGGCTTCACTTCTCCCGTTACTCTTTTCCCAAAATTGGCCTTACAAGAATGCTGGAAACAAAAATTGAGTTGGGACGAGAAACTCCCAGAACCGTTAGAAAAGCAGTTTTCTACGTGGCTAACGAAGATGACATTACTGAAAGAAATTAAGATCCCGAGATGGATGGAGGTTCGGGGTTCGATACCCGAAGATATCAGCCTGCATGTTTTTTGTGACGCGAGTAGGCAAGCATATGCTACTGCAATTTTTATAAGGATAAGAACAAATGAACATGTTAGTGTTAATTTAGTGCAATCACGCACACGAGTTTCCCCACTTAAGAACGTAACTATTCCAAGGTTAGAGTTGCTGGGCTGTACTATAGGAGCCAGACTGGGAAACACAGTAACTTCAGATTTAAGAATTGCTGGAATAAAACGATTCTTTTGGTGTGATTCCACAACAGCACTGACTTGGATCCGGAGAAATGTTCAGTGGGGCACTTTCGTTTGGAATCGAGTACAGGAAATCCGTACGTTGACAAAAGTAGAAGAGTGGCGTTATGTTCCGACTGAACTAAATTCAGCAGATCTGCCTTCGAGAGGCTGTTCAGTAGACCACTTTCTTCGATCAAAATGGTGGGAGGGACCCAACTGGCTGAAAGGACCTGAGGAGTCGTGGCCCTCCGAGGTTGAGAAACCTGACGAAGAAATAGTGAACTCCGAAAAGAGAAAATCGGTGCTTGCCGCCACTGAAGGGATTTTCGTGCCGAATGATTGGTTTTATCGTTATTTCTCTTCATTCCCGAGAATTTTGAGATTAGTTGCGTGGATATTACGTTTTTTGAACAACGTTAGAAAAACAGACATATGCAAAGAAATTGAACTGTCGATCTCGGAACTTAAGAAAGCTGAAGAAACAATTTTCATTCTGATACAGAAAGAATCATTTTCGAAAAATGAAAAACAGTGTTTTAAGAACCTTCGAACACTGGTTGACGAACAGGGCATTATCAGAGTAAAAACTCAAGTGATGTACAGACATGATACAGATGATTTCAAGTACCCGGTACTTTTACCTTCCGATCATCGGGTAGTACATCTCCTGATTTTATGGGAACACCAGAGACTGTTACATGCTGGGGTCACTCTGTTGATGTCTAATTTACGCGAGCGGTTTTGGATCATCAAGGCTAGAAGAACAATCAGAGCTGTTATACACCGTTGCGTACGGTGCAAAAGGTTTAATGCAACTAAGACAGAGTCCATACCGATTTCGTTACCAGCTGACAGAGTGCAAGACTTTGCAGCCTTCCAAGTGACGGGTGTAGATCTTGCCGGCCCCTTATTCCTTAAAGGAGCTAAGAAATCTTGGATCGTTTTGTACACCTGTGCAGTATACAGGGCGGTACATTTGGAGCTGGTGACGTCGCTTTCAACCGAATCGTTTCTGCAATCTTTCCGGCGATTCATTGCCAGGAGAGGTAGGCCTGTCACAGTGTATAGTGACAACGGAAAGAACTTTGTCGGTGCTAATTCAGCTTTTTCTTCCATCGATTGGGAACTTGTTACGGCAGCGTCGACATTGCAGAAAATCCGTTGGAAGTTCAATCCTCCTTCCGCCGCCTGGTGGGGCGGTTGGTGGGAACGCTTGATCCAGTTGGTAAAACGGATTCTGAGAAAGGTTTTAGGAAGGGCTGTCCTTTCTTATGAAGAACTCCTGACCGTCATCTGTGACTGTGAGCAAGTAATAAATACACGACCTCTCACTTATGTGTCAGAGAGTCCGGAGGACCCGTCTCCTTTAACTCCGGCTATGTTTCTCCAGACACTGAGCTTGTCCGATGTTGAAGACATCGATTTGGTGGACCGTCAGGGGTTAAACAACCGAATAAAACATGTACAAGGGATCCGGGATCATCTCCGGAAGAGATTCCGGAGTGAATACTTGGGACAACTAAAGCAACAAACATCTGGCCGAGATGTTAAACCATTGTCAGTGAACGATGTGGTCATCATTGAAAACGACCAAAAACGGGCACAGTGGACTTTAGCCCGAATAGTGGAACTATTTCCAGGAAAAGACGGTCATTCACGAGTGGCTAGAGTAAAAACGCAGCAAGGAGAGTTCATCCGACCGGTTCAAAGACTTTACAATTTAGAGGTGAACATTGACTCTCCTTTCGAACCAATCGTCCATACCCGTAGTGGGCGGCCCGTAGTCGCTCCCAAAAGACTCATTTATTGACATTCGAAAAACTTTGATTCAAAAGACAATTTTTCTTTTTTTTCTAATTATTGTAATTCATGTTGTACATATGTATATAGTTATTGTAAATATTTTTTATGTCTTTTAATTTTAGGTACTATTTTTTCTGTCGTGAGAAAGAGTATTGATATTTAGAATTGTATATGCCAAAAGTAAGTAAATTTTGTGTCTAGGTGAATTTACCAAAGGTAAATTCAGGTGGGAGGATGTCAGTTTTCATACACATTCTGCCCAATAGAGGGAGAAACCTCCCCGTCTCTTCAGATGTTTTCGAAGAGGATGATTGGGAGAAGTCATGACGCATGCGCGTCGGTATATGGTTTTTGTTTTTAGTAGTACAACTGTGATTCTCCGAGAGAGAACATCGAGCAATCCTGCGTATTGTCTCAAAGGTATTATATGTATAGAAAAGGATATATAATAAAACAGGAAAAAAGACAGTGTCAAGTATCTTCCATCGGTATATCAAGAGACACCGGGTAGGTGTCCCCGAACCATTTTCTAACGTCAGTGGATTAAATCAACTAATTTCAGTGTATCCCGACAGCTGACAAGGGGGATGAGGGAATCAGAGCAATGTTTACATAAGACGGAAAACATGCACACAAGAGAGTGTGCTGTAATGTGCTCTTGACTATACAACTCTACTACCATCCAGTACAGATAATTAATTATTCCGTTTGCAGTGATCGCAAGAAAGCGTGCTGTATTCGTGCTGTATTTTATTCACAGTCTTCAGTGCAGTCGTGTCTTGTTTTAGAGGCTTATGTTTTGGGCTGCGTTTCGTATACCAGAAAATGTCGTTTAACATTGACAGATCAAAATTATATCAGAAACTTTTAGAATTTCAAGATGGGAACACGAGTACGTCCAGCTTGTATAGCTGAACGACGTGCCAATGAGCTAATGTGCATTCATCAAGCTCAGAGTGGAGATGAAGATATAGACAGTGACTTGGTGAAATAGAGGTAGATGAGGTGGGGGAAGCCAGCAACAGTTCAAGCCAACGCAGCGTAAATGTAAAAAATTCTGATTTTGAAGCCTGGGTTACAGGTACTTAGTCGATAGATTAAAAGTAAATGATAGATCCTTCCTTAGTATTGTTTCTGTACTTGTATGATACAAAAATAAGTAAATATACTTTTTATTTTTAGAGCCTGTTCACATAGGAGTCTGGTAGCGGAAGCGCTTAAGTATTGAAATATATTTTACCAATGACAAACCTCCAAACGATTATCAACGAAATTTTTAACGCCTATGATTGGTTTATTTCTGTCTGAGCGCCATCTTTCCTTTTACGCTTCCGCTACCGGACTCCTATGTGAACAGACCCTTAGAGAACTGATAAAACCTTTACAACGATGATGTAATTCTGACTGCTTTCACTTATTGTTCAATGTATTTACGGTTAATGATGTAATATCTTTACACTTTACTTAGAATTATAAAATAAATTGGAAAAAAAATCTTTTGACCTAAGAAATAGCGACGAGAAATTTATCAAACCTTACGTAAGCAGCGAATCTTGTATAAACAAAAAAAAGGGGGGGGGGACTGTCGGGCATCAGCTTATTTTTGCTTACAATACGAGGGAGGCTTTCTAAAATGACTAAAAATGTGCTTACGGATTACTTAAACGGCCCCTCGTCAGTTCTTTTTGTACTATTGCAATGCGTGGTAATATTGCAATAAAATTCAAAGCAGGTTTGGAAAGGGAAATACCTACTTTGATGCACAAATAGTCATAATAGAAAGAGACGCAACAAATTTTGTGTCCTTTTGAAAGTTCGAAAAGTAAAGTTTTCTAAATAGGTATCTTTTCCTATCAATAATTTATATTCCTCATTTGTATCATTTCTATACTTATAAAAACTATGCATATTTTAATAAATCTTTTCATTATATAAGAACATATATATGAAATAAAAGGATGTAATAAATATGTAAGAGCGTGGTATGAATGTATTAAACCTGTCCAGTGCCGGATCTAGGAAATTTCTCAGCGAGGGCAAGTCAGCCCCATGCCGCCCCTGTAGCTGTTTTTCACTAATGCAATAATAAATAACAGAATAAAAGAAATAGTCTTTTTGATGGTGTACCAAACTTAATTTATTGAAATAAAAACAAACAGATTTTTAACTTAACAATACTATAACATAGAAGTATGTGCATTTTTTTTTCATACCAACTAAAAATAAAACCAACTACTACCCTCTTGCCCAAGCAATGATGGTCTTCGCAGGTAACCTTTCATTATACTTTAGAAAATGTGTTGTGTGCAGATATTTTTACAAAATTATTTTCCTTGATTTTCTGTTAGAAAAAGAGTTGATCGCTTCTTCATAATTTATTGGAGTAGCCTTGGCTCTTGGCTTTCTATAAACAGTATTGCGAGGTTTTTCAATCTGTCTTGAGTCATTGTTGATCCGAGAGAGTTTTTAATTATCTCCAGTTTGCTAAAACTCTTCTCCCAGCTTGCTGATGTAGTTGGGAGCGTTAAGTAAACTCTCAAGGCTATGCACAGATTTGGAAACGTATCAGTCAAATCTCTTTCTTGGATAAGGTTTAGAAGATCAAGTTGATTCATTTCTTCAAAATTAATTATTGAATTCTGTAACTGGTCACGAAGAATAAGGATTTCAGTTGGGAACTCATCTTCACATATATCTTCAAGATATTTACTAGCACAAGTTTTCAACTGCTTGTCATTCAAGCTTTTCAAATTTTTACAATTTAGAAAAAGAAATATTGTTGAGTGCACTTATAATCTGCATTCTATCTTTCAACTGGATCAGTATCACATCGATTACTTCCTCCATACTATGGTAAAAACTTTCTTCTACAGCAGGGGTATCAAACTCAAAGGCTAACTTGGGCCAAACAAACAAGGTGTAACTATAGGTGGGCCGCAAAAAAAATCAATATTAATAGAAACGTATGTATATTTTAAATAATACATTATAATAAACATATATATAAGAACAGGGAAATTTAATGTTTACGTCCTGACCCTTGACCATCTCTTCTCCAATATATTGGAGGGATATTATATATATTCCAATATATTGGCCGGGCCGCCGAAATGTTCGTCGCGGGACGCATGCGACCCGCGGGCTGCAAGTTTGACACCCCTTTTCTACAGAGAAACTTCGTCCTTCATCTTGCGCCATCTCTCCAGGCATTATTTTCCTTTTTGAGATTCTGCGAGTTTCCATAGTTGGCTTCACTTCAATTTTTTGCACTATTTCTTTAGCAGTCTGTATCCATTCATTTATTTCATTTCCCAGCCTTTCCATGATTTTGGTAAGACCTTCCAACATTTGTATTGTTTTTGACAATATTATGTTATGTTTCTGTATTTCCTTGTTAACTCTGTTAATTTCTTAAGATATTTGCCCAAGCAACCAAATACGAAATAAGTCGGAAATCTTTCAAAGTACGAATGAGATTTTGTCTCTGGTGTATAGTGTTCTTCTTTCAACTCAGTGAGAGCGCTGATTACTCCTTGAAAGTCTTTTACAAGAGCATGTACTGCTTCGGACTTAGCAGACCATCGAGTATCGGTTCCTTTTAAATTCGTTTTTGTGTGTTTCTTCATGACTTCCCACTAGGGTTGCCAACTTTTTCTGACACGATTCCGGGACAAATAGCTCAAAACTGAACATCATCATCATTATCAGTCAGCCATTACCTAGTTTTCTGAGGAAACTTTTTATGTTTGAAAAAATTAAAACAGTTTTTTCAATTTATTTTTTATATTTTTTATTTTAACTATTACAGAAACTTAATTTTCTCTCTATTCTAAAAAAAAAGTAACTGGCGCCGCCGCTGCCACCGCTGTCAAAAGCTTGTCACGCTATCTCCTCCGAAACCGCTGGGGGTATGGGGTCGAGACCGATACCAATAGATGCAGAAAAATGCGGGGAAGAAAGTAAGACATGCCTCATCTTCGTCGGACTTTAAGTTTTTTTTAATTTTATGTTTTGTGGAAAAATATTGAATTTTTCATGTTCAGATTACGATAACTCGCCAAAAATTAATCGTAGAATTTTGATCTTTTTACAGTCTAAGACTACAGACATTTCTCCTTCAAACCAGACCTCATTTGTTTAAAAATAATTTAAAACAGACTAATATTTTCATCAAAATATTAAACCCACTTTTTCGAGAAATATCGTCACATATGTGGATGTAATATCGATGCTCCTCGATTTTTTATCTTACAAAGAAAATATTTGCATCATCTGGAAGATGAAAGCTTTCTCATTCATATAAACCTCATTTCAAGTCTCTATCTTAAAATTTCAATTTTTAATTGAATTTTAAAGCTGAAACAGTGATTCAACAGTGATTCCCCTTCGCATAAGGGTGAATGACAACAGTAAATGGCTGTTACATTGCCCGAGAATCACCCCTATGTATCTCGCTATTAGCCATAACAGAGGAGCGAGCGTAGAGAGCCTAAATAAAATATAACTATAATACTATAATAAATAACTATAATACCATAAATAAACTATAATACTATAAATAAAACTATAATAAAATAAAAATTTTAAATCTGATAAATAACAAATTTAACGTTAAATTTTTATGGGTTTTTCCAATAATATTTTCTCTCACTTTTTGCTGCAATCACCAATTCTTTCGTAAAAGAGTCCGTATTTAAAAAGTTCGCAAATTCTGCATACGATTCACTATTAAGTCGTATTTGCAATTCCGCCTTCACTAAGTCAATATTCATGTTATTCCTGGCCTTCGACCACACACGAAATTTTAGTCGTTTATGTGACTAAATACTCTCTCTGTGTAAGCATTACTCGCAGGGATGGACAAAATGAAAGACACAATTTTCATCAGCTCGACCGATTTTTCATGCTTTTTGAAATACTCTGCCCATAGTTTACCATTGCAATCAACATCTGTGCTATCACCGTGTACTTCCTGATCTTGTAAATAAATATCACGGAAACTTTAATTTTAGACTGTGACGTTCATGCTACCTGTCGGATTACTACGACGTTACAACGTTCAACGGATTTACAAGATGTCAATTCCAATTAAAACAAAAAATTGGAATTTCTTCCGCTACATTCCGGGACAACTTAGCATTCATCCGGGATCAGGGACAGCGATTCCAATTCCGGGACAGTTGCCAACCCTACTTCCCACCGTTGTGTTGACGAAACAAAATAGGTGTATAATCTATGGATTATTCCAAATACGTTCGCTGTTTCAGGAGATGTTGATGCTGCATGTAGTCCCACCAGATTCAATGAGTGGGCTGTGCACGGGACAAAAGTTGCTAATGGGTTGATATCCAAGAGCCTAGCTTGAACTCCTTTATAAACACCACACATGTTCGACCCATTATCATATGTTTGGGCTCGACAATTTCTTATTTCTAACCCATCTTCCTCCAACTTATGAAATATTGTACCTGCCACGTACTTTCCAGATTTTCAAATAACTGCTATAAAATCAATGAAGCTTTATCCGATTTCAAATTGGACATTTTCAACCTTAGAAACACATCGGATAAGTTGGCTCATTTGTTCTGTGTGGGATTTATCAGGTGTGCAATCAAACAATACTGCGTAGTACTTTGCGTGATATAATATCATTCAGTATCTTCTTTCGAACATGATCTCCCATCATTTCAATGAAACTGTACCACTGATTAATTGAACACTTGCACAATTCACTAAAAATTACAATTTACAAGCGGGCGCACCGACAGGCGACAACGACAAGTCTGCAACTGGCACTGTCTTTTCCCACCTCCCCTCATCTCTATGAGTCACGGGCCACCCTCCCCTCCCCTATCTATTATACCTGCTTGTTTTTCGGCAATGAAACATTCTCCGCAAATCACATCAACGCAATTAGCGCTCTTCTGTTATTGAAATACGCTTGTTTTACTTTTATGTAAAGCAAGGATTTGAGTTTACTTTGTGTAATTAATAGTTTAATAAAACCTCACCAGTGTAAAATGAAAGTGATCTGAGGATATCTAAATTTTATGTTTTATTTATATTTTTATGGCACTATGAAATTATAAAAAAAAGGATTAATTTTTCAATCTCATTTTGCCACCCGGGGCAGTTGCCCCCCCCCCCCCCCCTCAATCCGGTACTGAACCTGTCAAATTTCTCATAGAGCATGGGACAAAATGTCGGGATATCCGTTAGAACCCAGCTCCAGCAGCCAGTTACAAGAGCAATATATGTTTTCAGTCGATCAATGCTTGTCGGAGTTAAAACGCATCAGAAGAAACAATGAAATGATGTTTATTCAAGTGAAGAAAACCATTCGTGAAAAAGTGAGTCAATAAAAAGTCAGTTTTATACATTATGTAATTTAAAGTCTACTGAATTATTGTTGCCGATTAAAAATTCGCATTGGAGAGCGGCAAGAGGTAATGGCAGTTTAGTCATCTTCATAAAGAAATTCATCACAAATATGTGTAAAAAAATAAATAAATTAAAAATAAAATAAGATAAAAATAAAATATTGATAAGGGCGGAGGGCGCCTCGATAAGGAAAAAAAAACATAGAACGGTAAATTATGTTTTAAATTTTCTTTCAATTTCTTAAAAAATGAATTTTCAAGTTCACGTTTGTTGTATGTATCTGGATTTAAAAATATCCTAGAGTTAGTTGATTTTTGAATGGCAAAGCTCTGTTATCAAGTTACACGTCACAGGTACACGCTATCAACCATATGCGTTCCTTGTCTTTAATTCAATCTATTATAATTTTTTTGAAAATGTATACATTCTTCTTCTATTTTCAATCTATGGTAATGCTTTTATACTACTTAATTATGAGATGTGGAGTCAAATAATACGTAACAAACAAAATTCCTGTTTACACTATCCAAATCCTAAATTTTAAAGAATATTAAAAAAAAGAATAATTGGTGCAGATAGACTTTGTTGTATAACTGTAATTAAAACAAATGTTAATTACAATAACATATACTTCACTCGTATAGAATTAATAGCTGCTTTTGTTAAATAATTTTTGATTCCGATATATGTATACAGGGTGTCCCATAAATACCGCCCAAACTCTGCACAGCCAGATTCCTCGTTGAGAGTACATAAAAAATGCCCAAAGAACTGTACCTGTACGACCCATAGTTTTCGAGAAAAATACGAAAAACAAAGTATGACGTCATATCCGGTGCAAGGGAATAACACTTTATTTGACACATCAACAGCAGTATTTGCATATATTTTCCGACGATATGTTCAAAATGTTCGCCGCGAATATCGCGTCATGCATGCGCGCGCTGAGGAATGACGTTAAGCCGTCGTTTAACTCGTATTTAAAAGGCTGCAGCTTGCAGCCACCGGTATTCTTCGCATGGTGATCATGTGTTCGTGAATATTGCGACATGTATTTGATCTACGGCCCATGTAATGGAAATGCCTTACGAACTGCCGATGTTAGGGAGCGTGGCATTTCGGATTTGGCGCTGCGCGCTGTTTGGCGACGGGGGACCGCGCCAAAGCCGGTTTTCGAGCAGATCTTGACTCGCAAAAAAAGAAGAAACGTCGCAGCAGCCGAAGACGGTCGAACTCACATAAGCGGACACAAAAAACATAAAGAACCACCTGTGAGTACGCTTATCCCTCAATAAATATCTCTCTCCATCTTTGTAAAACATGTGACATCGAAATTTATTAATTGATATTTCTTATGACTCATTGTAATTAAATAAAGTGCTGTCATTTATATGTATCTGATGCTTCGCCTGCCTTATTTAGCACGTGGCTTGAATCGAAATCGATTTTTAACTATACAATATAAGATTGATAACTAGGATAATTTGATAATTATTTATAAGTTCAGGAGGCGTTGTATCACTAGGGAGTCTGCCCGTTGATATCCGTTACGCCAACCTCCCGATGCCAAAGCTATCCGCAGGCTGGACGATAGACTACGAAATATGGGAAGCGTATCACGGCGCGCTCAAGCCTGCCTCGATATGCACGGCGGACACTTTGAACATCTGCCTTTATAAATATTTGCAAATGCTGCTGTCAAATAAAGTGTTTTTTTCCTTGCACCGGATGTGACGTCATACTTTGTTTTTCGTATTTTTCTCGAAAACTATAGGTCGTACAGGTTCAGTTCTTTGGGCATTTTTTATGTAATCCCAACGAGGAATCTGGCTTGGCAGAGTTTGGGCGGTATTTATGGGACACCCTGTATAGTGTTATGCCTATAAAGTTTCTGAGGGTGACGAATTTTTAAACTGCTTTTGTTGCTTTTAGATAAATTTAAACATCACGTATTGGTCGGATTCAATATTAGTATTAGTTTTAAGTTATAAAAGAATAACGAAGCGTTAAATTATAACGTATTTAGGTTGAAAATATGTTGAAAATTGTAAAGCAGTCATTTGAAGTCATGCACGTGGATGGTACGAAACAGATTGAATTGAAATGCGAAGAAATTGGACGGATTTTGGCAAGAATTGAAAAGATGCAGGACGAAGGAAGTCAAGATATCCCAATGGAAAAAACAACTTTTGATGGGTAAAAGGATTTCACTGATATTATATCAAATTCCTTTTTAAAATATATGAAGTGAATTGTTCAGGACGTAGTTTGAAGTACTTAATACTTCCCCATCCACAAAGTAATAATTTTTTAGTCTCCAGTACTTAACTACAGGTATTTTTCTTACTATTGCGCTATAATCGTACTTTCATCTGAACGTTATTTCAGATTAATATTGAAAATTAATATAATCGCACTTTCACCTGAACGTTATTTCATATTAATATTGATCCTCAAAAATACTTTTTAAAAATCTAATACAGAGCATCACTGATGGGCAAGAACCGTTTATTATAAAGATTTTCTCTATGAATGGTCAGGTGTTAAAACGTATTTGATTGATCAGGCCAAGACAATAACTGTGCTGCACTGTCTAGAAACCAGTCCTTCAAAATATTTATTTGCAAGACAGTATTTTGTGAACTCATTTCTATCCATCGATCCTTCTCGACCTTCAGTGATATGCCGTCGATTCAAGGAACAAACTAAGCCAACCTCATATTGCTTTGTTATAAGAACTAAGACTTATAACAAAGCAAAAAACAAAATTATATTTACCACTAGGTTGACAAATAAAATTATATTTACAAAGTAGTTTTATTTTATTTTACAAAATAAAACCTAAAATCTTTTCATTAAATAAGTGAAAAAAATGTCATTTCAGACAAGATCAAAGTAATCGAAATTTTCTGGAAAAAACACTGCTAGAAAAATCGAGAATCGAATCAGAAGTAGAAGCTGTAATCCTGAACCTAAACAAAAAAAGAGAGAATGTCGAGCAGATATTTATGGATTTCAAAGATGATATTCAGCAACAGGTAATGTAATATTGTAGTCATTAAATAAATTAGTTATACACTGGTGTCCAAAAGTTAAGCATAATTGATGTTTATGTGAATATTTAAGGAAATCTAAGTCAGAATGGCGGGAAACGTGATATGTGAGTGTAATACGGTTACACCATAAGAAAACAATGCAAATGAAGGATATTAATCACTTTTATTATCCAAAGAAACAGTTTGAAAGCAAACAGAGCAAACTAATAGTTTATACTTTAGTGAAAAAAAAATAAAATAAAAATGGGTTTTGGCAGTTTAATAAGGTGTGTGGTCGCCTCTGGTAGCCACGCATGCTGCACAACGATTGCCCATATGTGCTATGAAAGTGTGGGTGAGTTGTGGCCTCAAAGAGTTCCAAGCATTGAAGAGAGCACTTTCCAGTTCTGGAACGGAGTTTGGTGGGTAAGGAAAGGCTGCAATTTGCCTCCCGAGCATATCCCACACATGCCCAATAGGATTAAGATCAAGAGAGTGAGCGGGCCACTGCATGGGCTGGATATTTTCACTTTCAAGGAAGTTTTCGATCAGGATCTCACGGTGACAAGGCGCGTTATCATCCATGAATATGAATACAGGATAGACAGCACCTCGAAACAGGCGAACATAAGGCTCAAGGACTTCGTCTCTATACCTTTCAGCTGTAACAGACCCCGTGTCAAAGACGTGGAGGTCTGTGTGGCCATCCAACATTATGCCTGCCCACACCATGACTCCCTTTACAGGAAAACGATGTCTTTCCGTGAAGTTTTTTTTTGTGTTAATGAGTTCCACGTTCTCTCCATGTCGTTATCCAACGAGAATAAGTCTTCAGAGTAAACCAGGATTCGTCAATGATCAACACATTGGCCCACTGTTGCAAACTCCAGTGCTGATGTTTCAAACTCCAGTTTTGACGAGCGCGTTTATGCCTGCGCGTTTAGGCCTGCAGTCAGGGTGGGACAGGAGGGACAAAATCCCCGGGGCTCGGTTAAAATAAGAGTTGACTAAAAAACTTATACAATGTTCAAATATTGAGTGGAGAGAGGGCCCGCTGTATTATTTTGCCCCGGGCCCTGGCTCAGTTGACGGCGGCCCTGCAGGCCTGAGAGGAATGCAAACGGCTGGTCGTCTGGCATTTAGACCAGCGTGACTGAGTCTCTTATAAAAAGTTTGCCTCGAAACTCTCACTCCTGTGGCGGCCGTGAGCGCTGAACCAAGTTCTCTGTCACAACTGTCACTCTTAACGTCGCGCAGTTATTGCCAAATATAGGTCTTGACGAACGGTTGCTACTGTTGGTCGACCTTGTACTGGACGTCGGGTAACATCTCCCGTACTTTGAAACCTCTGCCAGTCTTGAGATCACACACTGAGGTACATTCAGAATTTGAGACACTTCTGTTTGAGATCGTCCTCATTCCAATAATTCTTCCCTTCAAAAACATGTCCATTTGTCGTCTTTGTGATCGTGCTTCTCGCTCCTCAGCACAGCAATTGCACATAACCTGCCTAATCTCCGTATGGCACGTGAACCGGTTTTATACTCGTTCTGACGTGCGCACATGTTTTGCACATGCCGACGTCGACTGAAATTTTTTGAATATATGCACACTGTTTCACCTTCAAACAGTAATTCTCCACAAGTGATTTTGAACAATTTGACCAATATTTACTCACGTTCTTCCCCATTTTACGAATTATTCTTAACTTTTGGACACCAGTGTAGATCAACATTCCCACCGTGAGGACGCAAAAGAACTTTGTAAACAATAATTTAAAATTCTGATAGTGTAAAAACCTTTAAAATAATACAGGACTGGGTTTTCCCGATGAAGATTGAGAATAAAAAGGCGCAGCGTGAAAACAGTTCATGAAATAAGGTACAACGCTGAAAAAAAAGTTCTCATCACTGGTTTGAAACATTCGCATCATTACGGGAGGAGCAAGTGCAGGAAAAAATATCCATTTTGAAGGGAAAGAATAGGCAAATAGAATGGTACAATTTTGGTTCCATAAGAAGTAAGAGAAACTGTTGGATATCGAACTATTGTTGCATCAGAGGTTTGTCTCCGGTAGCATCCCCGTCACGATTTAATCTTCATGTTAGTAAATTCAAATAAAACAAGCAAAAGCTACAACGTAGAATTTTATTCGACATTTTGGTAGTAACCATAGGCGTAGCGTGCTTCTAACTTTTAGGCGGCACTAATAGAATTCAGTTAGGGCCCTCCTCATCGCATTGACTGCCGGACGGTCCTTCAAATATGAAATATTATGATTTTTTTCAAAACTGAATAACAATAGAATTGATGTTTGAGTAGTATTCAAAAGTTATACAATGAGAAAAATAAATATAATATAAATAAAATGAGAAAAAAATATAGCATCAAATTTTTGTCATGGATCATATCACTGATAAAAACTATTTTAAGGCTAAAGACATAATTGGAATCTTCAGTTTCACAGTTTGAAAAAGTGGGAAAAAACCTGCTTTCTTAAGTTTTCCACAATTTCCCGATTTTAACTGAACTTCTATTAACGTTTTAATTTATTTCAAGTTAAGTTGGGGGGGGGGGGGAGGCACGTGCAACACTTAGTAGTAGGGATAATCCTTCGAAAACTAAAATTGCTAGAAAAAACCTATCGCTCCATCAAGTCTATTAAATATTGAGAGTCGAATAACCAGACTACTAAAATCTCGCATAGCTTTAAAATTTATGTCAAATATCAATAGAGTTACTATTGCAAATATGCGCTATATTATAATACACAATTCTGCACCCAGAGCTCAAGCTAGGCTTGAAAAAGTGGAATTCAAATCGACTGGGAATCAAAATTTAAAAAATGCAAATTAAATTTTTTGAAAAAAAAATGACGTGTCAAATGCAAGTCAAGCGTGAGCTTTGTAGCGCTAGGTTTACATAATAAAATATATATATTTTTACTGTTCTTCATATTACCTGAAATTTATTGAATTTTAAGTTTTCGATTTATTTTTTCCTCAAAAGGCTCAAAATGGAATTCTGAATATCGAACAAAGTTTAGAATCGTTAGCAGAACAACGAGTCAAGGCAGTAGAAGAAAAGATTTCGGAGCTTCGAAAGGCGTTAGCAAACTTACAACATCTTTCAAAATTCTCATGATCCATTTCTCAAACCTCGCATTTTTATTACTTTGCTAAATTTAATGAATTGTATATCTCTGGTAAAATATTCAAGAAGCTCTCTCTTAAACTGAATAAAACTCAAAAAATATGAAATTTGGAAAAATAAGTTTGAATTGATTTTTTTTTTCTTTCTGCAAATAAATCGTTACTGTCTAAGATGTAGATCTCTTCCATTTGCGTCGAGTTTAGAATTTTCCCATAAGATACAAATATTACATTTAGAAACTCTTAATGCAGTCATTAAGGACACTTTCGGAAAGTATGAGTATAACACTGCCTGTAGACGGCTCAGTCGCGATTTGTCTTCATGCCCCAGTTTGAAGGTATTTTGATGTTCGTGAAAATTTTGTACAACGGATGACGATGCTTTGTAGGTAATAGAAAATTAGGAAATAAACTTTAGGCGTGGGAAAATTCTGCCTATTAAACTTGGTTGCTGAACGCAAACTAGAACAAATCCCCCCCCCCCCCTCTTATGTAGCAGATCATATTATTATTATTTTACCATTCTACTCAATTTTTTGAGTACATTTGCTCTGTTTTATTTTTTTGCATTTGTTTATAAATTTTGAATAAATGGCTAGGGAATTTACATTAAAATTAATTTTGTGCCTGTGCATCTGCCTTCTTTTAAAAAGCCCCATTAAATACCATCATCACGAGAAACTTGGTTTAGGAGACTGCATCATAAAGATATACATTAAAATTAGGTAAATTCTCGAATTACGGCAATTTTTCTTGCAGTAACCTTCAAAGCTTATCATATCGTCCGGGTGGGGCCCGAGGTAGTCTAGTGGTAGCGCGTCGGCTTTTGGTGTTCGGATCGAATCCCGACAAGCACCATTAAATACCTCCGTGTCTAGGCCGGATATGGGCATGTTAAATACGTAGGCCGGAAGTCTCTCTATAAGGTCAGAGAGGCTGAGAGAGGGTGCGATTCCCTCCCCCCCCAGATGCCACCCCTGGGGATGCTCAGTCAAAATTGAAGTGATACCTGGCTAAATCGAACTGGCGCTTGTGATGCCAATATGTATATGCCGATTTATAATCCGGAGCTGCACCCCCCCCCCCCTCAGCCCGCTAACCCTTGTAAAAGAAAAAAGTAAGGTCATTCAATACAAAGTACTTTTATAAAGCTTTTCAAAGGGCCCTTAATACTAAAAATGAGTTATCAATGACTTTCAAAGGACCTACGAACCCTGGTTTGAAAAAGAAGAAAAAAAATCTGTACCGGCTTGAGAAGAGGAGATGCAATCCAAAAACTTAGTGTTTACTTTAACAGCAGATATCTGAGTAAATGATAGTTTAGAACAGTAGCACACAAACTCTTTTCAACAGTGACCCACTTTCTTTAAATAAAAATCACTCAACCCCGAATGAAAATTTTTTGATACTAGCAATTTTTCTTTTCTTTTAAATTAGAAAAATATTAACCAAAAAATCGAAAAAATAAATAAGCAAATTTTGACAAGCTATTTTAAAAATCAATAACTGTAGATTTTGGGTATATATCTACTTTGCATACTAACAATGTCTTGTTTACATTCTGCATTTGTTTTTGGCAAATCTCACATGACTAAAACTTTATTTTTAAATAATGTGTAATTAGGTAAAAATTAACAAAAATTGAAATTATAAAAGAGCATGATTTCAAAATGATAAGCGACATATTAAAATATTGAAAATTATAAACTTCACCTATTTACATAAAAGTAAAATTTTTAAAAATTAATGAGATGGGTAAGCCTGGACCTCAGATAACATTTGCAAAGTATTTGGTGAAATATGTGAAGTGCCACTCTTGTATCATCTTCAAAGTCTTCATCGTTGTTAGGTTTTTACAGCTAATAATTTTGATCGGTAGAAACAAATGGAAGCAATGAAAGTATAGCCTTTTTCTAATGGAGATTTCATTCTAACACTCTTTGACATCTTAATTAACATATCCTTGTCGTTCTTCCTCGATCTCTCTCTGATCAATGACGTTATCGAGAACCCAATTAACACTACTCGAGTATAAAACAAAATATTTTATTCACACAACTCACAAAGAAACACAATACTCAAACATCACAGAACTTATTTACAATATTTACATTAACTAATAACTACCTCAGTCATCTGACTCTAACTGAGAGCAAACAGAAACCCAGTGCGTCTCCAGGCTCACACTCCCTCGCACTGTTCTCTCCAACTCCCCAACATAGACTGACCACCGTGGGTTCTCTCCTCATAGGACACACAGCGTTGTCCCCTTCCCTAATAGACAACACCAGGCAGAACAGCCACATCATAATTTTTGACATATAAAAATATAAATAAAAATATGTAATTATACAAAATTGAAAGCATATTTTTTAATTAAATAATTCTGTATGATCTAAATTTACTTCAGGATATCCGTAACCCACAGTTTGTGCACCACTGGTTTAGACCAAATTTTCTCTACAGAGTTAAAGGAATTCTATGGTCTATCTGTGAAAGAGGATTACTTTCTCTAAGGTTTAGACCAGGGGTGGGCAAATTGCGACCCGCTACAGATTTTTTTGTGGACTGCCAAGACAGCCAGAAAAACTGCAAATATTTTATTTAATTTATATTTATTGATTTTTATGATACAATTTATACCTATTCTGAAATGCAAAGTTAACTAATAAATGCAATAATTTTAAAAGGTGAGGTCCTCCGCTAACATTCGCTCCCACAAAGCGGTCCCCGAGCCAAAACAATTGCCCGCTCCTGGTTTAGACGATTCAAAAGAATTGCTATTCAATGTTTATTAATACTATAAGAACAAATTCTTTAGAACAGATTCCACAGATAATCACCCAAAAAAAAAATTTAAGGTAAACATACACACAGAAATTTCCTTTTCTATGCACAACCAAACATTATACTCCAATATATACTCCAGCTGTCCACATATTATCACCAATTCTTTTTACAACTTTATGATTCACTATCAAAATATTTATAAGAAATTCAATGCATCACAATTATTATGTTAAATGGAGTAGTGACAGGTGACTAAAGTCTGTTTTCCTTTACATTACTGCGGGCCGGACCAAATCACTCTAATTATTAATCAGACACAGCTTAGAAGTTTTTGTAATGCAGACTTCAACTGATTACATACAATAAGAATAAAGCAGTTTGATGCATCATCCTTGATGAAACTATGTGAAAAACAAGAAAATAGATGCATCTATGTTGTCTTCAATTTGCAAAAATGCAATTGTTTAGGCATGCATCTTCCCATGAATTCAATAATCAACATGTTCAAACATTTTGACCATGATGGTGAAAAAAAGTGGTTCATCACCAACACGGGTTTCCACTTTGTTTTTAAAAAACAAAAGTAAAGAACAGGCATGCTGTGAGCAACTTGCCTCTTAAAAAGATAATAGATTTTATAAATTATTTTTGAAGATGAAGTTTGCTATAGGTCAAGATCATTTACTGAGCAAAATTAATTATTTGAAAAGGGAAAAGTTGAAAGAATATTTAAAGAACTGAGAAAAAAAAAATTATTCCAAGAAAACAGTGACTACATCAAATAAAACAGGCACAGCAATCGGCAGAATTGATACCATTGACATGATATGGTTTTCAGAAGCAGTATTTACTCGAAAAATCCAGAAATTACAGAAATACCCCGACTTACACAAACTCAGAGTTATGCAGTTTTTTATTTTACCCTTTTTAAATCTTGGAATGAAATAGCCCAAAAATCTTTAAATGGTGTCTGAAAGAAACTGTCCAATATTTTTAAAAACAAGATGGAAAGAACACCTAAAACTGATCATATTGCATGTGTGATAGAAGAGTTATCGATCTTGCCATTAGATATGGAAGTTAATGGAGATGATGTCAATGAGCTGTTGGATTCTCATCTTGAGGAGCTGACAGTCAATGATCTCATAGAGATGTGTGACCAAAGGAGAACTGAAGAATTCAACATTTCAGACCAAATCCACAAGAAAACCTAATGACAGTTATAAACTTGACAGAAGGTTTCAGCACGATTGAGAAAGGGTTACAGATTTTAGAGAATATAGACTAATAAAGTACGTGTGATCACAACAAAGCTGGGAATAATAAAAAAATGTTAGTCTGCTATGAAGAAATTCATCGTGAAAAAAAAGGTGCTAATACTGCAGATTACTTTATTGGATTTTTTAAAACCATCAACATATATATTTTTTAATATCTTGTATATATGCATAATATTAAAATGTAATACAATATTTTAATTTTAATACAATATTTTTCCTTTAAACTGGTGTTCTTGTAAGTTCCCGGTCTCAATTAGACAAAATTTATATGTATTTATGTGCAAAGTTGTACCCCAACTTACACGATCTTTTGTTGATCCCACCTATCGCGTAACTTCGGGATATTAATGTATATCACATTATAGCTCTGAATCTACAAATATTAAATACTCATCTTACATAATGATATGTTATTTCAGGATGTAGCAAACATATACCAATCTGTTAGTTCATAGTTTCTCAATTAAGAGGAACAATTACACTTTTTCTTACTAGCTTGGAATTATACAGCCTTATAAAAAAAGACATGTCACTATAGTTCCATATATACCAACTTGTACATAAGAGGGACAGTAAATTAGTAATAACAGTTTCTTGGGATAAAACTTAGAAATGGCAACTACTTTGGGCCTAATGGGAAAAATTTAGGTATTACTGTCTCTACAGACAAATTATGAATGAGGAAAAAATTTAATTCTTCGATATAAACAGGAAAATCCCTACAGTAATCCAAAAGAACTCCAAGGGCATCAGAGTAAGCAGGGACATTAATGGCATTTCTCTCAGAAGAACCAGAACAGTTAAAATATGTGGTCCCATAACTGATTATTCAGAGGCGTGCAACTTTTCTTTTAGCCATCATGTACTTAACCATAATTTTGCAGGAAAATACAGGATCAGCTGGCAATGATTAGAAAATTTCAGAAGCAGTATTTTCTCAAGAAATTCTTGAACAATATTACAATTTTATTTTAAACCTATAAATATTGAATACCCATAGGATGTTCAGTTCAGATTTGAAGTTACTCTGGTGAGTATTGATTGGTCTCCCTTTTTGTGATAGTCTTCAATGCTGATTCTTGCTATTCTATTTGTGGAATATATCTGTATTTCCACTTCAAGAATAATAAATACTTCATTAAGAGTCTAAGTATCAAAATTGCTTCCATGAAATCCCAACATGTATTTCCCAATAAAATATAATAAAAACAGTTGAATTGGTATGAATGTTACTTATAAGTAAAGAATACATTTAAACAATAATTTCTACAAATACAACATGATTTAATCAACATGAAATCAGAAACTTACTTTCATAATATAATAATGACATTGGAATTTCATTTTTTATGCCAAAATTAATTTTTAAATAAATTTTTGAACATAATTATACTTAAATATCAAACTTAAAGTTTGATATCCATAATTTATTAAAGAAAATCAGTTATATGCTAATTATTTTTTTAAAAACTGGTAGTTGACAATTTATTGCTCATTAAAATTATATTTCTCATAATAATTCACAAATTAACTAACAATTAAGATAAAAACTAAAAAGGTAACTGAGTTAAACATGAAGCTTTCAAGTGAAATATGGAAACCCATTATTATGAAATATTGTTTTATTAATTCATTATTAATTGAAATTCCTACTATTAGGAAAAAAATACTTTTAAATTTCTGCTTTTTATGGTAAATAATGATCCAAAAGGAAATCCAAGTCACTCCATAAAGTAGTAATAATAATAAAAAAATCCAATTAGTATATTAAACAGGAATATATTGCAAATATCCTTAATTTATAATGTCTAATGAGTTATTATGAATTAGGATGGAATAATTTATCAGTAGTTCTAAATTTCTTTTTACTGGGAAATGAAGAATAACACAATAAAAACAGAAACAATGGGATGATGATCATGCTGAATTGTCTTTTCACTCATGATCTATGATAACTACAATCGACTATTTAAAATTCTTTTGTCCACAGACATTTCAATGAGTAGTCAAAAGAAATAATCCACAATTAAAAAAAAGTGAATTTATAACTAAAATAATATCATGAAATTACAATGTTCTGCAGGAATTAAGTGTGTAAGCCAGAATTTAGACTGTCCTCAAGAATGTTGAGATTCATGAATTTTATCACTACAATTTGAATCGGGTTTCTGACATACAAAGAAAACACTTTTGTACTCATAACACATCATTGAACGTGGATTTTGAGAGTATGGTGTAGACAAGTTCAGCTCTTCTTTCTGCAAAAAAAGAAATAAAAGCAGTGATGATACGTACATACTAAAGATATAAATTACAGACAACTTGGTTCTTAGTGAAAAATTACTATGTTACTTTTAATAAGCTTAAAAACTAAGATGTCTGTGCTCATTTTGAAATATTTCATTCACAGAGAAATAATTTTCTAGGACAATTTATATCTGGGTGAATATAATCAAAAAAGGGAGAATGGTAGGGAGCAATCCCACCTGTTTTCCATGAAAGAAAATATAACATCTTTTTTCATACAAGCAAATATATTAACAGCTTAAAATTTATTCAATAAACCCTTGGGATAAATTTATTTTTATCATACTAGAAAATAAATGGATGATTATGATCATGTTGTATGCTCTACCGGCAGTAAATACAAAATTAAAATATATCTATACAAATAAAGTTATCATTAATTTTTAAAATCTTAGGTTGTTACTTATAACTGCATTTTTCAAAACTTTAAAAACAAATTTTTTTTAAAGCATTTACAACCAATAACTTATATGAACAAGGTATACGTAAAACCAGTTTCGTATCATCTATGAAGATCAAAAATGTGGTAGGACAGTCATGATGCAAGTTGCTATGATTTTTAAGGTTTTACTATGATCTCACAGGAAAATGATCTCCTCCAAGACCTCTATAAAAGGAAAGAGACCCTCTGACAAACATGCAGTACTGGTAATATTACCAAGACCTTCAATTTTAAAAAGTAATTCTATTAAAAGTATTTTTAAGAGTAATTTTTCCAAAGTAATAAACTCAATAACAAAGTACTGACTTTCTTGTTAATTCTGTTCTGTAATCTTGATTTTTGGGCTTTTTCATAAGCCCAAAACAACAGCATCTAAACAACAGCATCTTCACAAAATTTAGTAGATGAGCTGCTGTATAAGACTGAAATAATACTTTATTGTCCACAACAGAAAACAATATAGATGTAAGCCTCAAGTTATGAGGGCATCCTAGGATTAAAATAAGAAAAAGTTATCTAATGTGACATGCCTTATTATATAAGATCCTATATAGTTGTACTTTTATAACTCACAATACAACAATACTATTTTGTACGAATGCCCCTTTATTTTAGGTATCTTTCAGTGATATATAAATAATAATGGAAAAATAAACACCGTTCAAATGAATGTAAAGATGACATTTCGAACAAAAAAGACAAAAAATAATGGCCAAAAGAAAAGTTACATGGTACATATACTTTTACTTTACATAACTTTTTTTAAATCACCAAAAACTTCTCCATAACTCTTTCCAGGAAAAATTATTTTACAATCCAAGTACTGTTAAACCATGACCCACAATTTACAGTGGACTCTAAACAGTTACAAATACTTATGGGCACTGCAGGACTGAAACATACAAGTTCTGGTACCAAAAACCAGCACCCTAGCTATTTGGTTATTGTACGGTCATCAGCAAAGAACAAAAACATTTAATGTGATTTTAAACACTCTTCTTAGTGAGTTAATATGTTACAATTTAGTTTGTACTAATTCAAACTGCATGTCGGTACTCAAAATAAAATTTCTGCAGATGTGAACACCAAAGTTTATCAAGTACAAAATTCTTATATAACAGTTATCTATATATATATAAAACACTTCCGTAACTGACTGACATATAATACACAAACCAAACTGCTGGACTTAAAAGGCTGAAATTTTGCATAGAGATTTTTCTTATAGTGTATGGGGGCACTACGAAAGATTTTTGAAAAATTCTTCTTAGATTTTTTAAAATTAATCTAAGCTGTTTTTGTAACTTTTTTTAAAGTTTGCATTTAAAATAATAATCTGAAGGTTATAGAATTTATATCATGAGAAAGATCATAAAAATTCCTTTAAAATGAAATCTTTCTGAATCTTTACCTACATTTTCTGATTTTTGGTGAATTTTTAAAGATTAATTTGATCACATGGTTTCTTTTCTTTTTGTGATGCTTTAAACTAATTTTGCTTCACATGCATAACAACGAAATAGACAAAAAAATATTAAAATACAGTAAAAGATATTTTCCTCAAACTGTACAATATTCTTTAGTATGTTCCATTAGATTTAATTTGAATATTTTCTTCTACACTATTTTGTCTATAAAAATATCCATTATGATTTCATATATATATATATAGGCATTAATTGCATACATTGACCATTGTATTTAATTTGAATGTACTCCGTAGCAAAGCATGGGTATTCAGCTAGTTTTAACATATAGAAGAATTTTTAAGTTTATACAGTTGGTGAAAATATTTTAGGCACTCTACACACAGAAAAAGGAGAGTTTAGCAATGCAAGGGAGAACATTTTACAAAAATTTATAAGTGAATTCAGTCTAAAATAAATACTCACAAGTATATTAAATCCAAATTTAATAATAATATCCCTGATTTCTTCATAACTTGGTTCTATAGAATTTTCATTTGGCACATCTGCATGGTGGTACAAAAGAGGTCCTAAATTAATCCAAAACCCTCCAGGCTTTAAGATGTTCCAGGTTGTTTCAATATAATCAATCACATTATTGGCTGTATCCAAGAAGAAACATGAAGCAACACAATTCCACTTATCTAGAATTGAAAAAATATATTTTAAGATATTTATGATGTATTTTTTAATGAAATAAAAATAGTAGTCAAAAAGAGACATAATAGTGAGTTACAATATTACGTATGATACCCACAAGCCAATTTATTGCATGCATTATTAATTTCTTTCAGGGCTAATTTCAATAAAAACATACTTTATATTTACTATATTTACTCCACCTATCAAGAAATAGGAATCTAAATCCATTTATCTAAAAATAGAAATTCAAGACATTTATTATACACTTTTATTTTACCAATCCATTCAATATGTAACTCAAGGTTTATTGATAAATATGTAAGCAATTAAAAATTGTTCAAAATTTTGATGGGTATGTTATGCAAGAAATTTTTGCACATTTAATATAGTAAGAAAGGTTACAGTACAACTCATAGAAAATACTGTAATACACAAAATTCATAACTGTTAGCATGTTTTAAGTAATTTTTTAAAAACAGTTTTATAGTGCAAAATTCAAATTGTAAATTTAAACAACCACTTTTTTCCCTTTATAATAATAAGCCCATGTATGATAAAAACTGTACTATTTACTACAGATTGAACTTATGTGTGGGCATCCCAATATAATCCTAAAATACAAACTTACATCATACATTTTTAGCAGGATCAAGTATGATACATAAAATATATTAAAGCTACAGTCCTAAGACACATGAATCCTGTCAGAATGTTATCATTATTCCACAATGTTACATCTGGTTATATTATTCTTTTGAACATTTATTATCTATATAAATAAAGCAGAGTGTCTCTATGTATGTATGTATGTAACGTATACAAATCTACATTTCTTGACGAATCTGATTGAAACTTCGTATACTTATGTTTTGAAGCCTGGAGATGATTCTAATATACGTTTGGCAGCTTTAAAATGCTTATATATAAATACAGTTTTTAAATAATATTTCATCTCAAGGCGTTGGAATCAATCATTCATAAAAACTGCGCATGCGCACCTAGATGTTACAAGGTAAATAAACGCATTGAATATTGTTGCTAACTTACGATTATTTACTTTCTGAAATTTGGTTATTAGGTATTTTACATATTGTGTTTGTACTTCAGAATGTTTCGTATACTGTATTTTATATTGTTCTTAATTTTATAATTCACGATGTACTTTTAAAAGCATAAAAATTAGTATAACTTAACTAAAAAGAATCAGTCTAAACTTAAGCACAGTTTTGCGATTTATTTACGGTTAACTATGTTCGTGTTTAGCTATTCCATTTGTTTGTTTTTAAAAATGATTATTTAAAGGTTTTTTTTGTGTTTTATGGTAAAATAGCACTTAAAAATTAAAAAAAAGGAACAAAAACTTGCCTGTAAATAGCATACTTTTTCTATAAATTTGTCAATTTCAAGTAATTTTTATTGAAATTTAGCTAAAATGCCTATAACTGCATAAAAATCTTAATGCTACTATTTTAATTTCCTTCTCACACATGATACATATGACAGTTATATTCAAAATGACCTACAATCTTAAGAGAAAATTTTAAAATGCAAAAATAATACACGCAATTTTATGTTCTAATATGAAAATTTTCCCCAATTCGTCATTCCTTTCCTTATAGAAATAGCCCAAAATAGAAAAACTACAATTATATCACAGAAATATTTCAAAGAGTTGTAGACTAAATGTAAAATAGAAAAGTAAATATAACATAATTATATTTCACTGCCCTTCAGAAATATCCAATTATAACACAATTTCCTTAGCAATACAAAAACAAACAAAAGTGAAAACAGTGTGTGACTATCACAGAAATATTCCAGAGTTTCAACAGTAATCCGCATATTGGGAATTAACCCAGTAGAAAAGGATTAATGAAAAAAAGAAAACTAAAGGAGAAATATTAGAAAATTAACTTTCAATAACTCCAAATAACTACGAAATAACAAATCCATGCGTTCACTTACCTTGGACATCTAGAATTAACATATAGTGGGTGCGCATGTGCAGTTCTTATGAATGATTGATTCCATCATCTGGCGATGAAATATTATTTAAAAACTGTATTTATTTAGAATTATTTTAAAGCTTCCAAACTTATCTTAGAATTAATTATCTTAAGGCTTCAAAACATAAGTATACCAAGTTTCAACCAGATTCGTCAAGAAATGTAGATTTGTATACGTTACATACATACATAGACACTTTGCTTTATTTATATAGATAGATATATGTTTTACCCCGTAAAATAGAAATATATTTATTGTATTATTTTAGTCCTTTTTGTTAAAAAAAATATGTTAAAAGCTGAATGCTTCAAAGGAAATACATTTTTCAAAATATTAATATGTTTACATTCGAATCCTTTTAAGTTAGATTCTCCTCATGGTTCCAATTCTTTAGAAATGTGTCCAACTTATAGATTTCGTTATACATTATTGGTACTATAGCTTTTTGCAGTAAATGTCTTGAACTTGGAACAATATCCACCCTCCTGGAAATAATATTTAATATGAAATAACTATTTTTTTACATTATAATATACCTAACTGGTTTAATATTGTCAAATGATTAACATATTTCATTTTAATGTAACTAAATATAGTTAATTTTTTATATTATTAGTTTCACTTTTCATTTACTTAAATTCAAGTTGAATACATTTAAAATTAATGCATCTTCCCCTCAAAAAAGCGGAGAATAGAATAAACAAACTGAAAAACTTTGCTCACCATATTTATATATGTTTAACCATACGTTGCTCTTACGTTTAGCTTCATCTCTATATTTTGACCCTTTGAACATAACGATTATATTAATGAATGTGTGAAAAATAACATGTTTGGTTATATTAGTTGTTTGAAAACAACTGATCTTGCATTTATGGTGTGTGGATCCCTAATTGCAGATTTCTATTAATTTTTACGTTTGTCAGTGGCTTCTACCTATACTTTAATTTTTTATTCTTTTCTAAAGAATCTTGCATTTATGGTGCGTGGAACTCTTAATTGCAGATTTCTATTAATTTTTTTGTTTGTCAATGCCTTCTAGCTATACTTTAATATTTTTGCTACAAAATCTTGCATTTATGGAGACATTTATTATGCAGATATTAATTATGGAGATGTTTATTGCTACAGAATCATGCATTTATGGTGTGTGGAGCCCTAATTGCAGATTTTTATTAATTTTTATGTTTGTCAGGGTCTTTTACCTATATTTTAATACAGGGGTGTCCAGCCCGCGGGTCGCATGCGGCCCAAAGCAAGTGTTAGTAAGGCCCAGAGTGTTAGTGAGAGAGAGCTCAAAGCGAAAAATAAATTAATAGCCTGCCTTGATATAAAAAGTAATGCGGAAAAGGAAAAAAATGGACCATGTTATGCAAATCATCTTCAAAATGGTGAATTTTATGAAGGCTTGGGGATTGATTCATAGCCAGTTTCAGAAATTTCTTAAAAGCTTGGATGCTGAATATGGCAATACTTTTAAGAAATAAGGTAGCTCAGTGGAGAAAATATTAAAAAGGTTTTATAGCCTACTTGATGATATCAAATTGTTTATGACATTGAAAAGTAATCTGTGCCAGAACTTTATAACTGGCTTGCAGATTTTGATAGATCTGAATGCCCATTTAAATGACTCAAACACCCGTCACTTCATGGATTTTACTTCAGTGCAAAATCCATGAAGTTGA
This sequence comes from Dolomedes plantarius, assembly GCA_907164885.2. Classification (NCBI taxonomy): domain Eukaryota; kingdom Metazoa; phylum Arthropoda; class Arachnida; order Araneae; family Dolomedidae; genus Dolomedes; species Dolomedes plantarius. The sequence goes on from OU015496.1 coordinate 45,310,406, forward strand.
AATTATGGCAAGCCAAATTAAATGTTAAAATTTTTTTGCGTTTCGAGACGCTGACCAAGCACAATTCTAAAAATGTTACAAAATACGCAGCCCTACTTTCCGATTTAGTACAAGAATTTAAAATTTATTTCAGGATTTTGGGGAAAATAAACAATTTTTTTTTGGCATGTTTTCTACACTATTTGCAGTCGATATAGATATAATGCTAGCAAATTGTCAAATGGAATGCATAGAGTTGCAATCTGACATCTAACAAAGAGAAATTCAATCGAGTCTCTTAGTTGTACTCATAAATCATACCTGCCCAGATATAAATATCCTTCACTGCATAGTCAAGCATTATTCTGGTCATCAACGTTTTGAAGCACGTACATCAGTGAACAAATATTTTCAACAGTGAAACACACAAAGAGTCAAATTAGAACCAAAATTTATTTGTTGTTTTTTAGTATTGATGTGTATGACATTTCCCATCCCTTTTTTATACTATGTTATTTATACTATGTTTAATTTTTCATGCAGAGTTCACAAGGCAAAAGACAATTTCACATTTTTACTTTTCAGCGTTTAGTGATGAAAGGCTGAATCTATCTAAATTCTGAGATGTGTATAACATTTCACATGTTTTTTCCTATGTTATTTATACTGTGTTTAGTTTTTAAGTTGACTTTGGTTAACAAACATTCATATTGAACCCCGAATCAAGAAATGAGAAACATAGTTTATGAAGGTACTTGAGATAATATTTGGATCAGTTTAATTTAACAGAGATTTATATGGAGTTTAATAAGGACAGGATGTTTCTATTATTGCTACAGAATCTTGCATTTATGGTGCGTGTAGCCCAAATTGCAGATTTCTGTTAATTTTTTCATCAGTCAGTGCCTTTAACAAATACTTTAATACTTTATTTATATATTTTTTTGGCTACAGAATCCTGCATTTATGGAGGTATTTATATGGACAATTAGACATTTTTACTTTTAAGCTTTTAGTGATTTATTATAAATGTATATATTTCATGATATTTATACTGTTATTAAATCTATGTTATTTATACTGTGTTTAGTTTTTAAATTACTTTTTGTTAACAAAAATTAGACAATTTGACATTTTTAATTTAAACTTGCAAAATGAAAGGCTGAATCTACTAAAATTCTGAGATGTGTATAACATTTCACATGTTTTTTTTAAATGTTATTTATGCTGTGTTTACTTTTTTAATCAATTTTGTTTAACAAACATTCAACAAAATGACATTTTTACTTTTCAGCTTTACTTTTTAAAACTCTTAACTTTCCAAGAGACAATTTGACATTTTTTCCTTTTCAGTTTTTAGTGGTTTATTATAAATGTATATATTTTATGTTTTACTTTTCAGCTTCTTTTGCTCGAAAGATGAAAGGTTAAATCTTGCTAAATTGTTTAGATTTTAAATTGATTTTGGTTAACAAACATTCCACAATTTGACATTTTTACTTTACAGCTTTTAGTGGTACAATGATGAAAGACTGCATCTACCAAAATACTGAGATATGTATAACATTTCACATGCTTTTTTTTTTTTGGCTATGTAATTTAATACTGTGTTAAGTTTTTAAATTGATTTTGGTTAACAAACATTCCACAATTTGACATTTTTACTTTACAGCTTTTAGTGGTACAATGATGAAAGACTTCATCTACCAAAATACTGAGATATGTATAACATTTCACATGCTTTTTTTTTTTTTTGCTATGTAATTTATACTGTGTAAAGTTTTTAAATTGATTTTGGTTAACAAACCTTCTTAAAATTCCGGGCAACGCCGGGTACTTCAGCTAGTGTTCTAATAATTAAGCTACCCTGAAATATACATTTTTGTTTTAAATAAGCATTACCCCTTAAACCATTACAAACGCGCTCAGCGCGTTCATCAGAGTCTTTCCCCCAGCATTACGAACGTGCTGGGCACGTCTAACTGGATTTCCAAATGTTTTGCACATTACAAACACCTTTAACACTTTCTAAATTGATTTTTTCATACATCAATAGATGACAGAACTTAATGGCATGCAAATACAGTTTCTCCTGATAAGAAGTAGATTTTTAGGTGATATTCTGAGAATACATACAGTATAAAATGGTGGGAGTTTTCGGTTTTCAAAAGCTTAAGGCTATTCAAACTGACATTTCAAATGATTCCGAGAGTGATTTTTCAGATTTATTCAATGGCAAAAGTGATGAAAAGACTATAGTGGACTAAGTGATGAATAAACTATATAGTGTAAAGACTGTGAAGTGGGTTTATGCATATTACCTTGCTTTAAAATATATCATACTATAAGAAATTTATAAACGAAAAAACAACAAAACGGGGGTTATTACTTTCCTAATTTAGGACAGTGTTCTTATAATAGGTAACCATACAGTTATAAATACCCACTTGTTTTTACAATGACACAAAAACAATTATACTTATATATAGCTTTTCTTTTAAACACAGAATTTTTACAGTAAATAACACTTAGTTTTGAGTGTCTCCCTTCCCATCAATTTTTTTTTGGTAAATTCACAACAAAACTCTCAGAAGAAATCCAACAGAGTTAAATGTTTGTAAAAGATCTATTGTTAATTGAATTATACTGAACAAAAATTTTTACAGCACATTTCATAACATTCCTAAAATTTAAAGATTTTAAGGCAGTTTTTTTTTCATAAATGAGAAACAATCTTTACCTGATTCATTGTAAATTTCAATATAACTGCCAGCGACCATTGAAAATTCCAAACCGGGTGGTAATTCACACGGATTAACATCTGGAAAACGAACCATTTGAATCTGATCGCAAGATTTTAAGTTGTTATAATACTGATGAACCCATGGATATATACGAAACAAATCCAGTCCTTGACATCTAAAAATAAATAAAACAATAACACTCTTACATGAATTTAATCCAAATATTTAGGGTTCAAACATCAAAAATAAAATTAATTACAGCTATTTAAGATAAAATTAATCTAATGGTGAAATAAACAAAAATATCAACAACATATAGGCTTCAAACATCAGTAAGGAATACAATACCTTCTACAGAATGATCAAAATGATCAGATCCTGAGCTTCAAAGGACAGGAAGATTTATTTTAATAATATTAAACAAATATATTCTACATTTTTTTCATAACAATAAAATGATACAATTTTGTTTAAAATGAAATTTTTGTTGCTATTTTTTATGAACACATATAAATAATTTCATTAACCCAAAAGAGAGATGTTGGCAATAAAGTGGATCAAATTGTTATATATTTAAAATAACAAAGTTGATAGCGAAAATATGAGGTTGGGACTTTATATAGGTCAGAACAACAGGAAAATATTGCTTTCTAATTGAAATAATCACTTACTTGAGAGAATGAATCTAATCACAGCATATAAAAAGCATGTGATTAAACTAGAAATTTCTTGATCATAGAGATTTGACAAATGGATAGTTTGTTGTGTAATCAAAAATTATATAAATACAATGATTATTAGAAATGAAATACTACAGAGAAAAAAAATATCAAAACTGCAAAAAAAAAAATTATATTTAGAATATCTGGGACTAGCATACATAAAAAATAATTTTCAGTTGAACAATACAACTATCAAAGTACATCTCTCCAATGCAAAAACACAGGGAAAAAATTAAATATATAATTGTTGACAACTAAATATATTAATCTATATTGCTACCAGCATAAAATTTCATGTGTGCATGTGAATAATGTAGAAAAAACTCCTACTAAAACTAAGGCTTAATCTCAAGAAAAGTATATAAAAATATTTTGAGTACAGTAGGAAAAAGTCTGTATGAAAAATCTTAATACACATGTGCAATTTCCAAATGAGCTTGCTTGCATAACAACTTTACAGACTTCAGATGCAGATTCACTTCATTCACTATAATTATTTTCTTATTCACTATTTTTGTTATGACCAGAAATAGCTTGAAAAACAATTTTACAAGTGTCTCAATCACCAATAGAGTTAGTTCATAATAATTATTATTTGTTTTGTAGAAATAGGCTTAGAATGAAAAATATAATATTCTTAGAATGAAAATATTATATAATATATAATATGCTCTCTGTTCAATTTTCCCTATATTTCTCATTAAATAAAATATTTTCCATTAAATAAGATAATCTCATGCATGGAATGGAAAATATTAAAAATATAACATTTTTATTTAAATACAACTTACCATCTTAAAAAACCCCAAAAATGGTTCACATTAAAAGGAGGTATAGTTGCAGTCACAGAGTAATTTTATAAACATTTACAATTCTGCAAAATTTATATACTATTGTTCACATGCTACTTTATCTTCCTCCTTAGAATGAGAAAGATTTGGAGATCATAAAAGAACATATTCCAGTTGTGTTGTTGAATATTTCTTGAAGGCACAGAATACAAAGTTAAAGGCAGTAAGTCAATTGCAATGGCATCATATTATCTGTAGAAAACTCTATGCAGTTTTATATAAGTTCCTTTAATAGTAGTCACAATTTTTTAGATTTTAATAAGGAAATTTAGTTTGTCCTACAACAACGGCGACAGACACTGCTATGAAATTATCAGTTCAGAGTTGCTATTATGTAACCTGCTTCAATAGTTCTTGATAATAAAAAATAATAAAAAAGCACTCAGTTCCCTAACTATTTCTCTCTAGTGCTACCCTTTTGTGATTAGAATATAACATTTTTGATAGCTTTCTCCAAAATCTAAAATTAAAAAATGTCAGACCAATTGTACTAAGCACATACATATTTTGCCCAATTTTAGGCATTATGATGGCTTCTACCAAAGTAGACTTCCAAACACTAAGTAAAAACTTAATAATTTGATGGAAAATATTGTCAAGAAAAAATATTCTAAGCTGATTCATTCAGTTTGATCTTAGAATAAAACTGATAATTTATTCAGTTTCAAACTAAATCAAACCCATTAAATCCCCTCAAGAGGTTTAATGGAGCCAAAGTAAGAAACTGAGAGCAGTCACAAAGAGATAGTTCAGGAATTAAGCAAAAACTGTCATGAAGATTACTGAATAGCCCCCTAATTGCTACAAGCTTAACAACTAATAAAGAATGAGCCTTTCAGACTTGTTTACTCAAAGCTAAGAAGTTGATGAGGTAAAGAAAAAGAAGACAAACTTGTTTTTGTTTACAAGCTCCTTAATGCATGAACTGGCTTGTCATATAACTTATTTGAAAAAACGAGTTTGTTTTTAGTCTTTACTTAATGTTACTGAATTCCCCTTCATCACAAAGGTTATAAATGAAAATATTATTTTAATGTTATGTATATTTGAGTGGTTTTTGATTTTAACAGCAATTTGTACATTAACTACATCTTAAAGACTAATCCCTAAACATTAATTTTTTTAAAACAAAAATAGAGTTATGATAATATGCATTGCCACAAAATAATTTGCATTTGTTCTTAACCAATATTTATTTACACATATACTAAAGTAATTTAAACAATTATAACATGAGTTATCAATCACATAAATTATCACACAATTAAACTTCTTAACATGACTCTTACACAATTTTCAAAAGAATTTTTACAGATTTTGCTGGTTTTCTGACATTTTAAACTGATCTCCAAGACCATTTTTAAAAGCAAGAATTACAACAGGGGAGAATTTTCAACTTTTTGTTACAGATATGTTAAATCAGTGGTTCTGAATCTGGAATTAATCAATCGGTTAAAAATCAGTGTACCAGAATTTGGATTGAAAGGGTGATTTCCTTGAATGGATGATTCAGTCACATTTTCCACAGTTTTATGCAAATGATTAATATATGATTAATGTCTTATTTAACATTGAAAGCTTTTAAATATCTATGTATTTTAATGTTTTAGGACATAATGATTAAATTTTTACCATAATCACTACAAATGGTATACTATTAAACAAAACTAAAGTTGAAAATATTATGCATTACACTGTCATAAATTACTCTATTTGTACTTCATAGATTAATTACTATTAAATGATACAATCCAAATAACAATTGAAGCAAAAAATACTAAAGTTAAAAAATTTTAAATTATATGTTGAGGATTATTTACATAACATTTTCTTTATATGTTCATTTAAAAAATAAAACTATTCATCAGTGAAAAATATAAAGTTTACATACTTACTTATTTAATACAAAATTAGATGTAAAAAGCATAAAAAGACTAAATTCGTTTCCCTGACAAGTGTAACCCCTTTTTGCTATTTCATATGGTAGTCTTCCAAGGCCAGCCCCAGGAACTAAAACATTAATATCTGCAGCATTACTGGAATAAAATTTTCAGTCTATAAGTAAATGAGACAATATTATTATTCAAACAGATTTGAGATTCAAAATGAAAAATTATATTAATTTACTAAATACATAAGATGCATTTCAAAAATAGATATGTTTCAATGCTTCATTAATGTAACATTTCAATAAATACTATGAAACTAAAAACAAAATTTTGAATAGAATTTCAAATAACAAGATCTTTTAGATATCATGTACACAATAGTTACAATTTTCATACTTTAATTAGAGAAGCATTTTAATTAACATCCAATATTCGAAATTGTAAGACTGATAAAAATATCACAATACTAATATAAAATAACAGCATAAGTTCTATTTATAGATATCTTTATAAACTCTAATAATTCAAAACTGTCTTTCCTGATGCAACTAAATTTGGTTTTCTCTCTTTATATTTCTTTTTTAGTATGATTATAGTAAACCTAAGTTCAGAATTCTTATTTATTGTCTTTAACATTAATAATAATTATAATTTGATGTTTATTAGTATGAAAATAAAAACAATGAAACACCACTAAACAACTTTTCTAACAATGCAGCATTTAAAAGAGAAAATTAACTATAACAGAAAATGTTCTATTAAACTTACATTTTATCCGAGGGAAATCGAAGAACAATTTCATCAATTATTGGCTTAAAGGATGCATCACGTTCATCTTTTCCTTCAATACTCCATTCTCTATATAACTGCTTGAATATAGATTGAAGTTTTTCCATATCAAACTGTGTAACATTAAGACTTACAACTTTCTGTATGAAGGAAATAAAAGAAAACCTCAATATCATTCATGAATTTAATAACTGACAGATGCATATGTCAAGTACCATAAAAGAGAAGTATCATGCGTTCAATACCTGTCCAAATAAAAAGTTTTTGTCCAGGCAATGTAATATTTGATTGGCCTGCCTTTAACTCTCATTACAGCATGTGCATTTGCCACAGCATTGTCTGATAACTTTATGCTGCAAGATAAAATCTGTCAAGACTATTTTAACTACTTTGTTAACTGTTTTCCAAACATCTTAAGAGTTTTAATGTGGCTAAAGTCAGGACTCAATGGTGGTAGATGCATGCAAAATACTGAATACTAAGATAAACATTGGCTTAATATTGCAAAGATTTGAGTGCCTTTTTTTCTTAGTTATATAGTGAGTATACATACAGTTGTACAGACATAAATACAATTAAGTTATCACTAAAGAGTTCAAAACATATATTAAAACAGAAAATATATTGAAAATAATGAATGATGCTCTCTGTTCCTCCTAATACAATTTTAGCTCACTGAATAATAGAATTGTCATCCAAGAGTATAGGTATCCCATCTGGTCAGGAGAAAAACATTGATGGGTTAACCTGATCACACAGTAGATTTAGATAAATATCTGGCATCCTTAGGCCATAATCATCAAATATCATCAATATATAATACAGCTAATGATTAGATAATCAAAACACTACCTCTGAAAGCATATACAGTTGTACAAAGCATAATAGTTTTACAGCATCAAGCAGTTTCCTTTATGTTTTTTTTTTTTTCAAACGTGGAGGCACTTGTCACTAGACATTCACCTGTAAGTACACCACACCACAAGACTGCTGGCTATTCATTTAAGGGAGCACCATATAGATGGCCAGCATTAACCCCTACAAGTCGGTCCTGTAATTTAGAACCGAGTCAAGTAATGAGACCATCACACTTGACCTCACATCTCCAGAGGTAAATTTCAGAACTTGGAGGACAATGGAGGCATGTCCAGCCTCCATTGTAACATGCACCAGCCGCCATTAGTGTACATGGCAGTAGATTTGTCAGCGACAGGCATCGAACTAGTGACGTTCAGATCACTGGCTCGCTGCCTTTGCCAACTGGGCCACCACGCTCTAGTCTCTTTTATGTAATAATATATTTTTTGCTCAGGAAATGAGTAACTGTGGACTCAATGACACATCATTTTGTCCCTAATTTTTCCAGACCCATCATTACAATCTCTGGGAAGATGAATCTTTTTTTCTGTGTTTAGTCTCTCTCAGAAGTGATTTTCTTGTGATTACATGACTTTTTAGTCCCTGTTCTTCAAGAGTAGAAAAATATTCCTGTTACTTTTATTAAACACAGTTTTGAGTCCTAAAATTATTTTCCTAGACTTCACCAAGCCTTTTAGAAATTTCCTATCAAATAATTTTAACTTAAGGACTAACACTTCACTTTCCAGTTTTTCTAAGCTATATATTGTGTGTATATGCAGCTGTATATATATAAATAGATTTAATGTAGATTTTTTTTTTTAAATGGTAATATATATGACTGAATATTTTTGGACAAGAAAGCATGTATGGCAGACACAGTTTATAAATACAACTCAGATTCTAGACAGCCATGGTTTTTTTTATAATAAAAATAGGTGTATGGGACAGAAGCACTGAGCTTGTAAAGCATTTACTTTCTAAACCAGGGTCACAAAGCTAGCAGGTTTTATTTTTTAATAAATTTATTTTGCTCCTAAATAAACAGTTTTGTTTCAGTTCTGACTTCTCTCTGTGAATGATCTGTTTAATTAACATAACAGAATCAAGCAATAACAAAACAAAAATAGAAAAAATATGATTAATTATAACATATTTTGAATTGAAATAACAATACAATTAATTTGACACTTAGATTGATGAGGAAAAAAAATAAATTGATGAAGTATGAAATTAAGAAACAAATAATAAATTACAGCATTAAAAAAAACTTGTAAATAAGCTCTAAAATTTCTTTTCTACCACATTACACTTCTGTATATAGTTCAACAATGATAAATAATTTTTTTTTAATTACTACAGAAAGATTGTCCATGCAAATAAGAATGAAAAAAATAATTTTTAATTATTATCATGAACATTTAAAAGTGATACGTTATTTCTACTATAAAAACAGCAAAGTACATAAAAATATCAGGCAAAGAGCACTTTCTGATCAGAATTATAAAATTTTTAATCTGTGCCTCATCAATAGGATTAAACTTATTAATAAAAAATGAATTACCTATAGGTTCTGGGCTTCCAACCCTGACATCACATCAATATGGCAAAATTCATGGGAAGAAGAGAAGGTGTGGTATACTAATTGATAATTAGTAATGAAAGAAGGGATGTGGTTAAATTATAAAAGTGTTTTACATAAAAAAGGGAAATTAAAACAAGAATTTAAAATTATAAATAAGAGACTATTTGAGTCTTCAGTGGAACACGAGATAAAGAATTTAAACACTTATTAAACATACACATGTACAAAAATACTTACAATATCATCACTATGGTCAGCATTAAGAAAAAGATGAGAGACATCTCTAATGATGATTTTAATTATCTCATAGTTATGTTCAACAGCTACTCTAACTTTGTCTAAGTGCGACCGGTAGCTTTTTAAAAGCTGACGCTGATGCTCTGGAAGTGAATTTATATATTGGATAGAATTATGCAATCTTTTCAAACTATGCAATCTGAAAAGAAACAAAAATTACAAAATAAAGAGATGTGAAAAAGTCTAAATGACAGTTTTAATTCTGTATTTCACAATAAAATAAACTGATATTTTAAAGAGAGTATTAAATAACAAATATAGCCCAGAGAAGGGAAGTATGACAAATTAAGCAACAAAACATTTTAGACCCGATGTTTCTTTAATTTCACGTCACCACTGATTTAAAACAAGATAGATAAAAATTTACTCAATTCAAACTTTGAAGGAGCATCTTCCTCCTTTAAGAATTATTTGAAATAAATGTTGAAAAAATTATAAAAAATTTCAATGGGTTAACAATGTTAGAAGTGTTAATTTAGCATTAAGATTTATTTTTAATAATAAAGATAAGTTTCTTACCAATATCAGCCCATATACATTAAAAATACCAGGACTAAGAGGATCAAACTTTTATGAAGTTTATGATCTCTATTATTCCCTAATGAACTTCATCAGGTAGTTTCTGAGGCAAAAAACTGGAGTGTGGATGAGGCTGTGCATCCATATGACATTAGAATTTTATTTTAAATATAAGTGCCTTCACTTTGCCATGGCAACCTGCTCCTGAGAAGAAAAAAATTGAAACAAATTTGCTGGGTTCCTTTTTTTTTTAAATTTCATGCTTTTGAAAAGGTAATGAAATTTACAATCATAATCTATAAACCTCACATAATAATTCACATGTGCATCTAAATGTGACTAACCCAGTGGCATCATCTAACTGAAAAGCAAACTAATTTCCCTATAGTTATTCGTTTAACTTATGATCAAAAATCTTCAGGTGTATTAAAGTTTCATTAATTAAGTTACACAATAAAAGCACACTTAGTAAGAGATTTTCATTCGACAATAGACATAATAACTACTGTTAAAATGAGATCCTAAGCAACAGTATTAAATATACTTGAGAGTAACACCGTAGGATGAAAAAAGACCTGTGTCAAGATTGTAGTTTATTTCGAAAAAGTTGATTTTATCTAAGTCACTTTTGTATTTCAAAATAAAAATTGATTTTTTTTTTTTCAAATATACTCATATGTTGTTTATTGAAATTCTGTGATCTGTTGCCCTATGACATTTCATTTTGTTAAGGAATACACTCACATCAGCCAGTGTTTTAAAATGGATAACACAATAAGGACACGGTTCATTTCTCTCTTGAAATTCAACTTAGTAATGAGCACATTAATTTAAGGTAAATAGAAGTAGCAATTATTATAGCTCCTGTTATTTTATTTTCATGTTTAAAACAATGCAAAATGTGACATATCTTTTCTGTTTTCTTGGTATATTTTATACTAATATTTTAAATTTATCCAGCCTATTTAATGTGAAAACGAAACCAATATCGCTATCATGAAAAATTAAAAATTCGTAAAACTCGAAATCAGATGCATGTTGTTAACACATACATTCACGAAAGTAATAGCATGCGTTAACAAAAAAAGTAAACATATGATTGGTGAGAACATAAGAATTAGGGTGATGGGAAAGGTCAAACGCTACCTAGTGGAAGAAGTGACAGTATCTTGCAATTCCTGATACTGAATACCATTTAAAAAATAGCAGAGAAAGAGAAATACACATATTTCAATAACTGTAAAACAAAATAAAAAATTGTGACATTTTATAAATGTTGTTTTAAGTAATGTACGCACTTGTAACTTCTGAAAGCATTGACAATACGTTGAAAATGTTTTCTCTCAAGTTCTTCAACAGATTCATCAGCATTATTAGAGTTTTTATTTAAATTATTTTCTGACATTTCGCTAGGATTAACTTCCAAGTGACTTAGCTCTTCTTTATGTTCCATCACAAAAAATAAATGTGAATTCAAAAACCCTAAATTCTCTCTTAGAGTATAATGACTACAGATCTTTCTTGGAGTAAATAAACAGAATGCAATACTACAAACGACAGTTGCCATTAAAGAAATAGAAAGTTTTTTAGCATGTGACAAGCCGACTACTTTTTAAGAAAAAAATATGTTTTGTAAGCTTAAGAAAAATTTACGAAAAAACTCTTGGTTAATAAATAATTATTTCACTGAACAGAATTAAACAACTTCAGTCCTCTAAATTCATAATAATCTTAAATCGATTAAAATTGTAATCGCTATCGTTTTCTACAAATGTTGGGTAGAAAACTGGTTTCTCTATACTTATGTGTATGAGTACTGAGCATCGTGGGTAACCGTTTTGAATTGTGGTCATGGCTATGCGTGTATCATTGTTTTATGTTGTATTCATTCCTCCTTTATTATCGTCGATATATAATTAAGTGCAGTATGGAAAGGACTAAGTTAATTTAATTCCATAGTATTAATTTTACGATTCAATTATATAACAAAATTCAGTATTATACAATATCAAATCATGGCTGATGTTAAAGTTCATGAATCTCATTATATTACTCCTGTTCAGCGAATGATTTCATCTTGCGCTGGTGCTCTTGTTACTGCTTTATTTGGTAAGTTAATTTTTTTAAATAAAGAAAATTGTAATTGCCACTTTGGAGGTGTATGCACTTATTTGTATATATGAAAGTGCTAATTTATTTAGATATGCGTTACCTGTATCGGTACTTTTCTTGATACATTTTTTGTGATTATAATATTATATGTTATGTCTGCATGTTATAGATTTACAGAATTAGGAGTATTTGCGCAAGAAGTCTGACTATTTCCTTCAAGTAGCCGGAGAGAGAAAATAAAGCATGCGATTCAGTATAATGATTTTTTAGCTGTAAACATCACTTTTAATGATGTTTTATTCCCAACTTCTAATCATTGTGTGTTAGAATGTTAAAAATGCAGTATAACAAAAATACGGGGGGTTGCATTTAGGTTAAACTGATATCGGAACAAAGATCAGGGTTTTTTCAATTTTAGTACCTATGAGGTAGGGATTTATAAAACAAAATGGTATAAAACAGGGTAATTGGTCTGTGAAGTGTCTTGTGTAAAGGTAATGTAATTTCAAACATTTTTTATTAAATTACTATAACAAGTAGTGTATCCCAGAGTTTTAAATTGATTGGTGGTAGGTGGGCACAGTATTTACCCTGTTCTGTCACATGTTTGGTGAATTCCGTCCAACCATAAGTGAGGACTATCATGGCTTAGTGCATTGGTTCTTAACTTTTTTAGTGTCTTGGCTACCTTTGATAGTCTGAAAGCGATAGACCCCCTCCTTTATACTAAACATAAATATTTGTGTAACGAAAAGTCGGACAAAAAATTTTAGAGCTGTAATAAAGCAACAAATAGTTTTAAAAATTTTGATTTTATTCATATTCTAGATTTGGAAGGATATGCATAAAATAAAATACAAAAGATTATGAAATATCAGTATATTAAAAATACGAACTTGTGATTTAATGCTGTATTAATATTTTAATGACATACTATTTACTGAATGACTACAGCACAAGTGAACATATGATTGAGTTCAAATTGAATGCATGCATCTATTTTAGTTTCAAATAAAATGTCTTAGAATTTGTTTTGCCATATGAGAAGTTTTTGGACATTTTCCTCCTAGCAGACTCCCAAGGGATTCATGGACCATAGGTTAAGATAAGGCTTAGTGGCTAGTCTTTAGATCCATTGTTTTCAGGTTTGAATTCTGCTGTTGGCATGGATGTTTGTAATTGGTTTTCTAAAGTGTACATTCGGTCATTTAAACTCTTGTGTTGCAAAAGGTCAATGTAGAGTTTTTTCGGTCTCCAGATTATTTAAAAAAATTTCATCAATCCATTCTAGATCTATGATTTTCTTAGCATAAGCAAGACATACCCAACAAGTAATGAAGTTCAGTGTTAAGTACATCTCAATATTATATTTGGGATAAAATAGTAAATAAATTTTAAGGTTTATTTTAATATTTTAAGCAATTTTAACCAAAGTTAATATTAAATGTTTAGGCTATATTCCTTTAAAATGGTGAATCCGAAAACTCTTTCAAGTGTTATAAAATTCTACTTTATACATGGCAGAGTGATTTGTTCTTGTGATATAGGCTTAATTTTTTTTTTCTCTTTTGGGGACAAATTTAATGCTTAATGTAGGGTTATAAAATTATAAAACTATAACTTTTTGTAATTTACTCCATGCTCAGTTCAAAAGCGGAGACTGTCTGAAATAAACATCTTCAGTAGTGAAGTTAAATTTGTAGAGCTTTCTTAACTAGGAATTATTGATATTATCCTTTTTATTCACATATATATGGTAAATATCAAAGTACATGTGTATGCACATTTGAGCATTTCAGTATGTGTATAAAAGTTATATATTTGGTAGATAAATTATAGCTTATCTCATTAAAATGTTTTCATTTAAATTTTTAAAAGTTTAAGTATAAGAGAGACAAAGTACAATTTTTAATTTTCTAGCTACATACTAGCCTAAGCAGCAGTTTATATTAAAATGTGTTGAGATAGTCTTGAGTTTACAAAAGGTATAAATAAATAGTTTAAAAATTAAAATAGCATCCCCTGACCAAAGCAGAAAACTAATAAAATTGTGTTTTTCAATATTAATGCAGGTGGTTAAAATGAAGGATAACATTCTCTTATACTTATAAACACTTAAAAAAATTATCTATTGAGAAAATTATATTTAGTGCTTACAAATAGACTGCGATTGAAATTTCAACTGCCTTAATGACTCATGTGAAATATTGTAGAATATTAGATGCATCTTATAGCAAATTCTTTTAAGCTGCTTATGACTATGGTTTTATCTAAAAAATTATAAATTATTTTTTAATTTGCACTCAGAATAGTCTCTCCCCCCCCCCCCCTCAACTAAACTAGCATTCTAAATCAAAAGTAGTTTTTTCCTCGCATGTATCTTCACAGGAGGGGGAAGAGTTTTGAAACTCACGCTGTGAAGTAGCAAATTGAAATATGGTCTTGTCATGTTATTTGCTGGAACTCCAACCTCTTCTAAGTTAACTGTACTGCTCCAAACCTCTTCTACCAGAAAAGGTTTCATTGCAAGGAAGGGATCAAGAGACCTAAATGCAGACTATCATCAATACGAAGCGAATGAATGATGATTGTTATACACGCTTCGATCCCATTATTCTGCGGTGTATCTCCCTCTTTATGACCCTTATGTATATTTTCTCTCGAATTGTCGAGTGTCAATATTTGTTGTTCAAAGTGAGAGGTAAAATTTGTTGATAGGTTCAGTGTGTATCCTCCTTGTCGACCATTCAAGAAGGGAAATTTGAAAAAAAAAAACCAGTTTCCCGTCGCGTAGTCTTACACAGATGTTAATCTTTGAAATTGCGACATCTTTGTCGCGCTCTTCGCGTCATAATCCAAAGCTGTTTATATACATGGTATGCGCCGTTTCATAGAGGAATGTTTTGTTACCTTTGTTACGAATGTTATTATTCCCGTTAGACATTTTATTTCTTCCACTTTCATTAAAAATGAATAGGAATAAGTAAAACTTGTCCCTGTATTTAAATCCAAATGTGAATCCCCCCCCCCCCTCCCCAAACCCTTATTGCGCACTAATGCTTTGGAGTTTCGGTGTTTTCAATCAGAGGCCGCGGAATATAGAGGACTCGCTAAACCAATCCACGTCAATCTAAGTTTAAAAGATCAAAATTTGATAAAGTTGTAACTTTGGCGAATAATCTGCAGCCTCTAAATGTAGGGGAGAGGTAATCATAAAGCTGTAGGGAAAAGGTTGAGTTCAAAATGTTTACCTCTTATGAGTTTCCTAATTCATAGTTCACACTACGAACTTCTTGCAAGTGTGAGACGTTTGTAGTGGTTTTGCTACGCCTAGATACTTCCCGATAACAAGATGTCGTAGCATGGCTTAAAACTTTTTGTACCTATAAGTTTTATTTCTTAATTCGGGAACCACAGTAAATAAAAGCAGTCTCAAACTAGGATACCTCACCGCCATTTCTTTGTCTGAAGCCCCTCATCATACAGTAAACAGTGGTATTTATATTAAAACTTGAATTCGTATTTTCGTGGTTTTGCTCACTATGTGATGTGTATTCAATACTATCAGTAGTGGGGTTGAACATTTTTTCGCAAACAGTAGAGTTGCACTTCGCTCACGCATTGTGAAATTACTGTCAGAAATTAGACAAGGTTATCAATCGACGAAGGCGGAACTTCTCAGAAATCACTGGAGACGTGCCAGTCTGCTGTTTTTATGTATTGCCCCCTAGCATATTAAGAAATATAAGAATTGCACCATACCTTGTTATTTCCTATAATATAAATGCTTGTGCGAGCAATTTGAGTAAATGGTAAAATGTTATGAAGTGCTTATACCTACATTACTTCATATCACTTTAATATTTTAGGATGTGAACGAATATAACGCATTAATTCCCTTCATGATTCCTATTAAATGCGTGTCTTGTCTGGAAGACCAATGTTATCTGTGCCTTTTAGCTGGAGATTTTTCGGCTACCTCAAAATCAAAGCTCTGGTAGTTTCTACAATATCAATGAAGTAGGTTCGCATGAAAGTAGGAATTATGTTTACAATCTGTTGATAGATCATTTAGACATAATGGAAGTCAATGTGAATACGAAAGGGTATGTGCTATCTCCGCCGAGATTCAAAGCTCGCTAGACTTAAAGTTGCACTAC